>JASUDE010000034.1:529-60912 GCA_034509685.1 Colletotrichum cereale | reverse complement strand
CAGAAACCGGAGAAAACAAAGACATCAGTGGCTTCGTGGTGGTCAGCTTGCCCCAACAAAAAATAAAATAGCAAAAAAAACTCGGTACGGAACTCGGGAATAGAAGGGGTGTCGATTGGCATGGGCAGGGCGAACACTCTTCCGCTCGTCGGTCCCCCACGATGTCATCTTGCTCGGCGCTACCATTACCAAAGCAGGAAAGAAAGCAAATAGGTACGGCGTCGGCGCGCAGTGTCCCTCCTCCCTCCGGGCTAAAACAAAAGAGACGAGCTAGTCAGCCGGTCTAGCAACGGGACGGCGGCAGATCCTACGCCAAAGCCAGATCTCCGAGGCTCTGATACGCTGCCCAGCACGCAGCTTGTGAACGTGAAGTTTAATCATATGCTGCACTAGGCTGCTGTCAACAGAATGACAACTTGAACCACGAACTGGCCCACGGGGGCATAAGAGACCCCCCACGAGACAGATAGGGAAACATTTCACGACTGCGAAAGCAAATAGGCAAACTGTGAACGTGGAAGCAGAGGAGGGTAAAGAGAAGGGGACGGGCAAGAGCCGCTAAATGCCGTCTGCAGGAGTCTGCACACAATCTGCAGCATGGGCGCCGGTTTGATCACACATCCTTGCTGCATGCTGACCGAATAGGACAGTCACATCACCGAGGGGTCGCGGGAGAAAGAGCATGGGTCGCGATTGTTGCTTGTGAGTGTGTGTGTGTGTGTGTGTATGCGCCGAGTAGTTTTGTGAGAAGGCAGTGTTGGGCGGCGACATGTGAGTGGGACGCGATTGAGCCTGGCCTTGACATGGGCAATTGACCCCGGGGGACTCTGGTCTTTCATGTTTCCCTGATGCTTAGCGATTGGTGCTTGCGGGTGCCCTCATCACCACCCACACACACACACAGTACATAGGGGATGGGGCATGTCGTAGACATGCGGATGTCGTGCGCATCGGTCAAGGGATGGGAGAGGGGTTTTAAGACAGGTTGTCCTGCGGATTGGATCGGATGTAATGCGAATGGGATGGGATGGGGACGTTGGTTTCGGGGCTTCGCGAGATACTTGGCTCGGATCAAAAGGGGCCTACAGCCGCTCCGCAAGAGAGTCTTGTGAATGGCTGGCTGGGCCAAACAAGGCGGGCAAGGCAATCCGGGTTCACTGTAGAAAGGTGTGTTGGCATTGGTGAAGAAGGTCTGCAGCTCTTCGGTGAGCGAGGCGGATAGCGAGAGGGTGGTGATGGTGGGCTGAGCTTAGGTAAGGGAGTGGAGGTCGTCGGTGGCGGCACGGCCCCGACCGACCTCTGACCGGGGTGGGGCCTGGAAGGTGGGACAGGCTACCTGGACCGGCATACGGAGCCATTATTTATCCGTAGGGAGAGCTGGGAAAGCTCAACTTCCAGGGTGTAGGTAAGGTGTGGAGCGGCAACAGCCGCGCGACTCAATAATTTTCGTGGATCACGGAGTGGCTGCGATCCAAACCCGACGAGACGGCCCTCCCATTCAGCCGACTTTTTCTCTCCAACTCCGAACAGCTTGACAACGCCGCGATACACCTCGGTTAGCGGACAATCCCCCCTGAACTTATAGAATCAAGAGCAGACATGTCACTGCGACCGAGCCTGCGAACAGCCGGCCGGGCGCTCGCGCTGCGCTCCCGACCCCGGGCCACTAGACAGGAACCTCTGGTGTGGGCCGCGACGAGAAGAGGATATGCGGACGAACGCAAGGGCGAACGGAGCCAGCCTCCGATTTTGAAGCCATCTGAGAACGCGGCTTTCCCTCAGAGTCAAAATGCTCCCGAGTCTGCACCGGGACAACAGGTATGGAGCCACGGGGATTTGTCACAACGGAGGAGGGAGAACAGCTGACGGAATATACACAGTCAACAACAGAAGAGGCCGCTGCAGCACTCGAAGAGCTCGCCGCCGCCGCGAAGGATCAGAGCGCCGGACTCAAGGGTGGCCTGACGGAGGCTCAGGAGCAGGCGCTCTACAACGAAGGTGCCATCCCCCCTACAGCGTCAAACGGTGATCCCCTCCGCGACCTCGAGATCCTGGCCTCTGGCGGACTACTCACGAATGCTGAGGAGGTGGAGGTTGCGACGCCGCAGCCCCCGAGTTACAAATTCCCCCTACCGAAGCTCCCTCTGCCGCCGCACAGCCACCTGAAGTCTCGGTACCACCCCGTGCTCGACCAGTTGACGAACCTGATGATGCGGGACGGCAAGAAAGCCCAGGCGCAAAGAGTGAGTTCATCCCCATGTCCGGCTTTTTTTCTTCTTCTTTTTTTTGGTTCTACGTTTGACATAGGACGACGAATGCTGACGAGCATGCTCCGCAGAATATGGCCATGGTCCTCAACTTCCTCCGAACCTCTCCTCCCCCGATCATCAACCCGCGATACCCGCTCCTCCCCGGTGCTCCGCCGCCGGCGCATCTGCCGCTCAACCCTGTGCTATACCTCACGCTGGCCGTCGACTCGGTGGCTCCGTTGGTCAAGATCCGTCGCATTGCGGGCGGAGCCGGTGGTGGTCGCCCGCTGGAGTTGCCGGCGCCACTGGCCGTGCGCCAGCGGCGGCGGGCGGCGTTCCAGTGGATTCTGGACGTGGTCAACAAGAAGCCGTCCAAGGGCAGTGGCCGGACGCAGTTTCCTCACCGGATGGCCGAGGAGATCATCGCCGTCGTCGAGGGCCGGTCGAGCGTCTGGGACAAGAGGCTGACGCTACACAAGCTCGGCACGGCGACGCGTGCCAACTTGACCGTCAAGCCAGTCAAGGCGAACAAGTAGAGACAGTAGGAAACTGCTGCTGCGACGAGGAAGAAAAAAGTGTAAGCAAAGTCTGTATATTGTACTATATTGGTCCCAATAATGTCAAGTGCTCGAGAGGAGCTGTTCTTGTCACGCTGTCTTTTACGAATTGTCATGGCTGTGAGGCAGATCCTTGTGTATCGCAAGCTCGAAGATGCTATGTTCCCCTGGGGTCGCTTGGGCGATATTAGTCGGGAAGTGCGAGGACCCGGCAGCTGCCTACGAAGATTCTTGTTGAGACATGGGAATTTCTGATGCGAACCGGACCCGGCTGTGGCGGCACTGCCTCCCGTCGGATTGTAACTTCAACACAGCCGAAGTCATGGAGTCTTCCCTTGGACGTACTTGTCGCCAGAAGATAAAAGGCGGGTCTCGGGTCTTGAGAGGAGGAACCAGCAGTATCTCTCAAATCTTGATGCTGTTTTTTTTTTACCTTTGTACCCTGATGGGCGAGACTGAAGATCCGACACCCTTTGTTGAGGCGTCTTGACGGCATATGCTGTCGCAATGTTGGCCTGTCGGTTTGGACCCCGCATGATGGGTGAAGTTTAACACAACGGCTAGGCAGACCAGCCAGCTCAGCCTCCGCCACGAACCACTCCCGCGGGACGCTATTATGTATTACGCAGAGTACAAAAGCTCTTCATGTGACAAATTACACGCAGGCCACAATGGCGCCTGGGCAGGGTAAGCGTGACAGGATTCGGAGCTTCGCCCCTTTGGCGCCGTCCGCCACTCCGGCGGCTGCGAGCCCGGGGCGACACCTCGCCCATCGCCCACGGCATGCGAGCTGCCGGCGTCTCGTCGCCAAGAACGCCCGCCTCTTGGCGATGGACGCCCGGCGTCGTCACCACACTGTGTGGCCGGCGCTGCAAGCTCCGCTATATGGTGGACCGTGAAAAGGCGAGAATACCCGGTTGCCGCGCCTCAAGGGTTATACGACGGGAAAGGGGGTGGACATGGAGACGAGACGGAAGATGACGGAGGCCGCGGGCGGTGAAGATCGGGAAGGATAGGACCTCGTCGGTAAGGAGGGTGAGAGAGGGGGGAGGGACAATATCAAAGGAATCATATTTCAGAAAAACACAACGAATCGAACCGACTGGGGGGCGGAGAGAAAAATAAATGGCAAACGCACAAACCGCAGTGGGGACGGGGCAGGGAATGCGTCACTGGCAGACAGCTCGGGTGTTTCTCTCGACCTGGGATGGTTCGAGGATCACCGCTACATAGTACACAACCGAACCACGTGCACAGCGCCCATCGAACCATCGAATCGGCCCATGTTTCGTTCTTTTCCAGTGGTCTTGATATCCTTTTTCCACGTCTTCATTTCCTTTTGGCATTTCCGCTTGTACATGTTACCTCGCCGTCTGTTCACCTCAGCTAGGGTATCCGATATAGAAAAAGCAGTGAGCCGGTTCTGAAGCTAGTCGTGTTGATCTCTTTCGACAATCTCAGCATCTATCCATCATATCCTGTAAGTGGTTCTCGGGTCCCATCAGCTTTTCTTCTCGTTTTAAGCACAGAGACTGCCGGGGTCGGGTACGTACATAACCAGCGTGACAGCCGTGTGGCCAGTCAGTCCGTTTGTCTATGGGAAGTGCCCAAACAGGCACAGAGCGTCGTTGATCACTTTGGACGGTTTGCATGTAGGTATCCATGTCCTGCGTCCGTCCATCAGTAGACACTCACAGGAGTCAAGAGTTGGGGTGCCGGTGCGTCCCATCTTCCGATTGAGTTTTTGGGCGGCTTCGGATGCAGATAGGAACAGACGGGTCGCGGAACCCAATGCACGACAATCAATGGAAAAGGAGTCTCTTCGCTCAACGACAAGCTCAACGAGAGCAAACTCTCTTCTTTACAAGCTGATCAATTTGAGGTTGGGATTGACGCGGTGTACCTCACCGGGTTTCCCGAGTGGGTAAGTACCGCCCGTACCAAGACAGGCGATGACGAAGCACACTGGTACAGATACCTATGGGGAGCAGCAGCGCCGAATGGCCGATCATTGTCAACCGTCGGCTTTTCTGTCTGGGGGAGGGGAGGGAATCAGAAGAGGAAAGAGCCGGCTCGAAAAAGGGCCCAAACGGGGTTGGGTCAGTCGCTGACCCAGGCTGGAATTGGAGACGGGATAAGGTAGGTAGGTAGGTACCTGTATCCATGGATGGACCCCTTCGACCTGCCTTCCAGACTCCAGTTCATGTTCTTGTTCCAGTCTGTCAGTCCCTTGGAGGGAGGGAGAGGGTCTGTCTTGTTTACTTTTAGTCTTTCCCGTCGTCCGGTGCAAGCTGAAGATCTTTGGTCTTCAAGTCCCCTTGTCTTGGCCTCTTGCACTGTATAATTAGCACGGGTTGTTTCCGAGTGACAAAGACCAAAGACTATCAACGCTAAAAACGGAGCATCTACCCCTCTCCATTCCCCTCCGTCCTCCTTCCTTCTCCTTCTCCTCTCGCCCTGCCCAACGTTAGAAGTACCTACACTACGCTGTCCGCACCTACCTTACCTACAACAGCCTGCCTGCCTGCCTGCATCCCAAATCCCCCACTCTTTCTTTTTCTCGTCCCCAGCCTGCGAGAATCTAACAGCACGGGGGCACAACACTCTGGGCTGGACTTGGACTAGGATACCTTACTTACTCTTACTCCATCCACCACTACCGCTACCAATCGTACGTGTGCGCGCTGCCTTCGTTCAACTCCTTGTTGTTTCTTCCTCGTACCGCACCTTTTTCGCTTCCTGTCATCTCTCCGACCTACCACTCCTGCCACTCCTGCTACGACTGACTATTCCTGTTCTTGCTCCTTCAACCCGTATTGGCGAACTCGACTCGTGCTTCACAAGCTAATTTAGGCCTCCACACCCAGCGCAACTTCCGCACTTCTGATCTGGCCCCCCTCTCCCCGGAACCATGATCTAGGAAGCCTACACCTCTCTCTCTCTCTCTCTCTCTCTCTTTCTCCTCCACTTATCGCCCTTACACAATGCTGTTTCTGCCGAACAACTTGCAACGCCCACGCCAACACCGTAAAATCATCCCCCGCTAGATTTACCACTTTCACCAACGAATTTCAATCTTCCCCGGAATACACTCACGTATTCGATTTTAAGCATACGATAGATAGATACCATCAGCACCATCGCGCCAACGACCCGTTTCCGCTCTTCCATCGTAAAGGCGACTACCGCGCGTTGCCGACCGAGGCACCCTCTCCGCCAAGAGCACAGGTCGACCCAAAGCACCTTTCAGCATGTCGCATCAACCTATGAGCATGGAGGCCATGCTGGACGAGGAGAGAAGGGACGTTTTGGCCCTTCTCGAGGGTACCGCCAGCAGATCGTCTGCCTGGAATCCTGGCTCCCCCGTCTCCGTACGCTCTCCCTCGCCCTACACCTCGCCCCGCTCCCCCGTGAGAAGCATGTTGGATGTCGGCGACGATACTGGGAGAACGACCCCGGCAAGGACGCATGCTGCGCCCGTACGCAGCATGCTGGACATTGGCGGCCCTCCACCGCCCGTGAGAAGCATGCTTGATATCGACACATCGGCCCCCAAGCAAGCTGCCAGCGCTGGCCCCAGTTCTCCCGTCGAATCTCGCGCGCCTCATCCACGAACCTTCTCCGACTCCCACTCCCAAAAGCCCAGCTTCGGCCCGCGCGCTGCCGTAAATCGTCTGGACCCCACGGCCGACTACCAGTTCTCTGCTATTTCTACCAACAACATCGGCCAGGCTATGCCGAAACGCAACACCCAAGGCGGCAAGGGTCCCGGCGTGAAGAAACCGGGTAGCGTCATGGCTGAAGTTATGCGCGGCAACGAAATCCCCGGCATCGTCCTTCCCGGCGACAGGGCCCGTCATGGCTCCATCGCCAGTAATCCCTCTATCAACCTCGGCGGAAGGAGCTCAAGCCGAGGTCAAGGCGCCAAATCAAAGTCACCCCATGGCCGGCTGAGCATGCGCTCTCGGTCCCCAAACGTCAGCGGTCGCTTCCAGCAGATCCCCGGCACGGCTGTTCTTGATGACGGCCGTGTGGTGGACATCTCGACAGCCTACCGCAAACTGTCTGATGCGAACCTTGCCTTCTCTGGTGGCGGTCTCTCGGGCTTGGCCGGGCGCAAGAAGTCGAGCGCAGACGAAGCCGGTGTCGGCCGTTTGACAAAAGACTACCTTAGTCCTGATGGGGAAGAGCTCGAGGACAGCAGCGACGACGATGCGCGCAGCTCCTCGGACGAGGAGAACCAGAGAGGGCGTAAGATGTCGCCTCGGTCCTCAGAGAGCGGTGCAAAGTCTTCCGGGGCCAGCAAAGGTGACCGCAAGACACTGAGTCTGCTTGCTGCTGCCGAGGAAGAGCGTGAGTCAATTCTCTTGACAGTTTCGGGTGATGTATACTGACCAATCTTCAGGCCTTGCAGTCACTTCCAAACGACCGCAGTACCAGTACAAGTCATTGTTGGACGAACCGTCCATTACACTCACCAAGCCTACCGGCGACAAGGCTAAGCCCAAGGCCGGCGTCCGCCCTACTACGGCGTTCGATAACGAGCCCGGCTCGGGAATGGCTTCTGCCGTGAACTCAGATGACGAGGAGGAGCTGAACGACATCAAGCGCGCCCAGAGATTGGCATTCTCTCGGACAGAGATTCTCAACAACCCAGAGTTCTCTCGCACTCTCCGCATCACTATGCGTGGCGAGTTCGATCAGATCCAGAAAGCAGCTGAAGAGGAGCATCACAGGCTGAGAAAGTACCTAGTGGCCACGGACTTGAGCGAGGAGTCGACGCATGCCCTTGAATGGACCATAGGCACAGTCTTACGAGACGGCGACACTCTTATTTGCATTTACTGTGTGGACGAAGAGACGGGCATCTACTCGACCGAGGGCATTATGGTTCCCGATGAGCGCGCGGCCCACCAGGAACAAGCTGCGGCCATTAGTGCCATGTCGAGCAATAAGGCAGCGCCGCCAGGCATGACGTCTGGTCCGTCATACCCTCATCTCTCGCGAGCCTCGGCTTTGAACTCTAGCGATTCATCGTCACCAGCGCCGTCGAGTAGGGAGCGCGGCCGAGCCGAGGAGGAGCGACGCCGTGCAGTGTACGACATCCAAGAGCGGGTAGAGCGCCTGCTGCGAAGGACGCGTTTGCAGGTGCGAGTTATTGTAGAGGTCATACACTGCAAGAACCCAAAGCACCTGATCACGGAGGTGATCGACCATGTCAGCCCGACATTGGTGATTCTGGGCAGCCGTGGCCGCAGTGCCCTCAAAGGGTGAGTGCCGGGTATTGTCATTGATGTGCAATGGATTTTGCTAACGACTTTTTACAGTGTCATTCTTGGATCCTTTTCGAACTACCTCGTCACCAAAAGTTCGGTACCCGTCATGGTGGCTCGGAAGCGGCTCCGTAACAAGAGCAAGTACAAGAGAGGTGCCATAAAGCAGATCAATGACTTGAACAACCCGGGAGCCAGGAGTCTCGCCAACGCAAAGATCGACTAGAAGGACCCTGCGCCGAGTCGTAGGCTGTCAGGGCTCTGGGACCGTCTCGGTACGACAAGACCATCGTTGGTCGAGGAGCCTGGGCTACGACGGACGGAGCAGGAGGAACGGAGAAAGAGCGTGTAACCGACGGCAGGATATCCCTTCCGCATGTTTTTCAAAGCGTATTTCAACCCAAGCGGAATTGCCTCGGGGTAGACGCATCGATGTGTTCTAGGGCTCTTCATGGAAGGTTTTTTGTTTGAGGGTGAGACCCCCGACGAGCAAGCGTGGTTCAGCATTGATACATGCCACGCACGACTTGCCGTCGGGCTTTGTTGTAGGAATTTAACGGATTACGATATTACAAAAGCGGCATAGCATAATTTTACAGTAACAGGCTGTTAAGCATCCCTGCTTCATTTTCCCAAGTCTGCTGTTTTGGCCGTTGAGGCAAGTGAAGCGTGGTCTGGAGGTGACTATCCCGGCGAACTTCAGCGAGCGATGGCAATTGCGGAGCAGTCAGTTGACGTACTTATGCAAGCGCTAATGGCTTGCATAACTGATAACTACGAGTAAGTAAGAAGAGAGTGATCGGGTTCGTCAGTCGAGGGCAAGCAGATGCTTGCCGTGGTCATGATCGAGTCACTCGTTGGGTGGGGATGGGGACGGGTTCGTCGTCCGCAGGGGGGGTCCTGTCGGTGGCGGCGGTAGAGTTGATTTGGCGGCAAGGAACCCAGTAAGTGGGGCCATTGGTGCGGGGTGATAAGATAATGGATATGGCTGATTGGGGCCAGCTCAGTGGCTTTTTTCTGGGTCGTCTTTGAGAGGGACGCGGCAGAGGGGGGGGATCACTGTAAATCTGGCGAACCAGACAAAGGGGAATAAGTCAAGGGGGGGGGGGTGAAAGCTAAAGTACCCATCTGGGTTGGGGGGATGGGGTTCGCGGTTGCTTTTTCAAGAGTCGAGTGTTTGAGGTTTGTCCTGATAGACATGGGATAACAATGCCGGGAGCTAGTGTACTTGTTATGAGCGCGACTGGGTAGTAGGAGGGGGGGTTGTGTCCCTGTGTCTTTTTCAGTTAGGTACGGATAGGTAAACCATTATATGCCAACCTATTATCCCCAATGCGCGTCGTCATCAAATCAGATACTCCCGAGCTTGCTCAGCAGTGGGTGGTTCTGATGGCGCGCGAGATCATGGTTGGTCGATGCGGTCGTTTGTTTGTTTACGTCGGAAAAGGTGGGCAAGGAGCTGAGAGGAGAAGGAGGACCCCGCCTTCCCTTCTCGTCCTGCCATCTGTTCCCGTGACCGCGCTGCAACCACTTAAACGTCCGGGGGGCAGACACGCCTGTTTCCTAAAACACGAAAGACGCGGGAGCTCTCTGGCGCACAGACGCAAGGGAGGGGGGAATGTGTTTGGTTGAATGGCGGGCAGGATCGGGCTGAGACGGGGGAGAGAGAGGAGAGACGGGATAGTGGCGTCGAGACGTGTACCCTGTTGCTCATCAATCCACGCGTGTCCCATTAGAAGGACGACGAGAAGACAGTCGTGCCGGGTGCGTTGCAAAGGAAACGAGGGCAAGGGAGGAGGGGGAAGGAGAGGGAGGAGGAGAGGTCGTCTTTCGGTCGAGGTACGTACTCGTTCGACCTGCATTGCTGGTGAGTCCGCAATGAGCCTGAGTTTCCACAATCGTTCGGTGTGAATGCTCCACTACTATTAATCTGAGCCAATCCAGAGCCGTCCCCTTGATGGAAGCGAGTTATGATTGGTCGATGACCTCGAGCCTGGCAAGTGGGTACGGGAGCTCCCCAACCTCTCGATTTCGGCTCGCTCGCATGGTCGTACGGCAGAGAGAAAGAGCATGGGGATCCAGCGGGTGCTGCATTACACGTAGAAAAGACGGCGAGAGGAAGCAACCTTCCTCCCCCCCCTCCCAAGGCATTGGAGTTGCTGCTACGCCTGTTGCATCTTCTTCCCGCTTTTTCCTGCTTCTCCCACGTTGTCCTGCGGCCACTCACCTCTCAATCAGGGACATTTGCCTTCCCTCCTACCCACTCCTTTCGTCTTGTGGCAGAGGAGAGCGAGCGACAGAGCGATCCCATCAGGGCGCCGCCAGTTTGTCACTTTACCATACCTACCTTACCTTAGATCCATACTCAAATTCAACCTTTCCTCGTACTATCTATCTATCTCACTCACCCTTATCGCCCGCGCGCAATTCGTTCCCGATCAAGTCAACCCCAGCTTCAGACTGGGCTGGCACTTATACACTCTCCCCCTGATCGGTCACATCAATCCAGTGTCACTTTGTCCGCACTCTAGTCACAAACAACCCCTTCACTTCATATCTTCCTTCCCCCTCCCTCCCTGCATACCCTTCTCTGCATAACTATATACACAACCTTACCGTAAACCAACAAGGTACCTCTTTACCTTACATACCATTAGGGGGGGGGGGGCGGGGGGGGGGGGGGGGGGGGCCGCGGGGGGCGCCCGCGCCCCCGCCCGCCCCCCCCCCCCCCCCCCCCCCCCCCAACCCGTCGGCCTGAAAAAGGAAGTCCGTCTCTGTCGCAATACCGAGACGACCACCGTCAAGGGGTGCGCACCCGATCCTCTAACCCCTACTCATGTTTTCCATGCCTTCGTTGGTCACCATCAACAACAACGTTTCCCTGCTGAGCATTACCATCGCTCCAAGCACATACGTCGCAACTCTAACGCTGTCCTTCGTCTTCATCTACCTCTACATCGTCCAGGTCTCGTGGAAGCCGACCCTGGTCCCCAACATCAGCTACTTCAAGCGCACAAGTCGCAGCACCAAGACCACGTCCGCCGAGGCCGCAATCGAGCCGCCTCTTCTACCCCCGCCACCCACTTACAAGGCTCTACCCGCACCGCCCATCGAGGCCAGTGGCGCCCTCGTCCGTCGCAGCAACCGCCACTCCTCCCATTACTACCACAACCAGCACGATGATGATGGCTACGAAGCCGCCGCCGATGACGTTCGATCCGCTCGATCATTTAGACGCCTCCTTGGGCGACTTCGAGCCGACGACCCCGCCCCCGAACAAGAGGTCCACGACCGGGAACTTGTTCGGCTACCCGTCGCACCACTCGGGGTTCCGGTCCGAAGACAACGAGAGCGACCTGGGACCGGACCCCGAAAACTCAGTCTCCGCCGGTGGCTACAGTCCTCCGGCCTGGCGCCGCCTCGGAAACGGGAGCCGCGACAGCGGCTTCTGGCGCAGGAGTGATGACCTCCTCGGCGCATTCCCGCCCCCGTCCCGCTACGCTTTTGGCGCCAAGTCGCGGGAGTCGAGCCCCGAGTATGACAGCGACGCCGACGAGCACGAGGCGGTGCTACGCAGGGCCATGCGCACGAGGTTGCCGACGGGAAGCAAGAGCCCCGACAAGGGACGGTCGCCGAGCCCTGGGCCCAAGATGGAGAACACAACGATCAAGCTAGAAGATATCCCATGGAAAGAGACGAGTCCGTCGGAGGGCACGTTGAATCAAGACAACTGTATGCCCCTCCCCCCTTAGCTCGAGCGCCAACCCTCTCTTTGTTCATGTGACTGTCGTCAGAGGATATGAGACTGATATCGTCCATAGACATCAGATTCGCATTGCGCGCAGAAGTCCAGCAGCGCACAGAACCAATCGAGGCGCTCGTCCACTTCTTCCGCTCAAAGTGGCGCTTCTTAACTCACTCGTGGTCATCAACGATCCTGTCCATCATCGTCGCCGTGCTCGCCGTCACCGCAACCCGCAACCTCTTCCAGCCCGCCGCGCAACAGCCA
This sequence comes from Colletotrichum cereale, assembly GCA_034509685.1. Lineage (NCBI taxonomy): Eukaryota > Fungi > Ascomycota > Sordariomycetes > Glomerellales > Glomerellaceae > Colletotrichum > Colletotrichum cereale. The sequence goes on along the minus strand of JASUDE010000034.1, from coordinate 48,824 downwards.
GTCCCCGATCTGGTCAAGGTCGCTGGTATCGCGCGCTCGTTCGAGCCGCTCATCTACTTCTCCGAAAACGGCGCATCGCAGGTCGGCGATCTACAGGCCACGGGTGTCGCTGTTTGGGATCTCGGCGAGAGTGTGCGATCTAGCAATATGACGTCTGCGCCCATTATCGTAAAGGAGCTTGATGATCTTAGCGACAGCCTCAAGACACTGGCCGTTGAGCTGACCAAGTTTTTTGCAAACGTCGACGGTGATATTGACGGGTAAGTCGCAGTCGTTGGCTTACACGTCTTCTCATTCTGACACTTTTTCCTAGCATTCTCATCGTCATGGACTGGGCGCGTAGAGAGCTCTCTCAAGTTCAGCACCTTCCGTCATCCCCATTCACTGCCGCGTTTGACAACATTCATAACCTCCTCTCCGAAGCCGGCGTGCTCGAGGACGGCTTCGGCACCCCGACTCGCCTTGGCTCCCTCTCGAGATATATCTTCGGCATGTCTAACCCACAGCGCACCCGCCTCACCCTCCAGCGCACGTTCAATGAGTTCCTCACTGTGCTCGAGGACGCCATCAACTCCGAACTACAGCACTCGCTCGCCTTGTTCGCCCTCTTCGAGGCGATCGACCATCAGTTCCTGAACCTTGCCCGCACCGTCGTCCGCGAGGCCTCGGCACAAGACGACATGCACGCCGACTTGCTGTCATCGCTCTGGACGCGCATTCTAGGTGCCAACGCCGCCGAGGTGGCCAAGTATGACCGGAACCGTCAGCTTTTGCAGAATGTGAGGGAAAAGACAGTGCGGAACAAAAGCATTCTCGTCGAGCACAACGGCAAACTCATGGCGCTCAAGGCCAACCTCGAGAACCTGCGCCGTAAGCTCGTCAGCCCACTGGTCAGGTCCGTCAACTCGAGCACATTGACTCTCGACGACCAGATTCGGGGGCTCGAAGACGTCGGCGGGTACCTCGAGGGCGTGCGCACGCGGCAGAAGGGCAAGCTGATGGAGATGCTGTACGGGAACGTAGGGAACAACCGCCGCCTCATCGAGGAGCGGTCATACGGCCGTACAGCTTGAGGAGGCCAGGGGTTGGACACTGTCCTGGCCTTGGCATTCTGTGTGGTTGCATCTCCTTGCTATTTCTTGCCCTTGTATACTGCCGTGGCGTACTTGGAATCTAGAGACAAACATCCGCGGCGTTTCTGCTGAACTGGATAGACATTTGGCTAAAGCACTGAAAGAGACAACAATGTCTCGTGCGCATTTTCATCGGAGTTGGGGAACGAGGTTATGGAGAACCTTCATGTATTGGATGGAAACAGAGGCTACTACTGTGTGGGACAACTAGCAGATGCCGGCGTACGCAGCTGATGGACCAGGGATTGTACTCAGGGGCACTACCCTCTGTCATCGGCTTCTGAGAAGAGAGTGGGAGAGAAGAACTGTTGTTTACTGCTTTTTCCTCAAGCTGGTTGGGCCAGGTGTTTGGAATACGGTGTTTTGCTTTTTATATATATCTACACTGGAGACTCTTGTAGGGAAATGCCTTTGTACCTAGGGAACTGGACTTGCGGAACAATGAATATCATTCAGACTAACTTTGCCTTCCCGTGAAGCGCATTCGGTGATGATTGGGGCGTGGCAATGTATTGCCGTTCTTCTTACAAAAGCTGCGAGTAGTATACAACACGGCTTTCGCACCCACCAGCACCGGACTTTGCCAGCTTGACGCGGGCTTGGCAGTCGGCCGCGAGACAAAGGGAGCAGGGTGGACGACTGATGATGGGTGATGCTTCGTGCCCCCCCTTAGAGTTGCCGAGGCAGGGTGATAGTTGCCCACACAAGTGCGCGTTAGGCCGACTTCACGTGATTCGCCTGGCTCTTTTCTTTTGATATATAAACGAGGCCGGCCACTCGTCGGGAGTTGAACCGGCCAGGGCCGTTTGGCATCGAAGGCATTGGCGTCGTGTTGTAAGACGACGGAATCGGATTGAAACGCTGCCGGTCCTGCTGGGACGGGATGGTTTGGAAGAAGGGGATGAGATATTTGCTGCTTTATCCTTGGTATGCAGCGCCGTCTCCGGACTATTCAGGGAGTACTACCCCGAGGGGGAGAAATATGAGAGGGGGGGGGGCGTAGGGGAAGAGGTAGGGGAGACTAGCCCTGTCGCGCTGGCGACAGCAGCAGATTTGTAGCAGCTTTGACAATTCTCCCAATGTCGATGAGGTCAACAATAACGGTTCAGGATTGGGCTTGAGGATTGCGCCCAATGCAATCCGGCCAAATTCGGATAGTCCAGTATGCGTGCTTGAGGTCCCATGATGAAAAAGACCCAATACGATAATAACCTGAGAGATTGTCATGGATCTCCTGAACCAAAGGGGTGAATGATGAGGGAATATCCTCATCAACGTTTCTGTAATTGATTGTTTTGAATTTATTTATTATTATATGATGTTATAGCTTGACTGTGTCTTCTTTTTCTAGCGCCTTGATGGCAGCACTAGCTTCTACCTTGGGTTCTGTGTTCTGTGCGTCCCTGTATCAGTTAATAATATCATACTTCTGTGTCTGCCAACACTGTATTCTGTACCATGGGATTCGACAAGGACAGGCGACGAAGTGGTTGGCCCGACCCGGAGGCGCCCGCGGCCGGCGCGCTTTCATTCGGGCTTGGGCAATCGGAAGCAAGTCCGCAAGTGTTTCCCGTTCCGCCTTGACCGTAGTTACGGCATATAACCGGGGGGGCCCACAAGACGGGCAGGGGAACCAACAGTCTGGCAAGGCCGTGAAAGCTCAGCGAGATCGAGCGTGGGGGAAGGACCAGAATCGAAAGGCGGCCGACCACTGACGCAATCAGGCAACTTGACCTGGGGGGGGCAGAAACCGCAGACACTGCACAGTCTGTCTATCGATTGGAGACGTCGGCACTGTTGCAAACCTCTCCCTTCCGTGGGCACGGTGCGGGAGACCGTCAACGAAGGCAGAGCCCGCTTGCTCGGGGTCTTCTCGCCGGTGTGTCCTCCGTAACTGCGGTTTCCGCATGGTAGCATCCGGAACCCGCTTGTGGCAGCTATTAAATCCGCCTTTTGACGCTGATGGGCCGATAAGTAGACTTCTCCTCGAGAGGCGCAAGGAACCACGGTATTCGGCTTCAGTAGCCTATACTTATGATCTTCCCGTTCATCATCGGGATGAGGCGATAGCCAGGCAATGACTATCCGAGTCGCGGGTTAATCAGGCTAGTGTCGAATTGATGCTCTCCAGACGGGGGCCATCATACATCACAAGAGCAAAGGTACACAGACGTTATTTATGAACTTTCTATTAGGAGATAGTTTCCCACTTACTCTCCTTCATAACCACACCATCTGCCAGTTTGCCTGAAGAAACGAGTACCGTTCTGTGTGGGGGTATTGGTGCTATCGCAGGCGAGCGAAGCCAGGCAACTCGCGCGACTCAAACATTCAACCGTAAAACGCCTTCCCGGAGAACCATACTGCGGGGCAGCAAACGACGCATCCCAACGAGCCTTCCCGGCAGAAGGAGAACAGGGCCGCCCGCGGGGAATCCGCCACTATCCCTGCCCGGGAGGCAGGGAGGGAAGTCTATCCATACATGCAGGCCTTTGGGACGTTCGAAGACAGATCCTGCAATGATCTGCCAACTTAACAAAGCATGTCGTGGAGATCCCTTTGGCGTTTAAAAAATGCAGTCGATTATGCCGCCTCATTTCAAATAACTTTTCCCAATCCGTGCTGAGCAATAACCTCATGAGCGTCGTCGTCGTATGCTCACTGATGGTCGAAAAGATGCCCGATAACTAGGGGTATGATGACATAAGGAAATCATTCTCATGACGTTGCGTGATAGTCGAAGAGATGGCTCAGGCCTTGGTCTCTTCGGCCTTCTTCTCGCCCTCCTCGCCACCTTGGGCCTTGATGTACTCTTCGTAGACGCCGAGGGCCTCGTCGACCTTGGCCTTGAGAGCGGACTCGTCCTCGATGCTGTGAATTGTTAGTGAGAGTTTGGTGGGTCTGGGGGGCCACGGTGATAACTTACAGGTTAACAAGCTCAGCGTTGTCCATCTCGAGGAGCATACCAGTGATCTTGCCGGCAAGCTCAGGCTGAATGGCCTGGATCTTGGGGAAGATGACTTCACCGAGGATCTGCTTCTGCTGGCCGGGGTTGCTGCCGGCGGCAGCGAGCTGCTGCTGGATGAGGCTGCCGTTGTTGAGGTCCTGGGCGGGAGCTCCACGTCCACCCTGGGGGAAGGGGGCGTTGCGGGGAGCGTTGGGGTTGGCACCGCGACCGGCGCCGGGCTGGTTGCCGCCCTGACGGGCGTTGGGGGGGAAGCCGGGCATACCGGGGCCGGGCATGGGCATGCCCTGAGGAACAGGGCCACGGCCGCCCTGAGGGCCGCCACGGCCGCCGCCCATGGTGGCCTGCTGAACCTGCTGAATGGCAGCGAGGAACTGGGGGTTGCCGGGCTGAGGGTAGGGAGCGCCGGGTGGGAACTGGCCGGGGATGCCGTAGACGGGGGGCATCTGCTGGGGAAGGCCACCACGTCCGCCCTGCTGGGGGTAACCGCCGGGGAACTGACCAGGGCGGCCGCCCTGGACGGCAGGCATGGCCATACCGGGCTGGGGGAAGGCCATACCGCGACCACCCTGGGGGAAGACAGGCTGCTGGCCAGCGGCGTAGAAGACAGGGGGCTGCATGTACTGCTGGGGCATACCGGCGGCGGCGGCGGCCTGCTGCATGCGGAGCTGGTTGCGAGCCTGGATGCTAGCCTCGAGCTGGCTCTTGCGAACGTCCTTCCGCTGAGCAAGGGCGACGTAGAGGGGCTTGCCGTTGACCATGCGCTGGTTCATCTCGGCGACGGCCTTGGTGGCATCGTCGGGGTTGCTGAAGCAGACGAAGCCGAAGCCCTTGCTCTTACCGTGGGGCTTCTTGTCCGACTTCTTATCGGACTTCTTGTCGGCATCCTCCTTGTCCTCGGACTTGGCCTCCTCGGACTTCTCCTCGTCCTCCTCCTTCTTGGGCTCGTTCTCCTTCTCCTCGGAGGAACCCTCGTCCTCGTTGCCGGAGTCGCTGGCGTTGTCACGCATGACCTTGGCGGAGGTGATGGGGCCGAAGTCGGCGAAAAGCTGGCGGAGCTTCTCGTCATCAACCTCGTCGTCAAGGTTCTTGATGTACAGGTTGACGCCCTGGTACTTGCTGGCCTTCTCCATGCGAGCAGCTTCATAAGACTTGCGCAATTCCTCCTCGCGCTCGTGCTTCTTCTGGGCTCGGCCAACGTACAAGTCCTGTCCGCGGAAGTCCTTGCCGTTGAGGTCGTCAACAGCCTTGGCGGCGGCCTCGTGGGTGGTGAAGTTGACGAAGCCGAAGCCGCGGCTCTTGCCCTCCTGGTCGCGGGCGAGCGAAGAAGAGGTGACATCACCGAAGGCGGTGAAGAGGTCGCGGAACTCGTCGTCAGTAACCTCGTTGGCGATGTTCTTGACGTAGATGTTGGTGAAGTTGGCCTTCATCTCCTCGAACTTGCTCTGGCGGTCCTTCTTGGGGATGTGGTGACCGACGTAGACCTTCTTCTCGTTGAGAAGCATGCCGTTAACGTGCTTGATAGCCTGGGAAGCAGCCTCATCAGTCTCGTAGTGGACGAATCCGTAACCCTTGGAGTTGCCGTTCTCGTCCTGGGCGACCTTGCAGCTCAGGATGTTGCCGAAAGCAGCAAAAGTGTCGTGCAGAGCCTTGTTGTCGATGGCGACGTCGAGGTTCTTGATGAAGACGTTGCCCTGGCCGGTCTTGCGGAGAGCGGGGTCACGCTGAGACCACATGATGCGGCAGGGGCGGCCCTTGATAAGAGTGTAGTTGAGCTCCTCGAGAGCCTTCTCGCCGTCCGAGGTGGTGTTGTAGTTCACGTACGCGTAGCCGAGAGAGCGGCGGGTAACCGCGTCACGGCAGACACGAATGGAAGCGACGGAGCCAATCTGGGAGAAGAGCTCGAAGAGCATGGCCTCAGTGACGGAGGGGTCGAGCTCGCCGACGTAGAGAGAGGCAGAGGCCTGAGGGTGGGGGGCAGCCGAGCTGGGGGTAGGGCCAGCGGCGTCGGCATTGTCGCCCTGGGCGCCAGACTCAACGCTGGTGTTGATGGCGGGAGCGTTCTTGGAGTCAGCGCCGTTGAGCGAGGCGTTGCTCAGGTCGCTGGCGAGCTGGTCGACAGCGCCGTTGTTGGCAGCAGTGGTGGCCATTGTATCGGGTGTTGGAGATGACACGGGGAAAGGATACTGCGACGGCGGGAACTCGTTAGGACGAACTGGCTGGCTTCATGGGAATGGTATTGAGAGTAGGCCAAGGCGGGGTAAGGACGTCGGGAGCTGCACAAATCGTACCAAGGCCGAGTCAAGAGGGGAGGGGAGGGGAAGAGAAAAGAAAAAAAGAAAAAGCACATACCAAGTCAAGAAATCTGACGATCGGTCTTTCGACGGGACCGGTCGGTGTGGAGGAGGGGGGATAAGGGTAAGGAGGACGAGGCAAAGACGAGCCTTTCTTGTCGAATGAGGATATGGCGATGTGTGACGTTTAACCGACACACACGAGGGGCACTTGATGCAAGATTGACAGGCAGGTGCTGAGGTAAAAGCAAGAAAAGAGGTTCGGTGAACGAGTCCTCTGGAGTATTTTTCTTGCGATTGAGGAGGGGGAGGATTCCAATATGGAAGTGGGAAATTTTTGATGGGGGATTTTCAAGTTTTTTTTGGAAGTTTTTTTTCTTGATGGAAAAAGTGAGCGAGACAGAGAACAAGTACGAAAGACGTACTCCTTGCCAGACCCTCTTTAGATGTGAAGGGGGTTGTTGATAGGGTTTGTGTGGTTGGTAGAGGAGAAAAGAAGAGAAGAAGAGGAGAGAGAGAATTTCAATGAATGTGGCTTTCGGAGATGATTTTTTTTTTTACTGGATCTGCCACCTGTAGTGGAGGGTGAGTGGTGCGGTGCTGTGTGCCTTCCCACCAACGGATTTTTGGCTGGCTTCTTGTCACTGTCGCTGTTCTGTCTGTCCCCCCTCCTCTTCCTTTCCCGCCTTCCAGATTTTTTGCCATTTTATCGAGGGGCAGCCGGCAGGAGCAGGGCATGTGCCAGCAAAGTGGGTACTTCGGGGCCAAGTCACCGTCATGCGACCGCTACCAGTTCTTGCGATGAGACACCATACACAACAGATATCATTCAGCATCTCGCGGCTTTGCCGGTACGAGACGTTGAGGTACCTGGTGGAGACACTATCGTTAGGAATGAAAATTGTGATTCCATGCGACAGCAACGGTTGTGAAGAGTGAACCGAACCCTGCCTGCTACCGACTCCAAAAGAAATACAAACACAATCAATCGCGAGGAGAAACAGATGAACCCCAGCTGGATGAGGATTTCCCGACGGACACATAAAGACACACACACACGCATAGGTACACACGCACGAGACAAGTCAAGCAGGACAAGACAAGACAACGTCAACCCACTACCTACCTAGACTACGGTTAGATTGGTGACATTGATGACATTACTCATTTCCGGAAAAGCAAGGGCGGGATTCGAGGCATGGCTGCTGCAATCTTGATACCCAAAAGAGCGGCTTGTCTGTGCCCCAAGCGCCCCAAAAGCACCACCGGCACTCCCGTCATGTTATTAGCTGCCGCCTTGGACATGACCTGAGGGGTTCAAACCAGCCCGTCGCTGGAATGCAACCATGCGTACGGATATTTCTGGAGGCTATGGCTGCCATGTCTGGTCACCGCGGCCCGTCCGTCTTGGTGCCCTGACTAGGTAAGTACTGTAGGTCGATAGGTAAAAGAACGGACGACCCCGGGCAGGACCCAGAGCAGTGACAGTGACGCAAGTGTCAAAAACGAACGTGCAACTGCAACAACAGCTCGAGCTGCCGCTGGTTGAAACAACCTGACAACTGCGCCTGATACCGTGACATGCCTCCAGGGATGAATCACTTCTCACTCTACAGATACCACGTCTTCTTGTTCTCCCAAAGGTAGAGGCAGACAGACGTACGTACGGAATCAATCATCCGCCGGGTTGGTTCTACACCGACACTTGCACAGGTAAAGGAAACGATATTTCGAGTCAGTCAAGTCCTCATGGCGAATCGTGGTCGACATATAGACTTTTTTCTTTTTGTTTCCTTTCTGCTCTGCTCATGCATCAGAGGAGCCCAGAGTGAAATGCATGTCTGGACCGGACCAGCTTGAATCGCTCTCGAGCTGCTGTTGTCGTTATTATGGCCAACCGTTCGGAATTAGGTCTCAACGTTTGTTTGTGTGTTCATTACCCCCCCCCCCCCCCCCCCCCCCCCAGCTTGCCTTATCGAAAAAACCGATCCACTCTTTTAACTGACACCCGAGGTACGTACCTTCCCAGTCACAGCATTGGCACTGTAGTGCACCTACCTACCCGTAGGTATCCGTACCTACCTACCTGGGTAGGTACCTACGTATAGCTAGGTAGCCTGCGCCTGCCTGACCCACACGTCGGAACCTTCCACAACATCAAGCCGGGGCCAGCTCTAGCTTACCTCACCATGCCGTCTCTCATCTTGAGAAGCCGGACCCCACCAGCCAATATCCACCAAGCCTGTGAATCCCCCTCCAGTGACAGTTCGATTACATATGCCCGTCCGAACGTGCTGAAGCTTCTGGAAGTCAACCGCGTTCGCGACATCCCTCACCCTCGCAGCCACTGACACATCGTCGAGCTGTGGCATCATCTCTATTTGACATGAAATAACTCTGCCACCCACGTCCATTCTCTCTGAACACGCTGTTCCCAAGGAAACATGTTCCCCACCTTTACAGGCAACTCCCGACGCCCCCGGAATGTGAACCTCAGCGGTCATAACCCGAACCCATTCGCCGCCTCGTCATGGACTCCTACCGCCGGTTCAGGAGCCTCGAAAACCGTCTCCAATGCCCAGGCCGAACGGGCTCAGAGGCAGCAGGATCGAGATAGGTTGAAGGCGGCAGGGAAAATCCAGAAGACGTGGAGGGGACACCGGGTCAGAAGGCGGCTTCGAGACTCCCGCCGCGACGTCTTCGACGCTCTGTACAAGAACGACTCGGATCTGAGTACACAGCAGAGGCTATCCACAGCCTTACCGCTGCTGTTGACGACCTTCCAGTCCAACCACGACAAGGACCTTGAACGCCTCGTTCGCTTCTCTAGGGAGCTGACCGAGACCAACCTTGAGTGCCTCGCCCCCGCCAGGCTTGCTCCTTCTCGACTTGCGCGATTCGTAAGAATACTCGTCGAGGCTCTGGATGTCCAAGCACAGAAAAGGTTCGCATCTCCCTATTCAACCGAGATTGACAACGACTGACAACTCTTCCAGACAAGAAATCGACGATACCCGACTCCTCGTGGACCTCCTCACGCACATCGTAGACGTTGCCCCCCAGTCGTTATCGACGTCGTTCCGACAATATTACACCGTCTTGGCCGAATTGTGTGGAATACTGGGCGCCGACACTGCGGCTTTGGATACTACGTCGAGGGCTATTCTTGTGCCTCTACGAGCAAAATCCACCGGCGATTATTTGTTGGCAGCCTACGAGGCATTCGCTTTGTCGTTCCTGACTCGGCATGACCTTTGCATTGTCAAGGAACACGCACACATAATCTCTCAGAACCTTGACTCTGACAATCTTGCATCGGCAATCACTACGACATACAGCAATGGAAGGATACGCGGTGTTGGTCGGGACGGTCAAATCTGGCTGTTGGCGCATTTTATCGGCTTACACCAAAAGGCGGGCACCAAATACCAAGGGCTGAAGCATCTGGACGCACTTCACATCCAGCTCTCGAGCCTATCCACAGAGATCAGCTTAAGACTTTCTGTGAAACCACCCGACTCTGCATCGCCAAACGAGGAGTCCAACAGTACAGAAGAAGCCTTAGCTCAGCCACTACCTGTTTATGTCACACAGCAGCTTACGTCGTTAGTCGACAGAGATGGCATCTCCGCGCTGCTAGCCGAGCTTACCACGTGAGTGTAGCACCTATTGCCGCCAATGTACATTTCTAACACTTCATATAGCCACTTCGGATCTCAGTCATCGAGTCACGAGTTCCAGACCGCGAGTCTGCTGTCTGGCTACATTCTCACTCTTCTCCGGTGTTTCCCCAGTCAAGGTGATGATATTCGTATGCGTCTCTTCTTAGGGGATGTCAGATCGAGCACGAGCAGTTTGCCAACGATCAAATTTCTATGGCAAGCCATGAGCCAAACAAGCATCTACAAGAGAATTTTGCAGGACTCGGCGTCCGTCACAGGCCTGTTACGGAACTACCTCTCAAAGTCATCAAAGTTGAATGACTCCCAAGAACCGGAATGGAGGCTGTTTTTGTTGTTCCTCGAACTCTACATCTTCATCTTGCGTCTGAGTGACGACGAAGACTTCTTTAGCAGCATCCACCCAGGAATCATGCAGAGCGAAGGTCAGATGTCTCGGTTACGGTCGTGCGGGCTCTCTCTCTCAGAGGTGAAGAACCTCACAATCGTGCTCAAACATTTGGCTTTCACACTGCATTACAATGCTGCGGATATTCTGCAGGGTGTCCAACAATCCGAGCCGATATCTATGAGCCAGCTCGAGTCGTACTTCGGAAGTAGTCACGCCGCAAAGTCGTCGAAAGATACCCGAAGCCAAGGGTCCCGAGCCAATGCAGCTGATACCAGACTTGACCTCGGTAGCCTTCGCAGCATCGTAACAACGGCCTTGCGGCTTGTGTATGAGCGGGACTCTCGACGTCCGTTCTTGCCTCAAGATCATTGGCTCATGACCTCGAAATTCGACATGGAGGGTTTTGTCAGCGCTGTCGTGGCAGAACAAGAGCGACAAAACGAAGTATCCGATTCAAGTGACGAAGAAGATGGCCAAGTTGATGAAGATGCGAATATGGGTGGGCTGAACGACGGCATCATCCACACCATGGCTGGACAACGAGTCTCTCGACATGCGCAAATCGAAAAGCTTCGGTCCCAGCAACGCAAGGCACAGCGTGGCCGCTTACTGGCCGTCATCGGGCCAAAGCTGGAAATATTGAGGCACATGCCCTTCGTCATTCCTTTCGACACTCGTGTCCAGATCTTTAGGCAATTTGTCTATCTCGATAAGCACAAGCGCAGGGAAGGCATGGATGCCGACCAGTGGAGAATGACCATGCTTCATAACCCCCTGCGTTCTCCTGGTATGGGTCCGACTGGACGGCACCATGGCAAAATCAGGAGAGGCCAGGTCTTCCAAGACGCCTTTGAGCAATTCTATGAGCTAGGGGAAGGCCTCAAGGAGCCCATACAGATCCAGTTTGTCGACCAGTTCGACACAGTGGAAGCGGGCATCGATGGCGGTGGTGTTACAAAGGAGTTCCTGACTAGCGTCACAACGGAGGCCTTTGGGCAGATGGACGGCATCTCGCTTTTTACGGCCAACAGTCGAGGCCTCCTATACCCCAACCCAACAGCCATGGATGAGCTCAGGGAAGCCATGAGACGAGCCGGAGTTCCCGAACGCAGTGCGGAGTGGCAAGACGAGGTGCAAGATCTGCTTCGGAGGTTTGAGTTCCTCGGTCGAATCGTCGGAAAATGCATGTACGAAGGAATCCTCGTCGATATTGCGTTTGCCGGGTTTTTCCTCCTGAAGTGGATCTCGGGCCAGACCGGAGAGAACAGCTACCGTGGCAATGTCAACGATTTGAGAGACCTGGACGAGGAACTCTACCAGGGCATGCTACATCTGAAGAACTACAAAGAGAACGTGGCGGATCTGGCGCTGGATTTTACCATCAATGACCAAGTCTCGCTGCCCGGGGAACCTGTGCGTACTGTTACTCGGAACCTGATCCCCAACGGCGAAAACGTCACCGTCACCAACGACAACCGGCTCCTCTACATATCCTACATCGCCCGCCACCGTCTCGTAGCCCAACCCGCCCAGCAAACGGCTGCATTCCTCCGCGGTCTCCGCTCCATCATCGCCCCGTCATGGCTCTCCATGTTCAACCAGAACGAACTGCAGCGTCTCGTTGGCGGAGACAGCTCTGAAATCGATATTGAAGACCTCAGGAGAAATACAATCTACTCGGGTCTGTACGAGGTTGGAGACGACGGACTGGAGCACCCGACGGTGCAGCTGTTCTGGAAGGTCATGGCCAACTTCTCGGACCGGGAGCGGCGAGACGTGCTCAAGTACGTGACGAGCACCCCACGCGCGCCCCTCTTGGGCTTCTCGCAGTTGAGCCCACGCTTTAGCATCCGAGATGGAGGCGAGGACCAAGAGAGGTTGCCGAGTACAAGCACCTGTGTGAACTTACTCAAGCTGCCGCGTTACAAGAAACAAGAGACACTGAGGCAAAAGCTGCTCTACGCCGTTTCCTCGGGGGCCGGGTTCGACCTCAGCTAAAAGGGCATGCTGCTCAAGAGGCAGATACGCAAGGGGCAGTAATGACGTTATGACGCATGATCAGGGTAGACTTCCGATATTCCACTGTAATATTATTGTTCCAAGTCCACGTGCTTGTGCCACCTGATGTACAGATTTACCAAATGAACCTGCCGACTTGCTCAGTAAGACCGTCCACCCGTAGTTTCTTCCATCTCAAGCACCCATCTGCCTTGATCTGCATACCTTCGAGATGGAAGAATTGCTATTTTTATATGCGCTCAATTATCTACATGAACCTACTGACTACTTGTGAGATTCGTATGGACCATGTAGGCCCAAATGCCTCAGCTACGAACCCTATCTAGCGTGCACATCAACCCGTACCGCTAATGCCGCGGGGATGGACCATTATGCGTTTGGTCCCGCCATCGTGCCTCCTCTGGCATAAATCCAGCTGGCTGCGTTACTGGTAGCTCCTCCCGAGGAGGTGCGGCTTCCTCTCCCTGAGGTCCAGCATCATCTGCCCAAAAAGCCCGTTGGCCCACGCGAACCTGCGCGACGACAGACATACGTTAGCGAGCTCGTTCCATTTCATCACTCAGGACGCGGGTCTTTTCTTTTGTTCCGGCTTACCAAGACCGAGTCCACTGGGAGGCGTCGTGGCTGTTCACCGACTCGTGGATGAGGCCGAGCTGGTTCGTGGAGCCGACGAGCTGGCGCAGGCCGTCGGCGATCTCGTCATCGTCGTCCGAGGTCATGAGCTGCGCGATGAGGGCCATGGGCCAGGCGTTGCCGGGCCCGATGTGCGGGCCGCCCGTGGCGTTGAGGACGGGGCCGCGCATCTGGTAGGGGTTCGAGGTGGAGAGGACGAAACGGCGGGTGTTTTGGTAGACTGGGTCCTGGGCGGAAAGGTAGCCGTAGTGCGGGGCGGAGAGGAGGGACGGGATGTTTGCGTCGTCCTGCGTCCGAAGGTCAGCCCGGAGCGATCTCGCACGTCAAGGAGATGGAAGGAAAGGGAAGAGAAGAGAAGAGAAAGGAGGGAGGGCGGCGTTTGCCACACGAACCATGTTGTTGTGGCTGCCGAAGCCGTCTACTTCGTACGAGTAGATCTTGCCAAACTGGGGGTGTATCGTCTTGCCGTAGGCTTCGATGCCCTCGCGGACGGCGGCCGCCGAGTCACGCATGCGCTTGGCAAGGCTCGCGTCGATACCGTCCATGATCTCGGCGCACGAGTTGAGGTAGCGAGCGAACATCATGTTGGCGGGCACGAAGAGCTGGTAGATGCAGCTGTCGTCGCTGGGGCGGAAGAAGCTGCGGACCATGCCCGTGCCGCCCTGCGTGGGCGCGCCGTTGCCGTGGTTGGACAACGTCTCTGAGGCCGAGGTGGCCTGGCGCTCGAAGAGAGCGGGCGACGGGTTCAGGGTGCCGTCGGCGGCGTAGGTGCCGGCGCGGAGGGCGTCAGTCGTGTTGAGGAGGACGGCGACGGCCTTGGACCAGTTGAAACGGGCGAAGAACTCCTTGTCGGCGGTGGCGGCGTGGTAGTCGTGGGAGAGCTGGAGGAACGCGGCCAGGGAGTCCAGCTCGTACCTGGTCTGGTCAGATATCGCGCGAACGGGAGGGAGGGAGAACAGGTGACGTACTTGCACTCGAAGAACGAGTAGGTTGGGTATGCCGGGTATATTTTGTCGGCGCCACCGTTGCTCGTGGGAGGCACGTCGGATTCCTCTGGCGGCTGGAAGGCATTGCAATGGGGCGCGAAGCGGACATAACGAGCCTGCAAGTTGATGGCCCCGCGGTAGAGCGCGGCGAGAGACCCTGCCGAGGAGTTGCGCTGGAGCAAGGAGCGGTAGCTCTGCAGCTGGTTACTACTGTCCCTGAGCCACTCAGCGTTGATGTCGCCGGTGATGATGAAGCTCAGCTCCTCCTCCGGGTCGTCTTTGGCGGACCCAGTCCAGGCTATGGTGGTGTCGAGGGTGTTTGGGAAGGTGTTCTCGAAGAGGCGGTACAGGTCCGGGTCCTTGACGAGCGTCTTCATCTCGAGGATGGTCTTCTCGACCTCGGGGAAGCTGGCGGTCCGACATTCCGGCGCGGGACGCTGGTAAGAGAGCTTGTGGACGCCCTCGGAGAAGGGCTCGTGGGGTGTGGCGGCGTAGTTGGTGAAGTGAGGGCAGTCGGGCTTCAGAGCCGCTGCCGCAAGACCGGCAAAGGCGAGACTGTACCAAAAGGCCATGTTGAAGTCGGGTCTATGGTGTTCACAGCCGCAGGAAGTCGCGATGTGTGGGCCCTCGGCGGCGAGGGCATCACTTAAAAGGGGACCGAGCAGTGTCAAGTACCGGTTATCATGTTCCCTTTCGGTAGTCAGGATGAACTGGTTCGCGTAGCCTTGAGAGTCCGAGAGACGAGCGGGAGGGGGGTGGAAGCGATCAAGATGCGGGGGAGGAGACCTTGCATACGAGGACTAATTTATTATGCCGTCTTATTGCAGGAGGTTACAATTTCGTTCGCCCTGTTTGCGCACACGCCGCCATCGGCATCAACACGGGAGAGAATGAGAGTGAGAGAGATAGAGAGAGTTGAAAAGTGAGGCCCTAAGAGATGCCGGGTGATGGAACAGACGACGGGCTTGCCATGCAAGTTAAGGGATCTGTTTGAGCATGTCCATAAGCTTCGAAATGGAAGCGGCAATCGTGCTGCTCTCAAACGCGACGAGGACCCCCGAAGACGCTCGACGGACAGGGGTTGACCTAGGCCCCCCCGGGAAGTGCCTATGGAAGTCGAGTAATGGAACAAGGCACTTGGAGGAAGGCCGGCCGGTGATGAGGAGAAGAGGGGTGTGGGCAAGAGACAAGGATTCTCCGCGCCTTGATGCAGTCGTTTCTTGGATCGCGAGCCAAGCAATGGCAGCCACTCGGCAACGCGCATTGTGTCGGTGAGCTTCCCCTCTTCCCAATGCCTCTCCGAGGCATGCATCGCTTTGGCGGGGCGAAGAAGGTCCACCGCCACGTCCTTGTTGTTACTGAGCAGTGTAGGTAGGATATAGAACGGCCCAACCGGGAGACTTTGCTGGAAGAAAAAGGACGCACGTAGTCCGGAAGTCGTCCGTTGCTCCGTTGCTACGTTCCATCAGTAGGATGTTGGCTTATTCCTCGGCCGGCAGACAGGTTGACCACTGTGATCGGCTTGCCGTCTCTTGGACTTTCCACCGTAAACTCGAGCCAAGTCGGTATGAGATGCACAAGTAGGCCCGGCATTGCAGCAGCGGCGTCTTGAAGGCTAATACTCTGACCCCCTCATTGGCTGTGGCCGTTACAGAACATCGGACTGTTTAGTTTGGGCGTCCAGACCTTCCAGGGTGGGGGGGATATCAGAAGGGCAGAGATACTACTACGTAGTAGAGGAGACAAGTGAGGGGGGTCAGGGGT
Organism: Colletotrichum cereale; assembly: GCA_034509685.1. Classification (NCBI taxonomy): domain Eukaryota; kingdom Fungi; phylum Ascomycota; class Sordariomycetes; order Glomerellales; family Glomerellaceae; genus Colletotrichum; species Colletotrichum cereale. The sequence continues at coordinate 32,959 of JASUDE010000034.1, read as the reverse complement.
CAGGGGAGAAGACGACCCTGCTCAGCCTTTGTCGGGGAATTTTCCCGGTACACTGACTGTTACTAATTGCCCAGTTGGAGACAACCAGCACGAGTTGCACCAACTTGTAAGCTCGATAGTGGCACATATGCAAAATTGATGAAAAGAAAAAGGAAGCATCGCAGCAGTAGCCGGTAGATTGACGGCCCCCTTCTGGTTGGTTGACGGTCTCTAATTCGGATGTCCACCACCCACCATTACAACTCATAAGCCACATTAACATGTCCTCGCGTGTACAAACATACACAACTACTCCTAGCGTCTAGGCTACCCATAACTCTGATCCTGACTCTAATCCTAACCTCACCCTAGAACCTACCCTCTAACCCTACGCCTTCTACCTGTATAAGTACTATGTATAGAGGTGATATAAAATAATGCATTTGAAATGTTGGTGTACGTGGAGACTTAGGAGGTAAGTGCACTAGTTTCTATGGGTATATATTACTGTATCAGGTTAGAGGCCGTCAACCGATCAGATGATGGGGCAATCTAACCCATTGTTAGTTCCCGGCGCCTGTCCGGGCTGGCCTGTCTGTCCCATCAATCATCTCCATTTGACGGCGTTGCTCCTCAGAGTATCCCTATCCGTACCTACCTTGCTAAACCAGAACCGGGCATAATCTGCACAGACAAACCCTAAACCCAGCCGCAGGGGAAAATAGGGTCTTGTAGTGTACTCGGCGCCACCCACGCCGCTTCTAAATGGAGACAGGTCAGTTGTCCAGTGGCGTCGATGTGAGACATTCCAAGAGGTGGAATCTACCTAACCATTGTTTCTTCCTCTCGCCCGCTCTCTCCCTTTCTGTCTCTTTCTCCCTATCCATGCATCCCATCGTTCTGGAGACGTTCTGGCAGTGTGCGCTTACATCCTTCCTACCTGCGGATAGATATACCTGCACACGTGTCTCGTTAGGTACTACTTTCGCGGCAGGCGTCACAAGGCTTGAACATCCCGCCGCCTCGCCTCGCGTCACATCCCCTATTTAACCTTTGCGATTGCTGCCGGGTCCCGCCTTGAATACTGGACGGAGCCAGGCACGAGGTGCCCAGACTTGCCAAACTAACATAGCACCAGCTCGGTCGACCATCGTCAAAATCCGGCCCGGATTGCCGTAACTCCAACAGGCGTCATCCAAACGAACTTCCTCAACAACACCGCGTCCGAGGCACACCTTGGCTCTTCATTGAAAGTTCACCAACACATCCGAGTTCTGCTTCATTACCAGCTGCAGTATTTCTGCCTGTTTACTGCCAGATACCGGCTTGTCCAGTACGCCGCGCTCGGCCCAGTCGCCTTTCACTTCTGTCCTTCCAACGTCAACAGCGTTTGGCCGGGAAAACCTTCACATGACTGAGAACCCCACCTGTTACCATTCGGCATACAGCGTTCATTCCACAGCCCTGGCGGCATCTTGAACTATACGCTTTCCAGGCCGTCTTTGCGCTCCTGGGCCCGATATGGGACTCCTAGTCACTACTACCCGCCCGTCTCGACCTGTGCGGCTGTTGATCTTCGCTGCTGTCTTCGTATGTCTGTTTCGTTGGTGGCTCTCTTCAGGTTCTCGCGGGCTGTCTCGTCTGTTCTATTCCGACTTGAACTCAGAAGCCCTGCACGCAACTCTGAAATATGTTGACCCCTTGATTGGGACTATTAACGGAGGTCAGTGGAAGTCCGAGCCGCGCTTCGAGATGGCTAGCTGACTATCCAAGGCCATGTGTTTCCCGGTGCATCTCTACCATATGGTTGGTGTTCCCGGCGCTATTCACCGAAAGCCATCTTGTGCTGACACTCACTGTCAGGGATGGCTAAGCCCTGTGCAGACACCGATTCACAAGGCGAAAACGCTGCCGGCTGGGTCTCCGACAACTCGAAAATAACTGGTTTCTCTCATCTGCATGATTCTGGTAAGTCCCGTTCTATCTCAATATGTGGCATCGACTTACTCACGTACGCAGGAACCGGGGGCGTGAGACGCCCTAGTCATACCAGATACATTCATCAGCATTGCTGACCCTCGTATAGTCACCATCTATGGGCAATTTCCCGCTCTTTGCTCATCCAGGATGCAAGAACGACGACTACCTGGCATGCAAGTATACGACAGAGCAAAGAAGCCTCTTTCGTGTCAACGACTCGGTCGTGGCTCGCCCAGGCTACTTTTCCGTCGCTCTTACAAACACCGTTCGTGCTGAGATGACGGCCAGTGAGCGTACGGCTCTGTATCGCTTCAACTTTTCGCCCAATGACACAGTATCGTACGAAGACGCAGCCAATCATGGCACCATTGATGCAGTGAGCAGCCCTCTGATCCTCGTCGATCTCACGGATATTGCCCATAGCAGAACCAGCGGTGGCATCCAGGTGTACGAATCGGGCCGTGTCATCGGCGACGGCGTGTTCAGACCTTCCTTCGGCCAAGGCAACTACAGGGCCTTTTTCTGCGCTGATTTTCGGGGGGCCATCATTCGCAAGTCTGGCGTTTTCGAGGGCGACAATCCTCGCGAGGATCCAAAACATCTGGCAGAGATCACCCGAGGCATCAACAATCCTAACGGTGCCGCCGGCGCGTGGTTGCACTTTGAGAGGCCCAAGAACAACCAGATTCTCGCTCGGGTTGGTCTCTCCTTCATCTCTGTTGACAAGGCTTGCCAAAATGCCGAGAAGGAGATCCCATTATTCGATTTCGATGGCACCGTGCGTGCCGCGGAGTTGGCTTGGAGCGAGAAGCTCTCCGTGGTGGAACTCGATACTGCGGGCGTGAGTGAGGACATGAAGACGACATTCTGGTCTGGTCTTTACCGGAGTTTGCTTTCACCGCAGAATTACACTGGCGAGAACCCCCTTTGGGAGTCGTCCGAACCGTATTTCGACTCGTTCTACTGCATCTGGGATTCCTTCCGAGCCCAACATCCACTGCTCACAATTGTCGATCCAGAGGCACAAACGCAAATGGTTCGTACCTTGTTGGATATCTACAGATTCGTTGGCAAGCTTCCAGATTGCAGGATGTCGTTCTGCAAGGGGTTCAGCCAGGGAGGCTCAAATGCCGACATTGTGATTGCGGACGCCTACCTCAAAAACATGACCAACGGCGTGGACTGGAAGACCGCATACGAGGCCGTAGTTTCCGATGCTGAAGGTTTGTATTTGTGTGTTGCCATGGCTAGCGGAGAGAATGACCTTCTGACAAGCATGCAGTTGCGCCGCAGAATTTTGGCGTCGAAGGCCGCGGTAACCTCGAAAGTTGGATCGGATTAGGATACATTGCACAAGATCACATGGACAAAGTGTCGACTGGCCCGCATAGCCGTTCCATTTCCCGCACTGTAGAGTACGCCTACGACGACTTCTGCATCGCCGAGATGGCGCAAGGACTCGGGCACAAGGATGATTATGCGAGATACATGCAGCGCAGCGCCAACTGGCAAAACCTCTGGAACTCTGATCAGCAAGACATCGTCTTGGACAAGGACAAAAAGGAGGTTGAAAGAACAAAGTACACGGGGTTCCTGGTGCCAAGGTTGGTCAACGGTTCGTTTACGTACCAAAACACCCGTATATGCTCGCCCAACACGGAGCAGCATCTGTGCTACTTCGACACGAGGCAGGCAACGTACGAAGGTTCCCCGTGGCTGTACTCCTTCTTTGCGCCACAGGATATGGCGACGCTGATGGAGCGCATGGGCGGGCGGGAAGCATTCGTCGACAGGCTCGAGTACTACCACAGCGGCAACATCGTGTACATGGGCAACGAACAAGCCTTCCTCACGGTGTTCCAGTTCCACTACGCGGGCAGACCCGGCCTCAGCTCCCGCACTACACGGAGCTACATCCCGTCGCATTTCAATGCTACGGTCAACGGCATCCCCGGCAACGACGACTGTGCCATGGGTGCTTTCAGCGCGCTTGCGATGATGGGTTTCTTCCCCGTCGCGGGACAGGACGTGTACCTGCTCATCCCCCCCTTTTTCCCCGAGGTACGGCTTAACTCGAGAGGGGCCAAGCCCGCTGTTATCCGAAAGGTTGCAACGCACGACGAGGAGCTGGCGGACGGCATCTACGTCCAGAGCGCCACTCTGGACGGGAAGCCCTACACCAAGAACTGGATATCGCACGAGTTCTTCTACCACGGCGGAGTGCTGGAGCTCACAGTGGGCTCAAAGGAGGGCGATTGGGGCACCAGGGAGGAAGATGTGCCGCCCAGCTACCCTGCTACACCCAAGACACCTCCGCCTACCCGGACATTCCAGAGCTGAAGAGACGGTTGCGAGGTCGCGCATGTACACAAGCAACAGCACCGTTCAATTTTGTGAATGGCCTTTACTAGTAATGATATAATTGTACGTTTCTCACAAAACAATTTGATTATCCGTAGGTACCTATGTATCTGTAAAGATCGGCCAAATGCAACGCTACGCCGACGGCTTCTTGACGCCAGATGCCGAAAAACGACATGGGGACAGCCCCGGTAGCTATTTGAAATTTGGAGATGATGATTGGCTGGTCCCGGCCAGATGCCCTAGGCGTTAAACTCTTTTCAGCTTTCCGCCTCTGAACGCTTGCTCCCCTGGTGCCATCGAATGGCTCCCGGCCTGGTTGGTACGGAGGTACCTTTCAGCTGCAAAAAGGGCACCCAAAGATACATAGCCTCTACCTACAGTTATCATCCGCTCTGGCTGCGTGACGCAAGTACCGCTCGAGTCCAAGGCTCCGCGACCGGTTTCTCTCGGCTATCACCAATTGGCGAAACCAGGGCCCAAGCTTGGAGAGAGAGAGAGTCACCAGCTTCTTGCCCACCCCTCGCTCACATTACGCATTCGAGTCCCGCAGGCGACAACGACGACGACGACGACGACGACGACGACGACCGGAGAGCTCCCGTCAGGAAACCCCCGAGGCCCTGGCTTTAACGTGTCCACCGCCTTTTCTTCACATCCCACCCAAAGCTGCTTACCACCCACCGTCTCTCCAATTGACGAACTGCAAAGTGCAGGACGGGGCAACGGAGAGCAAGACCAATCGCGCCTGCGTCGACCTGGACGCTTCCTTTGCAACAGTCCGGTCCTCAAAGGGAAGGGTACCCATCTAGCCAACGACACGCGATCACACGACCGCCTTCGCCGTCAATATGAACACCTCGGCCTCGCCCCTTGCGAGGAATTTGCAGCGCAGCACGCGCAATCTTTCGACATGCCGCTTCCGCCCTACAAGGCCCGCGCAGGCCGGCCTCGCCACCGCCTCCAGAACAAGCACCACGACCGCTGCTAGAGCTGCCGCGACCAGGTTACCTTCGGCACGGGGTTCCCCCGCCGTCACCGTCTTCAGGCCGCTGGATGCGCGCACATTCACGACGAGCAGGACGCTGCGTAGCGACGAGGACGAAAAGTTCGACCCGGCGACCATTGAACGCGAGTCGGACGAGGTCGACGTGGTCATCGTAGGCGGCGGTACGGAGATTTTCATCCTTTGCTTTTTGGTCAAGGGTTTGCATCCAAACTCGAAAGCTGACAACCTTCTTCCGCAGGACCCGCCGGACTCAGCGCCGCGATCCGGCTAAAGCAGCTCGCCAACGAGGCCGGCAACGAAGACTTCCGTGTCCTCCTCCTCGAAAAGGCTGGCGAGATGGGTGCCCACATCCTCTCGGGCGCCGTCATCCAGCCCACCGCCATCGACGAGCTGATTCCGGACTGGCTCTCCGAGGACAACCCGGACCGCTTCGAGTACGCCACCCCGGCCGGCGGTGACCGCATGCGCTTCCTCACAAAGACATCGGCGATCCCGCTGCCGACCCCGCCGCAGATGCACAACGACGGCAACTACATTGTCTCGCTGAACCAGTTCACCAAGTGGCTCGGCGACCGCGCGGAGGAGCTCGGCGTCGAGGTGTACCCAGGCTTCGCCGCCTCCGAGGTGCTCTACAACGACGTCGACGGCAGCGTCAAGGGCGTCGCGACCAACGACCTCGGAGTCGGCCGCGACGGCAAGCCCAAGGATTCCTTTGAGCGCGGCATGGCGTTCCACGCGCGCTGCACGCTCTTCGCCGAGGGGTGCCACGGCAGCCTGAGCAAGCAGGTCATCAAGAAGTTCGACCTGCGCCGCGACAGCCAGCACCAGACGTATGCGCTCGGTATCAAGGAGGTGTGGGAGGTGCAGCCCGAAAAGTTCCAAAAGGGCTCCATCACGCACTCGATGGGTTACCCGCTCTCCAAGGACCTCTACGGCGGCGGCTGGATGTACCACTTTGGCGACAACCTCGTCAGCATCGGCCTCGTCGTCGCCCTCGACTACGAGAACCCCTGGGTCTCGCCCTACGGCGAGTTCCAGAAGATGAAGCACCATCCCATGTACAAGGACGTCATCGAGGGCGGCAAGTGCCTGACGTACGGCGCGCGCGCCCTCATCGAGGGAGGCTTCCAGTCGATCCCCAAGTGCGCCTTCCCCGGCGGCGCGCTCATCGGCGACTCGGCCGGCTTTGTCAACCTGCCCAAGATCAAGGGCACGCACAACGCCATGAAGTCGGGCATGCTCGCCGCCGAGGCCGCCTTCACGGCGCTGTCGTCCGAGGCCGCCGGGGAGCAGGGCACCGTCTTCCTGTACGACTACGAGGACAAGCTCCGCGAGTCGCCCATCTGGAAGGAGCTGAAGGAGGTGCGCAACTTCCGCCCCTCGTTCCACACCCCGCTGGGGCTGTACGGCGGCATCGCCTACTCCGGGCTCGAGGCGTACGTGCTCAAGGGCCGCGTCCCCTGGACGCTGAAGCACAAGACGCCGGACCACGCGGCCACGAAGCCCGCCGACCAGTACCCCAAGATCGAGTACGAGAAGCCCGACGGCAAGATCTCGTTCGACATCCTTACGAGCGTCAGCCGCACGGGTACGAACCACGAGGAGGACCAGCCAGTGCACCTGCAGGTAAAGGACTGGGAGAAGCACGCTGCCGAGACGTGGCCCAAGTTCAAGGGCGTCGAGAACCGCTTCTGCCCGGCGGGCGTGTACGAGTACGTCGAGGACGACACCAAGGACCTTGGTGTGCGGTTCCAGATCAACGCGCAAAAGTGAGTTACCTCCCTCCTATTCCCCTGCTTCAACCCAGTCGGCTCTTCATTCGGGACCACAAGGGCGGCAGGTGACGCATACACAATTGCCGGGCAGTTTCAGCTAACCCGCCACACAGCTGCATCCATTGCAAGACGTGCGACATCAAGGCACCGCACCAGGACATCAACTGGCAGGTGCCCCAGGGCGGCGAGGGTCCCAAGTACTACATGTCATGAGCCGGGTCCGTCTCTCTTTTTCTGTCACCTCTCTGTCAAAATACCTAGCCTCGGAACGAGTCAACCTCGGAAGGAATATCAACTATGGGGAATGGGCTCGGCGTCAGAGGGGAGAAGGGATGACACATCCTTTTGTAATCTGTTTTGCAATCAGTGCCGAGGGAGGGCGGCCTGGCCATCAGGCCAACGATACAGAAGAACAGACGACCCCGTGGAATAGTTATACGATATGCCAGCAGAAAGAAGAGCAAAGCACTGTATAGAATGCGTCAAAATGAGTAGGACCATGTACGCTCGGTAAATCCAGAGGCCCCCCTCCCAAGCAATCTCCCAACGTTTGCCATGTTTTCTCTCCGGGGTAGCACGTGTGCGAGCGTATGGGAGGGAGGGCGCAGTAGCAAATAAAGCGAATTGCTCCAGAAAAAAAGAAAGAAAAAAGAATAGGCCGTGTCTATTTTGGCAGTGTGAGAACCAGGGGGGGGGGGGGGATCGTTTGCAACTAATAACGGCGTGGCCCTGGACAAACGTAGCGGTAGCGATACCCTTACAATGGAGGACGGCCATGACGACACAGTTATACGTCGACGGCATATCAGACGAAAGAGGTCTCGGCACTTGTTCTCCCTCCGCCCCCACCATCCCTGGGTGCATGAGGCGCCATGAGTGGAACATTTCTGGAAGACGGCATGGAGTCAAGGGGGCCCTAACGCCGCGGCGACGTCGTCCGGCTTGTGATATACGGACAGGATGGGGGGGAAGGGGGATGTGGGGGGAGGGAAGGATCGGGAAGCGGGCGGACGGTGGACGGCATTGTTGGCGACGCGACACTGCAACACTGGGATCCTTTTGTGCGTTGGAGCCAATAACAGGTACAAGGAAGCATGCGGCGGCCAGAGCATCCCTTCGTGGACCCAAGCCCCGATCGGAAGTAGACCCCGACTCGGGAGGAATGGGGGGGAGGGAACGACGACATCGGAGACACGGGGATGCGATTGCGAGACACTTGTAGGGTTTGGACTCCATGCGTTGGGCGAGGCTGGAACGGGACACCATGGGCAAGATGGAAAGAATGGAAAGAACGCAAGCCTAGTCATGTGTTACCCCGGCCACCCGTAGCTGGAGTGTGATTTTGTTGGCTGATGGTTGCCAGATCAGTCGCGTGCCAGCACATCGACTCGCGCAGTTGCTTAGGGTTTTTTTTTATACTTCTTCTTTTCTTTTCCTTCGCTTCGTCGGGCTCGCGGATGAAGCTACCCAAAGCCCGTCCCGCGGCGCAGTGGGCAGCAAAGTTTGAGAGTCGCGATGGGTGGAGGGAGGGAGTCAAACGAAAAATGGAGCGACACTGAGATTGAAGCAAAGTCCATGTCGTTGTCGTGAGATGAGCGAGGATGAGCCACTCCAACGAGGCTGTCGAGCTCCCATGTTTGAAGTTGCATGAGTCGCAACGGAAACGGAGCCGTGACATGCCCGCAAAGCCGAGATGCGGCCTTCAAACCGAGGGTGGGAAGCGAGCGAGGGAGCGAGCAAAACAAGCCCTGCCTGCCTTGTAGCGAGAAACCCAACAAGGGCTGGCTTGGCCTCAGGTTGGAGAGGCTCACACATGCATGAGTCGCGCTGGGCAAAGCCGAAACCCTGGGGAAGTACCTCGACTTTAGAAAGGATCCAAGGTACTTTGTCGTGCACGGACCACTGTCCCGGTCTTGCGAGGGCCCTGGTATCCGATGCCTGTCCGTAAGATTGCAGTAAAATTTGCATCTGCAAACGAGCTGCAGGCGCCCTTTCTTCTGCCATCGAGGCGAAGTAACGCCAAAGCGTTATCGGGCTGCAGTAAAAACCAAACCGAGTACAAACGAGCACGTCGAGCTCTAGAGGTATCGTGATCCCGTGTTGCGAATAAAGAACTTACAGCATGATTTCGCGGGTCAAATGGCCATGGGCCCTGAGTGGATGCCAGCAGAGTTTTCTCGGGCGAGAGTTCGGGGCTCCATAGGTTGGCCTGCTACACATGGAACGCGACGTGGCGAGGCTCGCGTACCGGGGTACTAAGTACGCGCCTCTCATGGGAGGGGGAGGGAGGGAAGCAGAGGGGGCGAGCAGAGAGCGACAAACACGCACCACCTGCCCAGCCTTTTCAATGCTTTTTCGATTGACCCCCCCCCCTACCATGGCTGGCACTGGCCGATTGGAACCGGTCTAGAGTCAATGACTCACACGTCGCAAGCCGTCTGGTCGCTGCGACGACCCATAAAATTCCTGACAGAAAGCCGCCGATGCCCGAAAGCAGTGCAGGCACCATGAGAAGAATGCACCGCTTTCGCGCTGTGTGCTGCTGTTCGAGGGGTCATGACCAGTTGTTGTTTGTTTGTTTGTTCCGTCTCCACGTGAGGTGTCGTGTCATGTCATGTCGATGCGTCCGTCCGGGCGGGCTGCCGACAACGTGGTCTGGTGACCAGTCTGACATATTTGACGGCAAGGCCGTGAAGCTGATGTGTTGCCGCTGCCGCACCTCTGCACTGACAGAGCTGGTGTCGGTGCTGATCGTCAACGAGGCATCAAGATAGGGGGTAGGTTCAGCGTTTCAGACGGCTAGCGTATGGTTAAACGATGAAGGAGGAGGGTTGGAAGTAGGGGAAACCCCCTTTGGTTGCTGGGAGGATGCAAAAATGGTATGAAAAGAAAAAGAAAAGAAAAAAGGGGGGGAGGGGGCAGCAAAAGAAAGGGGCGAGTGAGGGTGGGATGGGGAGAGGGGGGGCGGTCAGAGCCATTCCAGACCAACCAACACCCGAATGGCTGGAAGCTGTGGATGCGGTGCAGCTGCCAAACGGACTTGACTGACGCGGCAAGCTGGAGAGGAGAAAAGCCGGAAATCGAGCTGCATCTAGCGTTGGAGGTGGGAGAATGAGGCAGAAGCGAGCGGAATGGCGGAATGGGTCGGCAGCGTACTATGTACGTGGGTAGCGTTTGGCGTAGCGGCCACCCATACGAGGAGGTAGCGCCGCCTGTGGGATTTGCATTGGGTTGGCGTCCGGTTGGTGTCGACAAGGCCCACGGCCGATTGCCTGGCTGGATGATGGTGATGGACAGCGAAGAGTGGATTGATTGGCAGGGCACACCTGAGCCGTCGCCGTGCCCATGAGCGAACGAAGACGCGCCGGCGCGTTGAATCTGATTGATTTGTTGGGCTCCGAGGCCAGCCCGTCCATCCTGTCGTCACTCTCCTGTCAGATTTGGCTGGTTTTGCGATGGTGCCGGCAGTGTCGGTGTCCCGCGGCGCGTCGTTTGAACGTGACGAAAGGTGACAGAAAGCGTCGCATCGACACCTATCGGCGATGCATGTGTGGGAGAGAAACAGAGAGGGCGGATTGTCCGGAGTGAGTACCTGGTGTAAGTCAAGGCAAAGAAGATTACAGTCGGAGTGGATGAACAGGGCCAGCCTGGTTTGATGGTTGACAGAACGGCGAGGAATGTTCACGGCCATCAGGGATGAGCCAGGAAGGTAAGCGAGTCGAGTCGCAGCTGGAAAAGGGGGCGAAAAGAAGAGAAGGGAGGGCTAAAATAAAATAAAAATAACGAGATCACGTAGTAAACAAAAAAAAAAACTACGAGGGCAGGGGAAAAAAAAGAGATGGCAGGCTCCGGGGCAACAAGGAAGGGGGGGAAACTACGATGGTGGATGATGATGACATAGACCCCATCAGGGAGGGCCTCAGTGGTAAGAACCAAGTGCCCAAAGGGCGCAAGCTGGCGTGGCAGGACACCAGAAAGAAGGGCTACTGTAGTCTGTCCACAAGCCCACAAGAGGCAAGGAGATAGCCAGCAGTGGCCAGAATGCATTGTCGCAAAAAGAAAAAAAAGAAAAAAGAGACTTGGAAAACCCCATGGATTTCGTGATCAAGTATATGGACCTGGGACGCGGTGCCGCAATACTTCAGGGGCTGTGTGGTTGCAACAGGGGTACATGGGACCAGGAAAGAGATAGAATGAGCAGAATCCCGCTTTTTGATTGGGTGCATCCTCTTAGCGCGGCCGCTAAGCTCAGGCAATGTCAAGCAGGACCAACCGCCACGGCGCACTGGCTTCCTGGGGCCCCTGGGGTGTGTGGCAGGGGGGTCTTCGTTGAGGCGAGTGCGCAAGCGGGCGATGGCCAAAATTATAAAGAGGCAGGCCTCCCTCCAACCCGCTTGTTTCGAAATTCTTGCGCGGAAGCTCCGACCGACGGCCTTACGTAGTCATCCACTCACGTTCGGCCTTTCTAATTTTCCTTCTCCACCCCCACTCAGTACAACCCCAAATCTCCAATCACGATCTTGCATCGTCATCATCGCGCACCACCGCCTCACCTCCAGACAACGACACGCATCCGCTGTCATACCCTCTCCTCGCAACCATCGGGCTTAATAAATCGCTGTCGCGACTTGTTTACTTCCCGTCGTCGAGGACCTTTCTCTACCTCTTCCCCAAACTAACGACGGAACCTGTCAACTCTTCAGGGCACCTGGTGGACTCGCTTCTTAACTGAAGGTCTCCCCGCATATCATACCCTGAACGAACAAGAGAGGACTGGAATACGTTCCTTTCAAGACATCCCTTCGTTACACATCGCGCGATCCCTTCCGACGACGACCAGGTCGAGAACGAGTCGCTGCGCCTCTGTAGACATCGCGCATCTTCGTCGACGAATAGAGACACAAGTGCACTGAACCGTGACGAGGTATTCCAGACGTCGAGTTGATTCGTGGTATCTGGGTCATTCGCAACTATTATCAAAGCGACGCCTACGACACCCGCGACCTTCTCGTCGACCTACCTCACTTGATCCATCTGCATCGCATTCCCGCCGCTCCCGTAAGCCCGGCATCGATCGCACCTCCGTCGCATCGCGAGATACGCGCGCCTACTTGCAATCCTACCTGTCGAGCAGACATTGTAGGGGAGACATTCATTTGTTCATCTCCCACATCTGGTACGCATTCTTTTTTATTGGCTGTCGTCATTGGCGTCATCTTTCCGCACCTTCCTCCACCGTTGCCTCCTCCCTGCCTGCCTGGCCCAAAGTTGGTAGCGCCGGACTCTTATTGGCTCCTGCCTTCCGACCTATAATTCACCCGTCCCGACGACCTCACCTGAACTTTCCCAAAACACATCGAACAGTTTTGCCACGAAAGACTTCACACTACAATATCATCAGTCCTTGGATAACCTTTACCTTTTGACCACACTCTGCATTGCTATCATAATATTCCCAACCACTAACCACAATCTGGCTTCAGATCTGCTCTCTATCCTTGCGTTCTTTGGTCACCCAACCCGCAAACATGGAGGCTATCCAAACCCATCCCGTCAGCGCTGCGCAGGCAAAGGCCTTTACCGCTCCTGGCTCGTTGTCATTCCCTGGCGCCGCTCACGAGTTCCCTCCCGCTGCGAATGGCGATAAGGCGGCGGTCAACGGACAAGCTCCCGTTGCCAACGGCCAGCAAGTCGCAAACGGTACCGGGGTGACTCCCGCGACACCCGCCGCGACGCCTGCCGCTACGCAAGGTGGCAGTGGCCTGACTCCTACGTTGCAGTATGTATATCATGAGTGATCTTTTTTCCCGATCATTGAGGCTTATCTCGCCCACTCAAGGAACATCGTTGCCACGGTCAACCTGGATTGCCGATTGGACCTCAAGACGATTGCCCTGCACGCAAGAAACGCAGAGTACAACCCCAAGGTATTACTTACCGGTTGAGTCTACCATCATCGTCATTGCGATGCTGACATCTTGACCCATAGCGTTTCGCTGCCGTTATCATGCGTATCCGCGAGCCCAAGACCACCGCTTTGATCTTCGCCTCAGGCAAGATGGTTGTCACTGGTGCCAAGTCTGAGGACGACTCCAAGCTTGCCTCGCGCAAGTATGCTCGTATCATCCAGAAGTTGGGATTCAACGCCAAGTTCACGGATTTCAAGATCCAGAACATCGTCGGCTCTTGCGATATTAAGTTCCCCATTCGCTTGGAGGGTCTTGCCTCGCGCCATCACAACTTCAGCTCTTACGAGCCAGAGTTGTTCCCCGGTCTCATCTACCGCATGATCAAGCCGAAGATTGTGCTACTAATCTTTGTCAGCGGCAAGATCGTTCTTACCGGAGCTAAGGTTCGCGAGGAAATTTACCAGGCCTTTGAGATGATCTACCCCGTGCTTCAGGGTCAGTATACATGTATTATTTTATCACGTTACTTCCACTAACAGTTTCCTAGATTTCCGCAAGGTCTAAACAACCTGAAGCTCAGGAGGGTTACATCGACCCACGTCGATGTACCTTCCTCAACATCGCCGACTTGTACGACTAGATACACCCTTTCTTCACGATACCACGATTGTTTTCCCCCGCACATCATACAAAAAAAAACTCGAGCGTCCGGTAACTGGCAACCTGGCCATGACTCACGTCGTCTCTCGACGCTCGTTTGTGTTTCTCTGATTTTTTCCGTTGCATTGCATTGGCGTTGGCAAAGGAGGTAAAACCTGGGTTGGAGGCATCCTGCCAGGTGGGTTGATTCAAACGAAAAGAATAAGATTTCTCGTACCGCAGCACTACATAGATTGCTCGTGGCATCGTCGACGGCAGACGCGCAGGTCGACTTTGCCGTTCTTTAATGGAAGCGGTTTAGATGCATGGGGGGTCTGAGAAGGGAGAAGGGTGGAAACTGAAAGGACACGTACGAGAGAACTGGAATGAAGTTAACGTAGTCTTCTGGACAGTGGGTCGGACGGCACGTGTGACGTGAGGAGATGACAGAACAGGTCTGTGGTGCCTAGTCCCGCTTTCGGGTGGCCGGCCCGGTTACGGGATCTTATTCCTGCTGCTTTTGGGTCTGCGGGTTCGATTCGACCTGCAGAGGTAGGCATTAGTTGTTAGCACAATGCCATAACCTGTATGACTAAACGTTATTGGGACGTCCAAGCGACGAATCATCGCGATACTTATGTGACCTCTGTGTGTGGACAGTTTGACGATGAATGGTTGTAGGGGGCTGTTACTGTATTATACTCCTTTTTGGCTAGGTTTACCACATTTTTCTACAGAGATTCTATGGTATCTGTGTCTTTATTTAATGTCATCATGATATACGTCTACAACTTGGCTTGCTCTTGTTTCAGCAACAAACCAGGGATGCCACCTCTGCTGCCGTCCTCAGTCATGATGTGCTCGTACAGATCAGTCACGTCTGTCTTGGTCTTGACTTCCCTCCACCGCCACTTCTCGGTAAATACCTCATCTCCGCGCCCCTCGAGCACGTTGACGATCTCGCGACCGAGCACGGGCAGGAACTTGAAGCCGTGGCCGCTGCCGCCCGTGGCGACGAAGAGGTTCTTGGCCTCCGGATGGTGGCAGACGAGGAAGTCGCCAGACTGGGTGTCTGTATACCAGCACAAACGAGTCTGGACAAAGGGGCGGTCGTGGATGGCGGGGATGGGCACGATGGTGCGGACGGCCTCCCGCAGGGCAGCCTCGCCCTCCTTGGGAAACTTAAGCCTAGGGTCCGTGAGGTGTGTGGCGGGGAGGGAGACGGTAGACCTGGCCGAGGACGGGGCCGACGGTGAGGGGTGAGGGATTGGTGTCGGGTTCAGGTAGCCGAAGGCGTGGCGGGCGACCTTGAGCTGGAGGCCTGCCGGAGGGATCATGAAGAGGCCGGTACTGAAGTTGAGGGTCACGGGCATCTTCCGGAGGATCTCGAGTTCCGACTGAGTGATGTCGATGTAGCCCACCGCCTGGCCCGTGGCGATGGCCTGCCCGGAGAGGTCGATGAGCCGGCCCGTCCAGGCGCCGGCGGCGGCGACGACGAGGTCGGCCGAGAGGACCTCGCCGTTGTCGAGAGTCGCGCCAGTGACCGTCCTCTTGTCGGGCCCGTAGTTCAGGCGGGTCGCGGTGCCGGACACGAAGGTCACGCGGCCGAGGGCCTGGACCTTGGCGGCGAGGTACGACATGGCGGCGCCGGCGTCGGCCCAGCCCGCGAGGGGGTTGATGTAGCCCCAGGTCCCCGGCGCGATGGGGGTGCCGAGGAAGTCCTTGATGGCAGCGGGCGTGGGCAGCTCCCTGATAATCTTGTCACCGTCGGCGCCCGCGAGGGAGACGACATTGTTGTAGCTCTCGCGGACGTACTCGAGCGACGTCTTCTTGGCCTTGCGCTCGGCCTGGGCGTTGGTGTCGACGGTCCGCGGCGAGGCGGAGGCGGCGGTCGGGGTCGGGTCGGCGACGAGGCAGAGACCTGACTGGCTGTAACGGCCCTCGGCGCCGAGGTCAGAGGGGTGCTCGGTCTTGCGCCATTCGGTCTGGGCCTCGGCGGCGAGGCGGGCGTAGGCGGGGTCGGCGTAGTCTGCGCGGATAATTCGGGAGGAGTCGACAGAGGCGGCGTCCTGGCTGGGACCGGGGACGGGGGAGCGGTCGAGGACGGTGATGGTCGTGGAGGCGTAGCGCGGGCGCTGGGCGAGCTCGTACGCCGTCGTGAGGCCGAAGACGCCGGAGCCGATGATGAGGATGGAGGAGGGGGCGGGCTCCGACGTTTCCGCCGCCAGTTTTGGGTCGGAGGACATTGTGTTTTGTGTGTGTCTGTGTGTGTATGTGTGTGTTGCGTCGTTACGCTCTTGGCTGCGTGCCTGGAAGTCTCGTGTGATTCGGGGCGGGGACCGGCGCTGCGCGGAGGAGACCCGACGGAGGACGGTTTTGGGCGAGGTAGATCACACGGTAGTTTTGATTGGGGAACCAGGGAGGAATAAAACTGGAAACGAGGTCCAAAGGGGAAGGAAGGGGATGGAGACGATACCTGAAGGAAGAAATGCGTTGGATGAGGAAGGCGATGGTGGTGGTGGGCCGCCGACGGGCGTGCCGGTCGGGCGTGGTGCACGCAGAGGCGCGCGATCCTCACCACGAGAGGGGCGTTATCGGAAGTTAGAAATTTTTTTTCTCCCCCTTCTTCCCCTCCCCGTCCCCCCCCCCCCCCCCCTTCCTTTGGGTTGGGGGTGACAGTCGGTAATGCCTCCCGGGTCTGGGGTAGCCTCGCGTCGACTTGCTGTTTTGTCGACATCTGGCGGGGCTGCCTTAGTCGGTGTACTCGTATACCCACATCTGCATCACAAGGGTTTTTTTTTCCTCTTCTCCTCTCTTCCCCCTCCCCTTCTCCCCCTCCCCCTGCGAGGAACAGCCTGGGAGTACGGGCGCTTGGCGCGGGGCTGGCCGTTGGTTTTTTGACGATCTTTCATGCCGCCAATTACCGACCGGGTGGGTTGGCTGTCGAGCCTGAAACTGGGTAGTTCAGGAACGGCATCCGAATGGCATCCGGGCATCGGTCGCTTTGGTTAGGAGACGGTTTGGCCTTGCCTCTTTTCTCGCCCGAAGGGTTGTTTTGGCGGCTGGGTTAGGGTGTTGCAACCTGGTGCTTGGTGTTGGAGTTCGGTACTCGCACAGCCGTGTCGAAAGCTTAGCCATCTTGACGCAGGCGACGTGTGATAGTCTTTGCTATTGATAAACCTGCGACGATGCTTCCAGGAGGGTGGGGATGTTCGTTTTTGGGTGCGATGGCACCCTTGTTCGACAACCAAGGCGGGAAAAGCAGCACCGGCCCCCTGTGTTGTCCCTCAGAGGGGCGGAAGGTTGATTGGCTGTTTAACGGGTCCGCCAGCACCATGGGCGATTATAATTGAGATGCTGAACTGACTTGCCATCAGACATTAATCAGGCCCAATGGTCTAGAGGTATGATTCGCCCTTCGGGTTTAACCACCCTTCAGCATAGCTTGAATGGGCGAGGCCCCGCGTTCGAATCGCGGTTGGGCCCCTGATGATATTTTTGCTTTCTTTTTTCAATCTTCAACCAAAATATGATCTGATCTACTGGACCCGACAATACATTTTGCTCATTCACCCTCTCTCTATCGAATCAAGTGAACGAACCCAACCACATTTGATTGATTACATTGATAGAAAGAAAGCATGCATGCATGGATGGATATGTATGTACCTTGGTTATTCATCTAGACTTCCCGATTATCAGGCAATTACACGGTTCCAAACCAAACCTAGATAGAGGAAGACTTCTTCTCCTGGCGCATCGCCAGTTCTGCTCAACCTTCGGGAGAGAAAGTCAAGTGCCGGACGATGAGGCTGAGTTAATCAAGGAAGGCCGTTCAGGCTGGTTCTAAACAAAGAAACGTCGATGCAACCTGGACATCAATCAGACAAGCCCACTCCGCCCACTCCTTCCCCTTCTCCCTCAAACCGACCGTACGAATCGACATCTCCCTCGTACTATCCGTACAGTGCGGGGCCTATCATCACATCCCCGCTTTCAGCTGTCCCACGCCGTCTTCCCTGCCTCAAACCACCTCTCGCTCACCAAAACTTCCTTCACAAACAACCCGTCAACAAAATAAAAAGGAGACAAATCACATAAAAATGGTGAGAACCGAACTGTTTGTGCGACCATCTATTGATACAATGCTGATTTGCCGCTTGACAGGCCACCGCAGCTGGGTTGACTGAGGAGCAAAAGGCGCAATACAAGGAGGTGTTTGACCTCTTCGTAAGTTCTCTGCCCTCTGCCCTCTCCGCCATGTCCGCCCCTCCCCCTCTGCCCAGCTATCAGGCTGGAACCTACGCCTCTCCTTCCTCCCCAATCAGTCTTAACTTTTTTGCTAACATGAGGTATTAGGACAAGGATGGAACTGGTCAGTGTTTTGTGTTCTTGCGAACCCTTATTTTGCTTCGCCTCCTTTCATGACATATGAACCTCGACCCTCTCCCTTACGGGAGCGGAAACCAGAGAGTGGCTGTGGCTTGTTCCATCTCATCTTGCTTCGCGCGAGCTCTTGTCCCTTTTTTGTTTGTTTGCATATGACTATTCATCCGATCATGAAAACTGACATAAGTTCATGAAGGTGATATCACCGCCCAGGAGCTAGGCGCCGTCCTGAGGTCCCTGGGCCTCAACCCCAGCGACACGGAGCTCAACGACATGATCAACGAGGTCGACGCCGACAGCAACGGCACCATCGACTTCAACGGTTAGCGATGATCTCTACCTGCTCGTCAATGATTCTTGTGTGCGTGTGCTGACAGTCATTACAGAATTCCTCAACCTCATGGCGCAAAAGGTGCAGGTTGGCGATGCCGAGGAAGAGCTCAAGAACGCCTTCAAGGTCTTTGACCGCGACGGCAGCGGCACCATCTCCGCTGAGGAGCTGCGCCACGTCCTGACCTCGTTGGGGGAGAACATGACCGCGGCTGAGATTGACGAGATGATCCGGATGGCCGACAAGGACGGCGACGGATCGATTGACTGTAAGGACCGGCCCTCCGGAGACTTCTCTCGTCGAATGAAGACATTGTGCTGACATGTGAGCCAGATGATGAGTTTGCGTCGATTATGATGAGAGAGTAAATAAAACAAAATAAAATTAAGGTCCACCCACGACTGGGATATCCATCATTCAATGTCTCTTGGGTTTCCTTTGTTTTTTTTACTACGATGAGGTGATGCAGGTAGAATGACTCTGCTTTTCGAGCATCTTCCGGTCTGCCTGCGTCTTTGTTCTCGTACCCGACGCCCATCCTATGGATCTTAGCTTCGAACATAGGCCACATGTCCTCCTCACTTGCATTGCCTATAAGGCTGCGGCTGGTCCACGCTGACACCTCATTCCATACGCCGATAGCAAGTCTGCCTCCGCCAAGCTATTCAGCATGCATACTTGCCTAGTTCACAAATCATCTGCAGACGCAGCACACCAAATCCCATCTTCCACCCAAATCTGTCAGATAACCAGCGGCACAGCCGCGCACAAACCGGCAACCAGGGCAGCGTGGTTGACGTACGCCCCGCGCGGCACCCCGGCCGGCGCACTCGTAGTTGTGGGAGCCGCGCCACTCAGTGTTTCGATGTCAAATTCGTTGAACCGGGTCGGCACAGAGTTGGACGGGTCATCGGGAGACGTTGTCCCCCGGGCCGCAGCCGTGGTCCGGGGCTCGCCCGATGTGTCTCCAAGACCGGACGTCGTAACCTGGAGCACGTCGGTCGTCGTTGTCTCGTCGTTACCTCCCCCGCTGTCTTCGTCGCCCTTGCGGCAAGAGCCACCTTCTACGCAGATCTGTCAGGCGTCGCAGTAATTCCCGCCCTCGCAGCACACCGCATCGGCGGGCATGCACCTGGAGCCACAAGCGGCCGTGCCTGGGTCACAGTCCGGGCCATCGGAACAGTAACCGTCCGCGGTGCACGTCTGTCCCGTGTCGCAGTCCCCCCCGCTCGCGCAGCACACCTTACCCTCGGGTATACAGTGGTCGTTGCATCTTACACTGCCGACGTCGCATGTTCCGCCGACGGCAGCGAAGTTGACGGGGAGACCGGAGAGTGAGATTCTGGGATAGAGCAAGGATCCCATATTTTTGAGGGTTGATGATGCTTCTCCGGCCTGGGCCGGGACTAGCAGGATGCTGCCGGTAAGGGCTAGGAAAAAGGGAGGGAGCATCGTGACGAGGTCTCGGCTTCCTTGTGTACTTGGTGTTGATGATGAGAACTACCGCAAGGTCTGATTACAAGGTGGTTGAACACTCCTAGCCCCCTCCGAGGCGGAACGAATATAGTGCATGTATAAGCAGAAAGGGAGGAGGACTGGTGCGTTAGATGGCAACTGGTACAGTAGTATTTAAGCAAAGGTAAAATGTCTGGGGTCCGTTGAGCCAAGCCCATGTCAATCCTTGGGAACGTGACGCGAGACTGGCTGAAGATTGAATTCGAAAACAGTGACTTTCCATCCCCGATCCCGCTGTGAAGTTTGGCAGAGTCCAGGTGTGAGACACAGCCGCTACCTATCGCCAAGCCGGCTCATTGGGTACGTGATTGGCGAACTTTCCAAGAGTATTCTTGCCCGTGGTGCGTCTTCCCCTCCGCTCCGAGCTTTGGGGCGGAGCGGCCGGGGAGTATAGAGATGGAAATAACAAAGGAAGCCTTGCGGGGGAGCCTTGATGCGGATGTTTACCAAGACGACGTAGGCGCCCAGTCTCTCTCTCTCTCTCTCTCTCTCTCTCCATGTACCTTACTAGGCGGCGGGTTGCGGATGTGTTTGCCAAGACGGCATAAGTACCCGTCCTTGACGCAACTGGACAGTGGGCGCATTCCCAATCTCAGTACAAACTGCCGCCACGGATGTAGTCCATCTCGGTGGCGTCGGGTTTCTTGGTTGTTGGGTCGATGCGAAGATTAGCGAGGGCTGTTCGCTTCCAATGTCGATTCGGCCGGACGAAAGCGGGCTAGGTTCGTTTCCATGCCTGTCTTTGCCGGCGTTTCCCAGGCCGAATCGACATTGGAAGCGAAGCGCTGTAATAAACCCTCCTCCCCGGAATCTGGTTGACTGTTCACTTTTGGTTGTCTCGAAGAAAGCGGGCGGGGAGGTATCGCGTGAGAAATGGCGTATAGTCCTGCGTGCGCCCTACGGAGTCGGATCGATGGAGCCGCATCTCCGCCAAGTTGGAACCGACAGAACAGACCAGCTTCTAAAGCGGATTGGCATCAATGCCGTCCGCCAGAATAGACACCGACTTAGGATAGAAACATTGTCATGAAGGTCTGTTAGACATCATCACCGCAATATTGGATTAGACTCGAAAAGATGTTCGTAACCTAGACAGATGAAGCGGATTCAGGTGGAATTCTTCCCAGCAGGGTGTCTTTTTTCCAGCCACGCTTGAACTTAAGGAACAAAATTTCTTAACTTTAGTTTGTAATTCAAAACCTTTTCTTCAAAGAAAACTTGATAATGCCCCTTGTGACTCACACGCCCAGATCAAAAGTCTCTGACCCCGATCGTACCCTTCTATATCCAGCCCGTTCCCTGTTATCCCACACATCCGACGATTATTGAATCACATTCCATTCCACAACAATCACATACACTCACATCAAAATAGTTCTACCTACATTGATTAGTTAATCACTGGAATCATTCAGGCACTTGGTCTATCACACCATGTATCAGCCATGGGGCTCAACATGGGATGGCTTGCCAAGATGCAAACTGGGGCCGTTGGCCACGGTATCTCGAGAATGGCAAACGGAGATCGAGCGACATAACTTTTCTCGACTCAGACTAACTCCCTCACGTCTAGTCAATTTTAATGCGATGACTCAAAGGAATCGGGCTCTCGTTAAATGTATCTGGTTCTGCTTAGAACTTGATGATTACGATTGTACCACGTGCGCACCTAACCGAGGAAAACTCACAGAAGAAGAGTATGAAGAGGCATTTGAGGTCAGCGATACAGATAAATGTCCCATCACCATAGGATTCCAGGATCTGTTTTCAATTCTCAGCACCTGGGATCTTCACAACGATCTAACGCTTGATATCAGTATCTATTCACCAAGCGACTCACAACATTGGTTCCAATACCTGAACTTTATGCCCGACGTCCCTTTGGATACGCCGGGTGATTATTGTCTAGAGAAGACGATACTAAACCGAGACTATCATGACTCTCAACATGGTTGGGTTGCCGGTTTTCGACACTCGGCCCCACCCAGCTCTGCTATCTTGAAAGTGTTCAATTCCGTCATGGAGGTGGGGCCGTTTGATAGTGACCAGTCGGAGCTCCAATGGTGGGATCAGCTTCCTTCAGTTCCAGCTGTAACAAGTTTACTTCTCCGGCAACAGAGCCGCCGGAGATGGAAGCCGGCTTCGCTAGCACGTATATTTGCCCGGTTTCCCAGGCTTCAGGCAGTCTATTACGAACCCTGGAGGGAATGGGACTCAATGCAGAGACATACAGATAGAAGTGGGTACTGCTGCGTAACCCCCATATTCTTTCAGACTGTTGCCTACCCTGAGTTGTGTAGGTACTCATTTGCTAATGATCGGCTTCATCTATCTAGGTTACCAACATCTTTTCGAGTCTATCCAACGGTGCAACGATAGCCTCAAAAGACTCGTGGTCTTTGAGAATTTTAATCAACAATACCCAGCTACTATGCAGCGATTTCAGTGGGGAGAGGAATTGACTGAGTGCAACAGCATTCGCAACCCCGACCCCGCTGTTAGCCAGATGGTTGCGCTCGCCAGTCTCAAGCTTGAGCATCTCGCAGCATCCTTTATCGCAGAAGCCAGCTATTTCTTGAAGATTGATCCCACTTGGGAGTGGCCAAACCTAACATCACTTGTTCTTACCTCAAAGTTACTCACGCCCGACGAGAATCCGACCGAGACTGGAGCTATGCTTCGGGCAGCAGCAGCAGCAGCTATGAAGATGCCCCGGTTAGAAATAATGGAGATCTGGAACGGAAGAAAGGGGCTAGCAGCACTCTTCAGATACCAGGCGTTCCATAACGTACAACAAGCTGTAATTGTTTGGAAAGGTACATGGAGGTTTATCATGGAAACATCCATCATTCAGGCTTGGGAAGCTGTTATGAGTCAGTATGATTGTTGGAAACTCGAGTTGATACAGGAACAGCTTTATGGAGCTGCTATCAAGTCTCACGGCGATGCACTTCACTACTTAAGGCTTTCAAGCCAGGCCATTCGGCCCATCTCATTACAGCAGATTCGAATGGAACAGGAGGCTCTAGGGGGCGTAGACACCATACCATATGAATAGAAACATCAATAACAGGAAAGGTATAGCCCGCGAGCAACAAACATGGCAATCCTGGGAGGCGGTCATTATGTACACGTACGGTCCGCTTTGGCCTGGGGACTG
Source organism: Colletotrichum cereale (assembly GCA_034509685.1). Taxonomy (NCBI): domain Eukaryota; kingdom Fungi; phylum Ascomycota; class Sordariomycetes; order Glomerellales; family Glomerellaceae; genus Colletotrichum; species Colletotrichum cereale. The sequence continues at coordinate 9,912 of JASUDE010000034.1, read as the reverse complement.
TTGGTGAGACAACTGCGCCGTCGGTACCGGTATTTGGGCCAACCAACCTTTCTCATGTGCTCTATTCGCTTGTTCCAGTCGACCATAGGCAGATCTAGTATATACTTATCTCTCTTATAGCTGTCATTATTTACTATGGTATTTTCTGAGGGCTTTCTATAAATAATAGTAATTATATTATCGACAACTATCCTTTTCCTATTAGTATGCTCTGCTAGACTCTACGCAAGGGTCCCATGTTAAGCACCAAGTTTACATCAGGTTCTGAAATAACATCTACAGATTTCACAGTCTTGCCGATGCCTTCAAACGCAAAGTTAGCGGCTTTAACGAACGGCGTCTTCTTAAAGTATGTCCAGGTCTTATTGGATGGGTTGACGGTGACTTTTAATGGATGATACTTAGCGTTTTCATCAGCTTGGGCCGCCCTCCACTCGGCATAGCATCCGCGAACAGCCTCAAGCGTCGGATCATTTATGACGGACTCAACAACAACCTTGTTGATTGACGAGAGCGACTTGTGCGCGTGGTAGTCCGCCACGTCTTCAATCATGTCGGACAAGTGTAGCCGTGGGGTACCGTCGTCATGGGGCAACTCCTTGCCGTTGTGGGCATGGGTAATGATGAGCTGGTCGGTCCTGCCGGCTTCGGTCGGGAATTCGAACCTCGCGACTGGCTCTCCGCCTGATTTATAATCGGGCGTGAAGACTTGGTACTCGTATCCTTCGACGGCAACGTTGTAAATATCCCCGGCATTTCGAAGAGGCGTTCGGCCGGTTGGTTCGGCCGGCGTGGCCGGCGCTGGTGGCGGTGCTCGTTTGGCAGCAGCATCATGAATATTCTTAGCATTTCGACGAGAATTCTCGCCTGGTGATCCGACTGATTTTGGCGAGTTCGACTTGGATGGGTTTGCTGGCGTGGTTGAGTCGTACGGTATGTTTGAGAGGTATAGTAATATGCCTGGCGCGTATGGCGCGTACGGCGCGCTTCCCTCGTATGGCACGCTTAGGCTGTATGACATGCTTGGCCTGGGTTTTCTCCATGGCAATCTAAGCGGGACGGCAAACGCGAAGGATAGCGACCAAAGAAGGACGAGGAGCGGGTATACGGAGCGCATGTTGGAGATGGATTGATATCAAGGATTGTGGTGATACAAGAACGAGCGACAGTCAACGGGTGACAATAGAAGTGGATTGGTGGATGACGGTAAAGCTGGGTTAAGTCTAGAGAGATGTTTAAAACAATATATACTTTTTCGCGTGAAGCTCAGCTTCGTGATACTACTCCACTCGGCGCTGGGGCCAAGGGGCGTAAGACTCGCGCAACCGGAGTCTCCGGTAGGTGTAATTGACAAGGTAGGTATACGTGTTGCGATAATCCTTGTTCAATTGGCATGCCTGATGTGTACATAGTACATAAGTAGTAACTTCATGGCTCTCTAGGTACGTCGTGGGGTTTCTGGTTATGGGTTACTCTAGGGGAAATACATACCAGAAATGATGCCAACATTTACCCAGCGGTGCTGCCTACACTTTGACAGTACGGAATAATCGTTCTCCAAAAAGTCTTGCCGTGGGGACTCGCAAGTCTAAGCTCACCCCACCAATGCCGCATCGCGTCGCGTCTTCCCTCAACCATCTCTTCTTCTTGCAACTAGCCGACTTGCCCACTCGACACCGTTTTAGTTGGGATTTACTTTATGCCTTAAGGTGGAACCGAGATGGGAGCTTTGCCTTCCGATGGGAAGTATTATGCTTCAAGATTAGGAGGTCAAGACTCTCAAAGCCAATACTTTACAAGGGCCGGATGAGTAGTTGAGTCCGTGACGATCAGCAAATACCTGGTGTTGTATGTTTCTTTTGTTGCGTTTTGGCATCTTTCTCATCGTTACCCACCGGGCAGGCTGCTATAAGCATATCGAGCCCTGAACCATGTCACATACGACCACACCCACTGGAGAATTCGGGATCCCGTCCGCTCTCCCATAGACAAGCCAGCGAGGGCCGGATTAGTAGTTGAGTCGGTGACGATCAGCGAATACCTGGTGTTGTATGTCTTTGTTTTTTGGGAGTCTTTCTCATTGTTACCCATCCTGCTCTGCCGAACCAAGAAAAGGAGGGGAACAGAGGATGGCCTTACTAAGCAGGGCAGAGGAGTCAATTGGACAGAGCCATGTGGTGTTCCAATCACAGGCCACCAGCCCAATAAACACTCGGGTCTTTCGACCTCGGCTGAGCTTCCTTAGGTATTCCCCACCACGTTGAAAATGGCAACGAGAAGAGAACGGCAGGCGATGCATGCAAAGCTGTCTCTTTCTCATCTTCAAAACTGCTTTGTTAACTTGCCGTCGTTGCTTTTCTCGTCACTGGTCAATTTAAATACGGTTCGTCAAAGTCATCGGGCTCGGAATGTGCGCTAACATCGTCATAGCCAGCGCAAAATGTTGTGGTAGAACTCATATACCGGGTCTCTATCGCCGCTGGTTCAAACCAGTCAACAGAGCCTGGGTCAACTCTGAGATCAGTCTTCCTCGGATGGACGGGAATGCAGAGCCAATCGAGGCCCAACCTGTCTGATGATCGAGACAGGCTAGTTAGGGGCACGACGCGCGGTACCGAAAGGGAATATCCTTTGGTAGATATCGATTCCGCATTTGCTCAGACCCTAGGGCTCTCTGATGGTCAAGATGTCACCGTCTCCCTGCATCTGGAACCGCCTTTGGTGGAAACAGTCAACATCGAACCTCTGACACCAGAAGACTGGCAGATCATAGAGCTTCACGCGAACTTCCTGGAGTTCAACTTGGTCAGGCAAGTCCGTGCTTTGCCCAACCCAGGCTACACTCGTTCCAACGGCGCGGGACAGACAGCACATCCCATCACCCTACATCTTTCCCCGACAACAACAGCGAACATCAAACTCGTATCTCTTGATCCGGCCCCAGATTCACCATTTGCGAAGCTGTCACCGAACGCAGAAGTCATTATCGCACCCAAATCTCGACCTAAACCTTCGCGTAGCCTGTCGCGAGCAGGCAGCAGTGGGAAAGCAAGCTCAAGTGGCAGGGGGCGGGAAACTGTTCAAGTCCAAGTGTTTCTCAGAGGAGTTGATCGAAGCCGCTGTTCCAGTTGGTTCGATCACCCAGACGATGTAGACGAAGGATTGAAAGTCTGGGTGGACAGCGATACGCGACTCTCCAAGTCCCTGAGAGGCATCACCTGGGTATCTGTATCGATCCTCCACCAATCCAGTTTTGACGCCAAGGTCAATTCGCAATACAGCCAAGAGGGTGCCGACGGTGGAAACGCGGTTTGGTTCGCTCCCAAAGTTGTGGCGAGGCTGGAGGCGTGGCAGAATGCACCAGACAACAAACATGCCGCCTTGTCATCCTCGCTTTGTGCAGCGCTGGCTTCTGAAGGGATGGTTGGAATACCTGTCAAAATTGAGGCCGCCCCTGAAGAACAGGTACCGACAAGAACAACCGCACTGGCACCAGGGTTAACTTCTCAACGAGTTCATGTGTACCCATTTTTGGACACACCAGGGGAATCTTCAGCCGCAATCAGACTGGGAGCCGGGGCAAGGAAGCAACGTAAAGACGCTGCACAATCCATCGTGAATATGTACAAACAACCCGGTGTTTTTAAAGGTCTTCTCGACGGTTCTCTCACGGATGGTTTCATCATGGGACCTTTTTCTTCGACCCCGATGCTTCCCAGTTGGGTGGGCGGAATCCTACGCTTTGATACCGCCCTGACCGAGCCTACAAACCCCGCCTTCAACTGGTTTCTTGGCCTGGGTCGATCCCTCTCTATCGAGATCGAGGAAGCAATCCCTTCGCCATTATCAAACTTAGGCAACAGCAGCCTCCCGGATCCAGCTCCTGTTCTTGCTGGTGTTGACAACATCCTTTCCAAGATCAAGTCACACTTGTTGCACCAGTTATCAGTCTTGCTCATTGGAGGGCCTGGTTCGGGCAAGAGCTCCGCTGCTGTATTGATTGGGCATCAGCTCCGGTCTGAACATTTGTCTCATGGTACATACATATCCTGCCAAAAGATGTCGGCAAATGAGGAACGCATCGCCACTATCAAAGCCACACTTGAACAGTCTTTCCTACAGGCAGCGTTGAGTGCTAGACTGGGTGGTCAGGCTATCGTCATCCTGGATGACTTTGACAAGCTGTGTCCCGTTGAGACTGAACTCGAGGTAGGCCGCGAGAACGCCCGAGCGAAGCAGATGAGTGAGATGGTTGCTTCGGTCATTAGAAAACACTGTCCACTGGGAAGCGGGGTTGTTGTGCTTGCAACAGCCCAGACTAAGGAGTCTCTACACAACGTCATTACCGGAAATCATGTGTTTCAGGAAACAATTCCTTTGGATGGCTCCCACAAAGAGTGTAGGAAGAAGATCTTGGAGATGGTCATTCAGCAGGGCACAAGTCCCAAGAATAGAGAAATGGAGAAGGACTCTGTTCCCAGCCGTCCAGAAACGGCCGATGGAGCTCGTCTAGAGCACGACAGCGGGTCATGGATGGATGTATCCGGCTCCACAGGATCAGCGCCGATGGCTACCGCCAGGACTACCCATGTTAGTTGCATGTTCGACCCTGACGTCGATTTTGCAGACCTCACAAACCTTACAGAGAGCTACATGCCTAGAGATCTGATTCTCTTGGTGGAAAGAGCAAAGTATGTCGCTCTGGGAAAATTCATTTCCAGTGATGCGGCAAACGGTGACAAGACGGCCATCCCTCTCAGAAGGGAACACTTTGACGAGGCCTTGAAAGGCTTCACACCAGTTTCGCTGCGAAACATGTCCCTCGCAACATCAACCACAACGTTTGATTCCATTGGCGGCATGACAGAGACGAGAAAAGTTCTGCTGGAGACAATCGAGTACCCCACAAAATGTGCACCAATTTTCGCCCAATGCCCCCTTCGGCTCCGGTCCGGCCTTCTTCTCTACGGATACCCAGGATGTGGCAAGACTCTTCTGGCGAGCGCTGTTGCCGGCGAGTGCGGCCTTAACTTTATCTCCGTGAAGGGTCCCGAGGTTCTAAACAAATATATCGGCGCCTCCGAAAAGTCCATCCGCGACTTATTCGAGCGTGCAACTGCGTCGAGGCCTTGTGTGCTTTTCTTTGACGATTTTAATCGATTGCTCCGAAGCGAGGAAGCGACTCGACGGGCGTAACAGACCGAGTCGTGAACCAGCTTTTGACTCAGATGGATGGTGTGGAGGGTCTATCTGGCGTTTATGTCCTGGCTGCTACGTCCAGACCTGATCTCATTGACCCTGCGCTTCTCCGTCCGGGTCGTCTGGATAAGTCGCTTTTATGCGATCTGCCGCACCCTGAAGACAGGGTTGGCATTCTCAAGTGTCTTTTCCGCAAAATGAAGCTCGCAGAAGAACTGGCGGCCGAACTTGATGAGAAATTAACGGAGGTAGCAGCCAGAACGCAAGACTATTCCGGAGCAGACTTGCAGGCCCTCATCTCCAACGCACAGTTGGAAGCCATCTATGAGTACCTTGGAGACAAAGATCCCATCTCTCGCCCGGCGACGAAGACTAACACAATGGCTCGAGGCCTCGAGGCGACGCGGAGAACAAGCATGGTTCAGTTTCGATTTGGTGAGGGCGATAATCTGCTGGACTTGGAATCTAGTTCAGGCACACGACAGAACCAACTCAAAAAAAATCGCCGAGTATGAAGAGACCATCGCGAGGTTGCGTTCTAAAGAGAAGTCAGCTCGAACCGCTCGCCGTGGACTACAACCCCAAAACGATAAGAAGTCGACGGAGAAAGATGATAGGAAACCTGAAGTCCTGCTGGCGTGGAGGCATCTGGAGAGGTGCCTACATGTCTCGCAGGCGAGTATCAAAGCGGATGAAAAACAGCGACTGAGTTTGGTATATCGCGAGTTTGGTGGTGGAAGGGCTACTGAGCTGAGAAATGGCCAAGGGGGGACAGCTGTCGGGAGCCGAGGGACTTTGATGTAGAGGAAACATTTGATTTCAATTCTAGCTACTTGAGAAGACGCACAGGATAGTATCTCGTATGAAATTCCATTTGTCAGTCGTCATCCTCTAGTGCATCCAAACGTATAAACAATCGCACCAACGCCCTTAATAACTCTAGACTTTCAAAAGGCGGCAGTAGGCTTCTCCTACGCCTGCTTATCCTGCCGCCAATAAGCCACTTCTCCATAGCCGGCCCGTCACCTGGGTCGAGATCAAGGGGGTAAACTGTATTTAATGACTTGGCCTAGACAACACTGAAATCCGGTCAAAACTAGCACCTATGCCGAAAATGATGGAAATGATGGAAAACACTTGACGAGAAATCAAAAGTCGGACGTTTTGGCATTTGATGATGGGATGGTACCTACCTAGGTACCTATGTAGGTAGGTCAAGCAAGCTGTGTGGCTTTCTCCAAGCACCCAGCCACAGAACGGTACCTACATGCGCCCCACATGCAGCAGCTGTCACACAGCACCCCCAATGCTGTGGACGCGACTGAAGGATGGACTGCAACCACAGACTTCCTTACAGCCAAAGCCGCCCACCATTGGAATCCTCCACTCTACAAACCACCTTACCTAGGTACGCACCACCACCACCACACAACCCTCGGTGCGAATTGCGCGACACCCACCGATTCCGAATCCTCTCAACTATGCGACACGACAATCCGAGAGTATAGCGGTAGCGATGTCGTCGGCCAAGGATCTCGTCGAATTTCCCGACGTGGAGGCGAAGCTCCAAAAGCCCTCCAAGCAATCCGCCTTCGAGAAACAGAGAGCCGAAGCAGAGGCGAAGAAAGCCCGCGAGGCTGCCGAGACAGCCGCGGTATACCAAGATTTCGTCAAAAGCTTCGACCATGACGATGAAGATGACCCGAGCACCGGCCGGTTCGGCTCCATGCCCTCGCAAAGACCCCCTCCGAAGGCCCCTGGCTTTGGCGGCGCGCCCCTGGGCGCCGCCGCAGCATCCAAAAGACACTTTGGCGCATCCGCCCTGAAGAGCGGCCCGGGAAGTCTGGGTCCTGTTGCCGGCTTCAAGAGCGGCCCGGGGAGCTTGGGGCCTCCACCAGGGTCCTTCGGAAGGAAGAGGGGGTTCGACGCATTCCGACAGGAGAAGGACAGAGAAGGCAGGCTTGGATTCGAGGAACGGGAGGAGCCCATGTCGGTTGCAAAGGTTTTCAGCAATAGCGATGACGAGGACGAAGGAAACTCGGACTCGAGGGCCGACGAGATGGCAGTTGCCAGGCCGACATTGCGCCTATCCCAGCTGCCGCCAGGGACCTCGCCCGCGTTCATCAAGTCGCTGATCCCAACAAACCTGACGGTCGATAACGTCAAGATACTGCCGCCCGTGGGGCCCTCCGGTACGGAGAGGAAATGCGCTGTGGCCATTGTCACATTATCGCAGGACACTCCGGCGACGGACATGGATGCAGCAGTTAGCTCGCTTCAGAATCGCTACCTTGGCTACGGCTTCAATCTTTCACTGCACCGGCATCTCTCCTCAGCCGTGGCGACCGCCGCGGCATCCACGCTCGGCGGTACATCTGCCGGATCCCAGCCTTTTGGCGCCAAACCTGTTTCGCAGCAGACGACACCGGGCAATGCGACGACGCAACATGCTTTCCACCGAGGCTTTGCACCGCCAACCTCTTATGCGCCAAACCTGGGAGGACCCATCAACCGAAGCAGCATCCTCCACGTACCGGTCAAGCCGCCAAACGACGTCAAGATGGTACAGCTCATCAACAAGACCATCGAGTCCGTCCTCGAGCATGGCGTGGACTTTGAGGCGCTGCTGATGAGCCGTCCCGAGGTGCAGCGCGAAGAGAAGTGGGCTTGGATTTGGGATGCGCGTAGCGAAGGAGGTATTTGGTACCGTTGGCGACTGTGGGAGATTGTCACAGGTGCATCTTCTCGCAGCAACAAGGGGAGGTATCTGCCGCTATTCGACGGGAGCCACGCCTGGAAAGCTCCGGAAAAGGGCCTACCGTACGAGTTCGTCACCAACGTCGACGAGTTCGTGTCCGACTCGGACTACAACTCTTCAGACGACGAAGACTTTGACGGGGACAACCGCGAGAACCAAAACCAAGGCCCAGAGGCAGAGGCCACCTTCTTGAACCCTCTCGACAAAGCCAAACTAACCCACCTCTTGGCTCGCCTACCCACCACATTATCCAAGATCCGAAAGGGGGACATTGCTCGAGTTACGACGTTTGCTCTGACACATGCGAGCCGAGGCGCCGAGGAGGTTGTCGATATGATTGTGTCAAATGTTGAAAAACCATTCGCGTTAACGGCGGCCAACCCGGAATTCCGGTCCAACAGTAAAGACAAGGGGAAACAAGGGGACGACTCTGAACCACCCGTGGTCGAAGCGGAAGAGAAAACCGACAAGGAGGGCGCCGATACCAGCGGCGCAAGCCTTGTGGGCCTGTACGTTGTCAGCGACGTACTGTCGGCGTCTTCCAGTAGCGGTATACAGCGCGCTTGGCGATATCGCCAGGTCTTTGAAGGGGTGCTCAAGCAACGCAAGACGTTTGAGCATCTTGGCCTGATGGCGGAGAGACTGAAGTGGGGCCGGATGCGGGCCGAAAAGTGGAAGCGAAGCGTTGGTCTCGTTCTCGGCCTCTGGGAGGGCTGGTGTGTGTTCCCGACGGAGAGTCAGGAGCTGTTCGCTAGCAGCTTCGACAACCCGCCATCTTTGAAGACACAAGAGCAGATAGAGGACGACGTGGCGAAGAAGGGCAGATGGAAGCCCGTCGAGACTTCAACGCCAAGCGCCGATGTTGCCACCACCAAGACGTCTGACCAAAAGACATTGGAGCGGACGTCGGCTGACAAGGATGATGATGTCGAAGGCGAGCCAATGGACGAAGAAGACGTTGCGGGTGAACCGATGGAGGAGGACGATATCATGGGCGAGCCAATGAGCGAGGAGGATGTGGAGGGCGAGCCCATAGCAGACGACGACGTCGAAGGGGAACCGATGGAGGAGGATGGAGGCGAGCCAGTGGAGGACCAGCCAGGCCCGGCCGAGTCCAGCAAGGTGGAAGGAGCGGCGGACGATGCGGATACCGGCGAAACACACACGATCGGACGGCTGCAGCTACCAGCCACGGCGAAGGGTCAAACGAGGAAGCGGATGAGAGCGGTGGATATGTTTGCCGACTCTGGGGACTCGGACGAGGGCAAGTAGCGGCGCGTGGCGGAAGCAGGGCGCTGCCCCCCCTCAAAGGAGGCCAAAGGAGGCACCAGGGGTGATTTTAAATCTTGCTCACTTACTATGTAGTAGAGACCCGAGGTATGTGAAGAATTGGCCAATGCCCAGAGTCGCAAATGCAGATGTCTTG
>JASUDE010000033.1:4554-189081 GCA_034509685.1 Colletotrichum cereale | reverse complement strand
GGGAGGGGCTGCCGAGAGGAGGCGAACTTTGTAGAGGTGGTTCCAGAGGGTGTTGGGAGAAGGAAGTGTAGAAGGGGAATTAACAAGAATATGAAGGAGGAAAAGCTTAGTAAAAGGAAAAGGAAGAGGACGAGATAGAAAGAAGGAAGGGTCGAGAGTACCTACCTAGGTAGGTAGGGGGAGGTTAAGACGAAGAGCCGCCCCGCCCGCTTCAATCAGTGGTGACGGGTAGTCGGGGCAGAGTAGGCAGGTAGGGCAGGTGTGTAGGTAAGGTAAGTGCGCCTCTCGTGTGTTCCCAATGCCGCATGCCATGGCACCCAGTAGACAGACGTCCCGTTGGGAACACGGGAACACAAAACGACGGTCACTTTGGCCGGGGATAGCTTGGGGTGGGCGTGTAGCCAGGACATAGTGCAGTGCAGAGCCATGCCGTGCAGTGCAGTGTGGGCAGCTCTCCCAGCGTGATGCAAAGTGTATAGCAGGCCAAAGAGCGCACGAGAGCCTGTAGAGACGGGGTGACCCATGCCCCGGCCTCGGCGATGGTTGTACATGGCCGGATGGCGTCGCGAGACCCCTCGTGGGCTGGTCTTAGTGCATCCCAAGCCGACTGTCAAGCGTCGAGATGGGCCGCCATGTCGAGTGGGGTCGCCCAACGATGTCGTACAGGGGATCCGCGTCAAGCCCTGTTTGTTAGTCCCTTTTGGGCCAGGCCATTGCTTGATATCCTTTGTATCTGTCTAGGGGCTATCTCCCATCTATGGCCGTCAATGCTTTGCTGTGTCTCCAACATCGTAGGGAGCTCGGGCGAGCACCTTGGTCATTGGTCTGTCTCTGCCTGTGCCATCCGACAGAGCTGGCTCCGACCAGTGGTGGGCATGACCACGGCCCGAAGCTGCTATATCGAATAGTGAATCTCCCAACGATGCACGATCAAGTCCACCGCCGGATGACGAACGGGCTTCAAACCTCCGATACGGCCCCTCGTCTCTGGGTCAAGAGGATCATCTCGAGCAGGTCAGGCGAGCAGACATGTGGGAGTGCAATGAGTACGGTTGTGACAGAGCAGCGGCCACTCCCATGCAGTGTGTTTGATTGTGCACTGTCTCTCCAAGTCAAAAACGGACCAAACAAGAGACCAAACCAGTCAAGCAGGCGGTCCATCGGCTTGTCGGTCCATGTCTTCATCGACACCCACAGCATTGTTCCTGACCAGAATATTATCCCTGCCTTGGCCTAAACCCGGTCAAGTTCCAGGCCCGGGTCAATAACGTCCAGGTCCCGGGGTGGGATCGGTTCCTCGGGCTGGGCTGGGCCAGCATGGAGTGGAAAAAGGTTCGGTGTGCCGCGGCACTGTCCATCCTATTGAGACGCCGTCGATCAACGGTCCCGGTATGCTTTCCCATGCTCACAGTAGTTTGAAAGCATGGGGCACTCCGCAATGTGAAAGCACTGCAAGGCCCCGGGGCACAGCGGGCGTTGTATTAGCTGGTGGCAGTCGAAAAGCGACATCATCGACCAGGGGGTTCGCCTCAAGAGTGGAGTCGACGACTGACCCGTGGCTCTGTGACGGATACGCAAAGAGGAAAGGTCGCCACGTCCTCCATCGGACGTCCTTTTCTTGCTGGTTTTGAGCACGACGGCGAGATTGGTGGGCCCCAGGTCTCTAGCCAAGACGCAGGCAGCCCAACGAGGTTGGAGAATGGGTCGGCTGAAGTTAGTACAGATGGAAGTACAAGCGGAAGAAAGACTGGTGCGGTTGGGGTCGCCCATCTGTGTCCGTTGGGTGGTATCCCTTACTCTTGTGTAAGTACAGGGGCAGAAAGACCGGATCTGCGAAAACGAAGAAGAGGGGGCGGGATCGAACGAGGCCAGTGTCGACAAGGAGGCCGGGAGAGCAACAGATGCTGTGCAAGAGCAGATGTGCCCTTGCCCGTTATCCTTGTCGGTAAGGGGTGCGAATTAGATGCGAAAGAGTTAGCCTACGCAAATGGGGTACGCAAATGGGGAAGCCCAGAGCTAATGGAGACAAGCTATCAACGTGGTTTGCAATAATGTGCAAAGGGCCCGGTTGGTTTGTCAGGGAAAAGAAGCGTCTCCTGTCCTTGAACCATGTTTGATTGGGATAGGAAGGAAAAGAAAGGGATAGGACGGATAACTACCTAGGTAGTTGAGGTATCCCTTCTGTGTGGGAGATGAGAAGCAGGTGCAATGGAGCTGGGGAAGAAGGTACCGTTACGATGTGTAGATACGCACTGTACGTATACGCGAGGAATGGGATCATTCACACAGTGTGAATCCATATGCACAACGTCTTGGGCCGGATGAGGCAATGCCAACCAACGGGCAACTCCCCCCCCTTGCTTGCGCCTCTTTCTGTCTCTTTTCAAATCACTCAACAGGCCTCACTTCTCCGTATCCCACATCACCAACATGCCGACTTTTCGATTTCAACATGCTGGGCTGCAATGAATCACCACGCTTCCCGGTGGCAGTCTCTGGCCCAACCCATACCGGCCGGTAGGCTATGATATTTACCACTTTCACACCACCGAAATAATGCACCTTGATGTAAGTCACACTATTATGGCTGCCACTTATAATTGACGCTCATGCGTGATGTTCCCCTATGTCCACATCTTCTCAATCCCTTCTCCCCTTCCCCCCATGTCCCTTGTACCCTCTCTCATCATCTATCTCGTCGTCAACTTAGACAAGCCAGTACGTACCGCAATCTTGCTTTTGTGTTTCGAGGCAAGACCCCATTTTCCGAGGAATGGACAAAAGCCACCCTCAGATAAAGAAGGCATTCGAAGCACTTTGCCGATCTGGGCTAGAGGCTACTTTCCCGCTTCTTCACGCTCATCAAGCCCATCAAGACTACTAGCTAGGCGAGTTAGAGGCGCGCTACGTTAGTTTCATTCGATGCCTTACGTCCGTATGCTAAACAAGTTATCTACCTTACCCTTTAATCTCAAGCTTCCCCCCGAGTCCGATCGAATCCTATGCTCCAAGGCTTCAATTCGACTAGCCACTGGGTACGGCCGTTGACGCATCGTCGACTATTCAAGCTAATTGAGGGCAAAGCCGCCATGTACCTCCAAGTTTATTCTGGCTGGTTTTCTGCTGCCTTTCCAATGCCAACGGCCCCATTACGTCCAGCATGGCTTACCCGAAACGTCCACACCACTTCACGCACTCGTCTCCAATGCGGCACCGAAGGCTCAGAGTTCTTTATCGGCGTGGCGTACTGATGCCTCATATCCTCATCGGCAACGGCGTCGGCTCCCAAGGCACGACGTGACATGGCCACAACGGTGGCACCTCCCAAGTCTGAGTCCGAGCTATCAGAGTGCCTTGAATCCCTCAGCCACGCCCGAAACCTCGTAAATCGAACCATTAATGCTTGCTCCTGCATCGCGGGCCGACCGAGGTGAGGGGTGCGCCTGATGACCTAGTATTCTCTATGGTAAAAGGGGGCGGGTCCGTTGACCAGCCAGCTAATCGAGAAGAGCAGCAAACTCGTGGACGTCATGTATCCTCGTCACTGGCTCTGCTGACCGCCACCCAAAACAGCCTGGTCACAGTATTGCCGTGTGGCCTCTTGCTGTCGGGTTGGGTTGGTTCTGGTGCTGGGTTTTAGGCCAAAGACCCTGCCATCAGGCCGTACTGGCATCCAACACACCGCATCGCCCTCATGCGGCCTCGTGTGCGGCCTATCCTTGCCGGCAGTCTTTCCTGGCAAGCTTCTTCGAACGCCCCAACACTTCTTCTGCCTGCAGCCCATCTCACATGGCCAGCTGGACAGCCAATCATCCCGAATGACGGGATGCTGCAGCCCTTGGACCCTGTCCACCTCACTTTCCATCGGCATTCTATGGATATCATTTGCCTCCCACATGGACAGAAGTACATGTTGTGCTTGGCTCATCACAGCCACTTGTGAAGAGCCTGTGGGATTCTTCAGCACAGCCACAAGCTTCGAATCCGCACCTTGCCCCCTTTCCCCACCTCCTTCAGCCGGTCTAATGGTACATGATGTTAGAGTCTCCGTTGTCTATCAAAGCTGCCGTTGCCTCATAAGCCAAGTCCAGCTCTGAGCAGATGTTTGGGGCCAGTCCTTGCCTGGACTGGTTCTGAATGGATGTGGACAATAGGCTCTTGTCCAACTTGGCTGTGGGCCCTTTGGGCCATATCCCGATATCTCGACGAACCAATCTTACAGTCAACACGAAGACTCTTGGCCTGCGTTCTTACCGATGAGGGGTATGCGTCTCCCAATGCCAGTACTGAAGTCAGACCGCCGTAATAACCCGTCGACAAGGCCGATGGTTCCCAGATGCATCCCTGACCACAACAGGAAATGGGATGGGGCCATCTCATCACTTCGCAGTCGGCCTTCGCAACTTCTTCTTTGGGACTTGGACAGCGACGACAGGGGTTGATAGCAAATTGATGCTCATCAGCGCGGTTCCTATCCGCGTCCGTCCAAGACTTGTATCAAGCCGAGTGGTGACAAGCCGCGCCAACACCCTTGCGTGAGTGGGCGAGCGCGGAGTGGATGGCGGATGGCGGCTGGTCACGAGCACCGCCCAGGATTATGAGTGCTATCACTCACGGCGGATTAGGCGAGTATCGCGGCATGGAGACTCGAGTCCGCGATCAGGCGCCCTTGTCGCCCTTGGAGCAAGGCCATCGCGGGAAAATAAGCAGAGCACCCAACAAAGCCGAGCGTGGTGCAGACGTTGGTTATTGAATTGTCCTCGTCAAAGCGGGTGAGGTGTGATTGAGGCGCATTGCGCGGTGCTGTCAACCAATCAGGGCCGCGGTTCGCTGCTATAAGCGCCTCGTTGGGCACCCCATCTGACCCTATTATACCGACGACCACTCATTCTGCCGGTAGCCGCCCACGACGGCGACTCGAATGACAAAGATTTAGGCACGACTTATACCACTTTGACCGCACGGGGGATATCATGGCATTCGGCATTTGCACAAATGTCGGTCAGCATGGTCTGCAGGCGGCGGTTCCTTCTCGTGGTATTCAACCGTCGCTCTGTCCGCTCCTGGAAGTGGTCACCAGGCAAGGATGCTGAGATGGATGGCAGATCGACTGCACGGGGCGGAGGAGAACCAGGCAGGGTGTAAGACCTCGTCATTCTTGACCAGGCATGCAGACCATTCTTGACTAGGCATACAGACATGGACTAGACAATATCTGCAGCTACTCGTTGCCTATCACCAACAGCACCGCACCTCTCAGGCATCAGGGGGCTGATGTCAAAGGGCCGTATACGGACCGACCGTTCCGCGAAAGTCGGGTCGTGGGATTATTGGTGGTCATTGTGTCCCTGCAACCCATGATCCCGTCGGCTCTCCGTAGGAATCACCTGGTTTGCGATGCCCCCTATCTGTACCAAGACTACGCCGGCATGGACCCAGCCTGGAAGAAGGTGGACAATGCAGTCGTTGATGGACAGACGTCTACTCCGCCCCTCCACCCCCTTCCTGGCGTGATATCACACTTTACACACTTGTGGAGTGTGGAGGCAAGGTTGGACAGCCATCAATATCCTGGGATGATGTCTCCGAAGTCTCTTTTCGTACAGTACTTGTGCCATCCACAAACAACCCTCGCATCAGGCATTTCACTAATGCAAGTTCCAATCACCAAGGTGTGCGTCGCAATTTGTGACGAGGCTTGGAACAAACCGGCGACAGAGCTTCTCGTGTTGGCGATGACACTCTTCTGGGTCATGTCACCGCTACTTGCAACATACAGCCATGTCGTGATACTACACAAGATACTGCGGAGGATGCAAGCAGGGGCTTTACGATGAGTCCGCGTACGGCCCGCGGGTCGCATAGAATACGGGCTCACCACCCTCTCGAGAAAGGATTCGGCAACTGCGCCTCAGGCTTGACAGGCCGAAAGTGTCTTAGCAGTTGGTTGTTGCCATCACCCGCACCCTGGATGACATACGATGTGAGAACTTCTCCCCGAGATTGCAGCATGGTGCAGAACAACGGGTTGGGCCGATGGAGAAGCGAATTTCATTGTGAGCTGAAAGCCATGAAATAATCACTAACGAAAGGGGGCGAAGGGGGGTTGTTCCTCGGAGAGGAAGGGGGAAAACCGATTACCCTGACTGTTGCCGAGCTTGTGTCCGTAGGCCAGTCTCTGATCGCCTTCGAGAGGTGTCGTTCACGTTCCGCTCGAGAGAGCGAGAGGCCATCGGATATTCGTGTTTGACACACGTCGGGTTTCTCCCTACGCTAGAGGAGTTTGAGAGTACAGGTTGGTGGTAGATGTGCTGAGTCCACTGACGGTATCTTGATGCCAGCTGATATGGAAATGTAGACACCGTACGCCGAACCGTTTACTTCCGTCTCTTCCATACGAAAGGAACTGAGGCCGGTTCTGATAGCTTCTGTGTTTCTTCTGGATCGAAGAAGCTCGCTCAGTGGTGCTTCAAAATCGATAACCACGTCCAGGAACCCAGTAGTTCCCACGGTGGGGAAGTACCTAGAGTTCGCCCATATTACACATTCCACCCCGCAAAGGATTCCATGCAAGCAAAGGAGATCAGGAGGGATTCCCGAATCCTACGAGATACACTGCATGGCGAAGGAACAAAAGGAGGAAGAAGGAGACGTGCCGTCCCATAGCATGGTAATCCTCCCGCGCGCGCGGGCGAAGCAGGCAGCCAAGCAGGCAGCCAGGAACCACCAACCTACCAAGCAACCCGTGGTGTGACGGCAGGCTAGGCTCGGACAAGTCGAACCAGTCAAGTCGAGCGACAGTGAGTCGATGCAGAGGCAGAGCTCATGTGGAGGTGGCGAAAGGTTCACGGGGTTGCGGAAGGGCGGGGAAAGTCACGGCGTCAGTAGCACCGGTGGCCGGCCCAGCCGCCGTGTACACTACTCCACCGTAAACCCGAGGCCCCAGTTCAGCTAGCCCCCATTGCCCCGGCGGCGACGGCGGCGGCGGCGCATCTGGCGGAATGGCGGAATGGTTTATCCCAGCGCGGCGTGCCATGGAGGACCCAGCAATGCCGGTTCTCGTCCTTCCGAAAAATCCTCTTCGGCTCTCGGAAGCGTCCAATGAGACGTTGCCGGCGCGGTCCGGCGCCCGGCACCCGGCACCCGGCACCTTGGGCCCTGGGGCGTCTGGGACTTGCTCTGCTTGGGCTTGACTTCCAAAGAGCCTCAAAGCCCGGCGAGTGCTCCACAACTTCACTCTCAGACTGCTGTCGTGATGTCAGATCTGGCGATGGTTTGCTACTACGAACTTCACGATTTGCTTTGCGGCAAGCCCTGAGCGTGCATTGCATCACCCATTTTTTGCTGCCCCTCGTCCACTCAGCGTCGTCCACCCTCCACCACCCCTGTTTCTTCTTTTTCCCTTTTGTAAAATTTTCAACTTTTTCCCCCATTTTCCTGGAGGGTGTCTTGCCTTCCAAGCGCACCAACCCCGCGCCGGCTGCGGGTAAGAGAGGTAGAGAGAAGACTCCTACGCTTTCCCCTTTTCCCAACACACTTCTCTCGCTCCCCCATCCACTTGGCTGGATTTCCAAACACTCTGGTCGATATCAAACCCACCGCTCATTTTGCGTTTTCTTCTTTTTTTTCCTTTTCTTCTACTTATTTATTTTTAATTTGTCGCTGCTCTTTGCTGGTTGCCCTTTCTCAACAACCGTCGTCCGAAACAGGCTCGGCCAATCAGAGACGCACGTGCACACGGTCCCCCTTGGGGAACTGGAACCGGAGCTGACCAGGTCTTGAAGAAGTCGCAACAGACCCCAAATAGACACCAAATCGAACCCGACGGATTGGCTGTCGATAAGGGTTTCAAGAGCGCCGATGGCAGGGGCCCGTGGTTTGTCTCTTCTCCGTCTTCTACCAATTCTGTTCAGCCGGTATCTGGACTCTCGATGGCTTTCTTGGCAAGTTTGGCCTCTATATCTGGACGCATGAGCAAGTTGCATCGCCCGTGATTGAAACGCCCCGGTACCCAGTTGTGCAAAACACCGGGGAAGAGAGCGACGCGCAAACAGAGACAGAGAGCGGCGAAGGGCAGCATATCAAAATTTAGAACCTCTTGGCTGTGTCCTGTTTTGGATCACAGTACGACAATCCCCCATCCCGGCCGCGATACCTAGCTACCCGCCCCCCCCGTACCTAGTAAATGCGAAAGTGGCAGAGTCGAGACAAGCGCTCTTCTCGTGCGTCAACGGAGAGAGGAGCCCGAGACAGAGATGGGCAGATGCAAAGCCAGCACTGCACATTTTGCCTTCTGCTATGTATGGCTTGCTCTTGCCACCTCCATTCGGTAGCCGATTGGGGGGTTACCGCAGTAGCATTCGTAAAAAATGCCGTCTCTGGGCAAAGAATTATGATGGCGGCGCCGGCTTGCGCGCCTCAAGAACAGCAGCATGCACGCCTGGTACGACGCGCACCATTCACAAGCACCCTGGGGCAGGCATAACGGCTTTCTTACGAGTCGACCACCCCCTCCCCAGTGCTGCGTATCCTCTTTTATTCTATATTGAGCACCCCGGCTTGAAACGGCACCGTGTGGCCGGCACCTTGTCACCTTCCCTTGACCTGACCGTGTGCCGGGGGTGGGATCGAAGGAGGAGGAGGGCGGAGGAAGGGGAGGGGCATTATCAGGTCAGCCAGCATCCTCCGCATCGTCCGGAACACACACACACACACACACACACACACACATATACACAACATATAAAGTCGGACAGGCGTCCCCCCCTTTTCTACCACAATAGCTCTCACTCCCACAACACTCTCAACATTTACCGAATCAACCTTCTCAACCTTTTTCCAAATCTCCAGGCAGTTGATCTGTTCCGCCCACCGTCTCAAAACCCTCCAAACACAAACAACCAAAACCCAGTACCACCCACGTACACCCCACCACAAGCCAAAATGTCTTCCCCCGTCGACAGCTCCGTCTTCCTCTCCCTCGCCCCTACCACTTCATCCTCGTACCCTTTCAGGGCCCAGCCGACCGCCGCCGCCGCCGTCACCGAGCCGGCTCCTCTCAAGCGCCGCAGCTCGAGCGTGAGCAGCGACGTCAGCAAGAACGGCGCCGCCACCGGCCTGCGCTTCCTCAAGCTTGGCCCCGTCCACTACGGCGAGCACCCCGAGGAGCACCAGTCGGACTGGAACCCCGTCCTCCTGGGCTGAGACTGTCCAGCACAGTCATGCTTTGAAGAAACAGAGAGAGCGTTCATGAATTTTTTTTTTTACGTGCCAAAACCACTTCTTCGAGGTGCAGGAAACCGAAGAAAGTTTGTCACAACGCAAGCGATTAGATTCCACGGGAGAAACTTTTTGGCGCAGGCATCCTCACGGCTTGTTTATTTGGTCTTTTTTGCCTTTTATTGTATTTTCATTTGTCACGCGGGCGCAGTATCAAATCATCCTCATGAACAGGTCAACAGAAAGGACCAGAGGAGAAGGATCGGCCAGACTGTCTCGAGCATAGAGATAGATAGGTCTGGAGGGGGAGGGACGGGACCACAAGCGGATTCGCTGGGAAAGGGAAAGGGAAGCGGCACAAGCCATAGTACCAAAAAAGAAGAGAAATATCAAATGGGAGTTGACGGCATTCTGATATGGCCTGATCTCTTGCCCGACTGAAATCTATTTGTGCATCATCATCCAGCTGTGAATCCTATGTCGCCTCCATGGTACGATAAGCCACGACTGAAAATGAACCGCCAGTTGAAGACACAGACAGGGAGAGAGAGAGTGAGAGAGAGAGAGAGAGAGAGAGAGAGAGAGAGAGAGAGAGAGAGAGAGAGAGAGAGAGAGAGAGAGAGAGAGAGAGAGAGAGAGAGAGAGAGAGAGAGAGAGAGAGAGAGAGAGAATGGATAGAAAAAGTCGTCACGGCCCCATGGGGAGGTGCGGTGGGCCTTGGGCCGTACTGTACGACCACATACCGGTAGTCGGGCTGCGCGGATCAAGGGAAGGCAAGGGGCGGATGGGAGAGCAGAGTCAGAAATGCATGTGTCAAGAGACCGGGGTGGTGAGTGGGAGATGGCGGCTGGAGGAAGCTTCTTTTTCGGCATGGGTGCTTATCAATACACCGTACGCTTGTTATTGCCCAAGCCCGCCCGCATATTGAAAGGCAAAGAGCAGAGAGAGAGAGAGAGAGAGAGAGGAAGAAGAATGTAACATCAAGCTTCCATCCGGTGGGCCTTTCATGCACTGATCTGACATCTGACCCCGCTGATCAAGCGGCATGGGGGGACACGTACATCAGCAGCGGCCTTCGTATCTATCAGGGTTCGTCTTCCCAATCCGGGCTGGTGGGTTTGAGGACTGGAGGTTTTTTTCGCTTCTGGCTCTTTCTTTCTTTCTGCATTGTTGATTGTGTACTACATACAATACAGTCTGGGAGCTGGAGGTGGGCGGAAGACAGCTCACCAACCTCCCCCCCTTCCCTTCCAGTCGTGCGAAACCTGGTGGTGTGGGGTGATGGGATCGATTGGAGTGAGCCGCCTTGCTTTGATTGCGTGTTTGTCGGTCGTTTGCTGCCACTTCTGCACCTGCTGCACCTGCTGCCCCCCCCCCCCCCCTTCTCTTCGTGTTTCCTTCTCTGTGCGCACTGCGCAAGTTGTCATGGGCGGGCTGGAATGGAGGGGCTGCTGAGGGCAGACTGGATTGGGGAGGGCGGGGAGACTGCAATTCCATCGAGACACGTGGGGTATAGACTGGACATCGCGACAGGGGGTCTTGACAATGCCGAAGCTGAGCGAGTTTCGATAGTCTTGACTAGTCTCTCTATCAAGATTGTTGTAGACTGTTTACATGTCCCGGGGGAGGGGGGCGGGCTGTCATGAGTGTCGGTGTGATTGTGATGTGCGCTTGGCAGGTTGTCCCAAGCCTCCCGTAAAGTGACTACCTACTGCGTAGGTAGAGTTTAAATCTCAGTTGTCAGGGGTTGTCTCTCTTCTGCGTGTTGTCTGTCGGGGTTGCAGAGAGTTTCAAGGGAGCTTTGGGGGGCCCGGCAGGACGTCATGATTCAGCCTCCCACGGGCCCTAAGTACGAGTATTTGCGCGAGTCCCAGGGGATTGCTTCTGCATCGCTCACGGGTTGCTGCTAGCCTCTCCCCTGTTGTAACTAGTGTAGGGTATGTAAATTCCCGGCCGTTGGTCCCTTGGCGGGCAGATGAGAGATGAGAGGCGTGAGCAGAGATCGACGGGGTCGAATCTGGCATGTGACCGACTGCTCTGCCGGCCGAGAAGCACTTGGCACGCCGAGCACCTTGCCTGCCCCGCAGTTGGCATGCCAAATTTGGAAGATCGTCGTGCTCCATTCGCGCATCCGACACACGGCCGTCTGGGTCGAGATGCGAATCTCATGGGCCAAGAATGCAAAAATACGGAGCTGGCGGCGTATGTAATCTTCTCCACAGAACGCTGCGTCGATGATACAATCCCCCGATCCGTTTTGACGCCAAGGCATCGAGGGGAAGTGTTGAGGTGTATTTGCGCCCGGCAGCCTTGACGTGCCCGTTTGTTGTCTTGTCTGGTGGCTTGTCCTGAACCAAGGGGAGGGCGCCCCGAGACTTGTCTGCAGCCGCAGCGCCAGGGAGAGAGGCGAACAGGAATAAGCCCGGGCAAGAAAGCTCGGATGGCGGGCCGGGCCCGACCCTCCGACACGCGCCAAGATTGGACGGCATGAGGATGTGCAATGCCGCCGCTTGTCGTCCCAAGTCCGAGCCTCCCGGTGAGAAAGAGCGGTCACTCTAAAGGTAGCAGCAGACGTTTACACGTGTACGACTGAACGCGCACGGTATCCAAACTCGTCCTCAATTCGCTGAGAGAGGGGTTGGGGGGGGGAGAATTGAAAAGAAGGAGCGATGGAGAGCCGATACCATATGGGTCCGGGGGAGAAGCCGATTCGTGAGGTCTCACGCCAAGCTTGACTACCTGTTCGAGGACGTGAGAAAAGAGGGCGAGCTAGGGCAAGACCCCCGGGGAGGAGAGAAGGCCCAGACGCTTTGCATCGCCGCCGCAGAAAAACACAACCGTGGGGGGCCATCTCGTTTACCACCCATGGGGACTTTGAAGCATCTTATCTTCTTGGCGGTTTTGTTATGCTGGCCTATAAGGACCCTTGATTCTTCTATCTAAAGATCTTTTCGTACTACCTACTAGGGGATGGAGGAGAGGTCGGGGCTCCTGGCGACGTAGCATCCAGGCCCCGGTGTGAGGCTCCATGGTCGTTTCGGGCGTGCCATTCTTAGCGCAGCGTCAAAAGGAGTCGTGAGAAACGGGCGTTGGGACAAAAGGGGTAACGGGGGTTGGTGTTTGATAGATGTGGAGCTGTGGACCGTGGTGCTCTCAGCCAGGCCCCCGGGGGACGATCACGGCCCCACTCGGACACGGGGATGTGTGCGAGCTGTGGGGCTGCCGTCCGTCAGGTCCAGCTCGGGCCGGGAGTGTAGAGGGGTGGTAGGCCCGTTGAAAGGCTGTTCGTCCAGCACGGTGTACGTGGTAGGGGGCTTCGCTTCCCACTGTCGGTAGTTGAGACAGTGGTTCATTCAGCAGCAGCAGGACCGCACGAAGCCAAAAACGCGGCAGGGAAGGCGAGGAGACGATGAGTGACGCCAGTCAGGCGATCAAGTGTCACACTTGCCGTATGAACAATTTACACTAAGCTTCATTGACGCACATTCGCCGGTCTTGACACCATCAACGTAGCAAGGGCAGTCTAAAAGCAGAGTTTCGGCATTGCAAGGAGATGACCGAGCAACGCCAAATCAACGCCTTCCGAACCTTTGGCTTTTCCAATCACGTCCGTTGCCAGATATCAACGCTGTGATTTCACAACGCTCTTCCGGTGGCTGTCTGGACACTGAACATCAAGGTGCTTTTTCGGCATTATCATACGTAGACTAGTAGTCAAGATACTGGAAATCATCATGTCTCACACGCTTTCTGGTGCTGGCCGAAAATTGCTCAGCCAAAGAATGTATTCCGAAGCCCTGACCCGACTGTGCAAGACCTGCATTCGAGTGGGAAATGCATCTGCCGATAGAAACGTCCATTTCCTCTCTTCGGGCCTGCTTCGGAGACATCGAGTCCACCCCTTAAGCCATGAGCTGCCACTGGCGCATTGCACCCTCGTACGAATCCAGGCTGCTCGCATTGACAAGATGAAAGGCCTGCAACTAAGCGCAGCTGTCTCTGCAGAACCCATTTCATGCGTCTTCGGCTTGGCAGCTGACCTCCCAAGCCGGGTCGAGGATGCATTCCCCCCCCCCGCTAACATAGAGGCCAGTCTCACGTTGTGCTGTGGGCAGCAGATGTCTATGTTCGAAGATGCTTATATTGGCCAAGTATCTATAGCACTAGTGAGGTGTGCCCTATATGGTGTGTACCTGTTGGGTACTGCCTAGCACCCCTCCCCCCCTTTGTTTATGACGAGGCCCTCGTTAAGAATATGCTTACTGTAGTATAAAAAGAAATAAATTACAGCACTTTTTTACAGAAATCTCCCCCTACCTTTTTATAACGACGCCCTCGTCGTTATTATTAACTAGATACTGCTATAGTACAAGAAAAGGAAACCAAAACTCGCTATCGTTATACACGCTTTCATTAGGGCGTTTAAAGTGAAGTCGAAATAGAACTAACTTAACTATTTAGGGGGCCGGATATCCCTACTTTCATCCTATTGTAGCCGTCACTCCCCGCCTTCCTTCTCACTTATCTAATCCTTACTAGCGTCTGATGTTTTATGTGAAAGGGTTTAGGCGAAAGAATAGTAATAAAAGGAAGTAGTAATAACTATGTGTTTAATTTGTTTATAGGTTAGATATGCATCTAGTTATAGTTACTGTAAATGAGGTTAATATGGAAGAAGTTTTTTTGAAAACCACAAACCTCACAGCGATAGGTTTTTATCACGAGCTTGCCGCAGGAGTAGGGTTAAGAACAGGAGCAGGCGCAGTCAGTTATCAGAAGGCGTAAAGCAGCTCGTCAAAATCAGTGCCGAGTTGTTCTGCTTTAAGCTACTGATGATAGTGTATTGTGTTGACTTAGATGAGGTATTGTGTGTTGTTGTTATGTTGTCTGTCAGCGATGGTCTTGTAATTGTGCCTGAGCCACTGTTAGTCAGCACAGCCTTCTTACGTGCGTCTCGTTTTAGGCGTTAGTTGACTTACTTACTAGATTTCTGTTTAAAAGGGTCTAGGTGAATGAATAGTAACAAAAGGAAATAGTGATAACTACGTGTTTGTTTTGTTTATAGGTTAGATACGCATATAGTTATAGTTAATGTAAATAAGGTTGAAATAGAAGAAGATAAAGCCAAGTGAGAGTTGAGTGTTTCGGCGTTGGTTCCAGCTTTGACAACTCCAAAGCAGATGGATGAGCACCAGCTCGTCATGGAACCCTGAAGGTTCGCGCAGCGGATCGCCTCGAAAACCCCAGCTTTTCGAAGGCCGATACTATAGTCGAATGTTCTGAGTGAGTTACCGCGCCACGCCAAAGCCAGTACGGCAGGCCCCTGGCTACTCCCTCGGTTTTCCCTATATCCCGAGCCTGGGAGACTTCCTCTCGAGCTGTGTGTGAAGAGACAGACAATCCGTTGACAGGGCGTAGTCGGTGGTATTCCAGGGGCTCCCGATTGCTTGTGAAGTCGTTCTCATCAGTGACACGAGAATCTGCTTTGGAAGCGTGAACCCAAGGCACCGGACCAGACGCCCTTCAAGGAATCAACACCCCACCCGGACGATACTGAGCTCATGATCCTGAGCATAAGCAGCGGCCAGTCTCCGCCAGTCGATCGGTATGAGCTGCCACGGCCCCTTCCGATACCCCTTACAACACGGCACGCCCTCGTGGAACTCACACCAAAAGTCGCGGTGGATGGGGTCGACGTAGAGCTCGGCCGTCTCGAGGTCGGGGTCAGCCAGCAGCCGCAACAGCGCCCTGAAGGGCTGGGAATGGGCAAAGGCATCGTCGCGCCGCGTGATGGCAGCCCTCCTCGACTGCGCGTCAGCGGCGGCCTGGTTGAAGACGATCTTGTCGGCACTCGTCGGGTATAGCACGAGCCTGAGGTGGCGCAGGGCGCCGTTGAGGATCATGTCCGCCACGGCCGGCGAGATGTGGGTCTGGAAGACGTTGCCCAGGCGGCCCGGCGAGAGCTCGAGGTGCCGGAGGCGACGGCGGGCCCGGTCGTTGCCGAGGAGCCACGGCACGCCGCCGTCGCAGATGGCGCGCTCGACGGCGGCACGGGACCCGGTCTGGAGGTTGAGGACGAAGCGGTTCTGCTCGTAGAAGACGGCGGAGCCAGCGGCGTAGAGGAGCGGGTGGGAGAGCAGCAGGTCGTGCGGGAAGGGGATCTCCGTGGCCTCCGTGGGGCCTATTTGGATTGGGTTCGGGAGCAGGCAGAGATAAGAGATGATTTGGTCTCGGATCTCGACGGGGAGGTCAAAGAACTTGTCAAAAGTGCAATTGGCCATTCCGGTGATGGTGTTGCGCAGCTGCAGGCCGGAGTACCACGGGTTCAGATGGGTTTCCCCTCTTTTGATTGCCTACAGTCTAGCTTCAGAACCACTATCAAGTATCCTCAGCTTCGACTGAGCATGATGCGGACGCTGGCGAGGATCGGATGAGTGAGAAGGAAGGCGGGGAGTGACGGCTACAACGGGATGAAAAGTGGAGATATCCGGCCCCCTAATTGGTCGACGCGTCGCTTTGTTCCACTTTTGCGACCTCTTGCCAATGTTAGTTCTATTTCGACTTCACTTTGAACGCCCCGATGAAAGCGTGTATAATGAGATGAATGGGGTTACGGGTTTCTTGGGATCGAAGGTGTTCCACTAGTTCTTGCCCTCTGTTTCTTATCCTCGACAGTAATCAGATGCCGCCGCCGCCCAAGGTGCCTGCTGGCACCAAAAGAGCTAGCGAGACCACAGGCAAGAAGCCAAAGAAGGCGGGAGGTCCCCGAGTCACGCCGGAATATGTCACGGTCACCCGCCAAATGTTCTTCCCCCACGACGAACAGGTTTGGCAGTGGCCATCTGACGATCTCGAGCGTCTCAACACCAAGCACATCACAGCACTTAGCCGCGCTGTGATTATCTTCAATCACGATATCGATAACATCGTCTTCACAGAAGAAGACAAGTTCAACATCTTGGCCAACGACTTCGCAGAAGAAGGGCGACTTTTCGTCATATGCTGAGTGTCGTAAGGTTCGCAACCGTGCCAAACCAAAGCACGACCAACCAACTTTTGTCGAAACTGCATTTGCCGCCGTACTTTTCGACTTGAAGCCTCCGGACACATGGGGTATGGGTGACGAATTCACTGACCTCCTTAAGTACTCGTGCAGTTACGACTCAAATAATCCGATATTCAATCCGATATTCAATCCGATATTCAATCCGATATTTAATGATAAGTTGGACGAGCTGCTGAAAGCTGTTGGATGTCACCGAGAGATCCCACGACAACCCTTTGAGCAGGTCCGACAGACTGCTACTGTCGCCACACGCGAAATCCCAGAGGGCGACCACGATTTCTTCAGCTTCGTCACCAGCGCTGTTATTGACGACAGTTTCAGCGCCAAATACCTACTTAGCGGAGTCGCGACCGAGTTGGCCAACAAAGGCTGGAAGGATCTGTCCAATTACTTCAAGAAGACCACCGATACTACTATTCCGCTCAACGAGCGCAAGCATATTCGTGAGGTCACGCTCCGAGAAGTCCGCACCAGACTCACCAACGACATCAGCGACATGTTGCCAAAGCACTACACTGTTGAGTGTGACTGCGGCTGTGGCCACGCCAAGACCTTCTGAACGACGACGGGAAATATTGGAGGAGCACCGGGGCGATGGAGCGTATCTGGTCACGATTGCATCTGGGGTTTGACAATTGCGTTATGATTTGCTTTTTATGGTTTCCGCCATGGAAAAAGTGCATTGATTTTCTACACTACAGCGAGTTATGGTTTCTTTCTTCTACACTATAGCGATATCTCCATGAAGACGAGGACGTCGGCATAAACGGAGAGGGAGAGATTTCTACGCTACGTACCACGATACGTGGTACACGGTATATAGAAAACCCCACTATCGCAGCAGATACTTAGCAATACATCATCGTCGACCATGCATACTGACCCGGCTCTGAGAAGTTTGGCCAGCAGCGTAATACCTACAGACGGCTTCATTACCCAGTGTAGCATCCCTCCAACCTCGTTCATTACAACACCATCTTGACCATAAGTGCACAAAGACAACAACCAGTTCGTCACGGCATCGTGTGAGGCAAAGAATAAGCTTAAAGTAAACGTAATTTCATTTCATGTCGCCCTGATCCTTTCTACAGTATCTATGAAAGCCGTAGAAGACGGCACCCGGAAGGCATTCCTACTCGCCCGAGAGTCATGCCAGAGTCGTGTCGTGTGTGTGTGTGAGGTTGTGGAGGTATATGATAAGGGGGAAGGCGGCTGGAAGAAAGGAGGAACTTTTAAGTGCCTTTTTGATATCACCTGACCCAAATTATTCGCATCCTGCCTGGCCATAATCTGTTGGGCCACCCAAACGCAAGAAAGTTGAACCAGATACACCGCAATGAAGCGGCCTCGTCGAAGCCGTGAACATCCCCCGCGCGTCAACAGAACACAAGAAAATTCCTTGATATATGTTGAGCATTTAGCGGGAGGACATGGCCTTGGTCACGAGACGCTTGAGGGCGAGCTCCTGCTTCTTGAGGTCGTCGGCACCGGCGTCGGTGATCTCAAGGGCAGCCATGGCCTCGGAGACCTGCTGCTCGATCTTGTCCTTCTGGCCACGCTTGAGCTTGAGGGACAGGGTAGGGTCGGAGATGATCTCCTCAACGCGGCCGATGTAAGACTCGAGCTGCTGCTTGGCCTCGAAGCGCTTGCTGAAGGCCTCGTCGTTGGACTTGAATTTCTCGGCGTCTGTCGACAAGTTAGTGGTCTGGGGAGCATCGTCGAGGGAGCATGAAGATGAACATACCAGAGATCATGTTCTCGATCTCGTGGGAAGAGAGCTTGCCAACGGAGTTGGAGATGGTGATGTTGGCGGAGCGGCCGGAGGTCTTCTCAGTGGCGGTAACCTTGAGGATACCGTTGACGTCGACCTCGAAGACGACCTCGAGGACGGCCTCACCAGCCCTCATGGGGGGGATAGGGGCAAGGGTGAATTCACCCAGGGAGGTGTTGTCCTCGCAGTTGACACGCTCACCCTGGAAAACGGGGAACTGAACGGTCTGCTGGTTGTCGGCAACAGTGGTGAAGGTCCTAGTGATTTTGTTAGTTTCATCTTGAGAAGGAACTGCATGCTCGAGACGAAATCGACATGTGATGGGATGAAATGTAAACGACAGAAAACAAATCAGAGGAACTGCATGCTCATGAGACGGAATCAACATGTGATGGGATGAAATGGAGACTGCCAGGGACAACAGGAGCCTATCTTGTAGTCCTCTTCTCGTGATGCCATTGTCCAGAATAAGAAGCTTAGGGTAGCCTCAATTGCCACTAGCAGAAGACGGAATCGTGGAACATCAGAAGCAGTGGGGATAGGGCATGACACGAGCAAGGCTCGATGTTTGATTTGATAACCCTCGTCGAGGGCATCAATGACGTTGTCGGGGATGTAGTCATCGCCTTTGCCGGTCCTGAGATAGTAGTTGTAGTTGGTCCAACGTGACACAACACCGCGTTGTACCTCACCAGATGTAGACGAGCGGGATTGCGTTGTGCTTTTCCAGGACTAGAACGTAGACACTCCAAAGCCCTTGGCCAGACGTTGTCGGGAGACTTTTGAAGAACGCAACATCGGGAGGAGTCGACGATTGTATCGCGTCGTACAAGCCAGGGCAGAAAACCAGACCTGTGGCCGCCAAGATGGTGCCCAACACAGTCTTGTCGGTGAAGATCATTTTGTAGATCCCATTTTTCCAGGCGGGGGTGCATAGACACGCCCACGTAAGACAAAGCACGAGCTCGGCTACTGTCGCGGCGGGAAACGCCATGTCGTGGTGGAGGAGGCCGATGCAGTGGCAACGACACTGGTGTAGTGGTGCGAGAGTCTGGTGTAGGCAACGACAGAAAAGAAATCAAGGAGAGTGAACACTGGTAGAAAACGGACAAATGAGTGTCGTGTGTCGATGGTGTGCAGATGACAACATGTCGTCTCCCACGACACCGCTCCCAACAAGTGGTTTTATCATCCTGCCACATCGGCGTGGGCAGTCACGCCATGGCCAGGAACTTTCCTGACACCAGAATGTGTTGTTGAGGGAAGGCATGCATCTGGCAGGCAAGGCAACACATCGTGGAAGGAAGCCATGCATCCGCAAGGAAATAGACAAGAATCAAAACGAAAAGCAGAAGAAATGCAAAAGGAAATGAAATGAGGAAATAAAGAATTCACCCTTTTTGTTGTCTGTTAGCTGTGTCTTACTAGAGGGAACAAGAATAAGACTCACTTTTTTTCAAACAGGGCACTGTGTTTCCGCGAGGGACAACGGGGGCGAAAATGTTACCCTCCATGGCGACACCAAGGGACAGGGGGCAGACATCGAGCAGGAGAAGGTCGGCGGTCTCGGCGGAGGTGGCCTTGCCGGAGAGGATACCGGCCTGGACAGCGGCACCGTAGGCGACGGCCTCATCGGGGTTGATGCTCTTCTCGAGCTTCTTGCCGTCGAAGAACTCGGACAGAAGCTTCTGGATGCGGGGGATACGGGTAGAGCCACCGACGAGGACGATCTCGTCGACGCCGCTCTTCTCAATAGAGGCGTCCTTGAGAACCTGGGCAACGGGCTCGAGGGTGCCGTTGAAGGCCTTGGCGTTCAAGTCCTCGAAACGGGCACGGGTGAGCTGAGTGGTGTAGTCCTCACCATCGAAGAGAGAGTCGATCTCAATGGTGGTCTGGGCACCGCTGGAGAGGGTACGCTTGGCACGCTCGCAAGCAGTGCGGAGACGACGGAGGGCACGGGGGTCGCCAGAGAGGTCCTTCTTGGTCTTGCGCTGGAAGTCCTTCTTGCAGTGGTCCAGGAGGTTGGTGTCGAAGTCCTGGCCACCCAAGTGGGTGTCACCGGCGGTAGCCTTGACGGTGAAGACACCACCCTGGATGTTGAGGAGGGAAACATCGAAAGTACCACCACCCAAGTCGTAGATAAGGACGTTGCGCTCCTTGCCAGACTTGCCGGCACCAAGACCGTAGGCGATGGCGGCAGCGGTGGGCTCGTTGATGATACGGAGGACGTTGAGGCCAGCGATGGCACCGGCATCCTTGGTGGCCTGACGCTGGTTGTCGTTGAAGTAGGCAGGGACGGTGATGACAGCCTTCTCAACCTTCTTGCCGATCTTGACCTCGGCAATCTCCTTCATCTGTTGATGGGGTCAGCATGCTGTATATGTCGCACAAGTGCCTTCGCTTGGCCGGTTGGTATTTCCCGGTGGCACTGGCATGGGACACGTACCTTGAGGAGGACCATGGAAGAGACCTCCTGGGGGGAGAAGGTCTTGGTCTCGCCGAGGTACTCGACCTGGACCTTGGGGTTGCCGCCCTCGTCGACAACCTTGAAGGGCCAGGACTCGATGTCCTTCTTGACGGTGGGGTCATCGAAGCGGCGACCGATGAGACGCCTGTAAGCAGATGGCTGGTTAGTAACCTGTTGTGAAGAGTTGGAATTTTCCGACGTCTGTCTCTACGCCGGATTACCCCTCCTCGCGCGGGGAAGAAAAAAAATTCTCGCTCGCCACGGGAAGAGCCAGATGTTGCAGTCCAGCAGAGACGGGTAGGTGAGCAAGGTGACTACTCACTTGACATCGAAGACGGTGTTGATGGGGTTCATGGCAGCCTGGTTCTTGGCAGCCTCACCGATCAGACGCTCCTTGTCGGTGAAAGAAACGAAAGAAGGGGTGGTGAAAGAACCCTGCTCGTTGGCAATGATCTCGACATTGGTACCCTCGTACGTCGCAACGCAAGAGTAGGTGGTTCCTGCAATAGAGGCCTGGTCAGCTTGATGCTCCTCTTCGAGTAGAGACCATTGTCCTCGACGCATCGTCAAGGGACAGATGATGGTTGATGATGGTTTGCCATGATGGCTGGTGGTGGTGGTGACTATCGTGATGCCAAAAACCAGCCCAAAGAGGGGAAAGCCTCAGTGACCACGATCACGACCCCTCAAGGCAAAGCCAAATACATCAACCCTTCGGTAAAGAGGGGAATCTAAACGTACCCAAGTCAATGCCAATGGCACCATCGTAAACCTCGTCCGCCATTTTGAAAGATTTGGATTGCACAAGACAAAAAAACGACCTGTGTGAATGGGGGAGGGGAGGAGTGAAGATTGGGAGGTTTGCGCGGAGGAGAAAGATATGTGAAGGAGGAGGGCGGGCGGGCGACGTGGGGTCCTTTCAAGAAGAATTTCTCTCGCTCCGGTCTCAACACAGGATTTTTTTTTTGTGAAGGCCAAAAAAAATCAATTTCGACTTTTTTTTTCGGGTCTCTCCCCTAGCCCCACCAACCCCCCTCTTCCAGCGCTGAGACCAGGTTAGCGCCATGCCACCATGCCACAAAAATTCGAGATTCGAGGGCGGCGAAAGCAAAATTTTGCCCTTTCCCGCCGTGGCCCCCGCCTCCATGCCCCTTGTCGCTGATGGGCTGTTATCTTATCGGACCCCTCCGCTCGCTACTCTCGCTTCGCCTTTCAGAGTAAATGTGTACTATGTAGTGTAGCTAAGAGTACCTGACGCAAGGTAGTGCTGCAACTGGCCTCCAGGTTGATGCTTTCATACATGCATTCGTTGACTGCTGGAGATCCCATGGCAACTGGGGAAGCACGGTGACTGATTTTGTTGTTTCCATGGATACAGTCAGTCGTCCTAGGTATCTTGACTACTCAGGCATGTAGGGAGACTTCGGGAGTCGAGCAATTGTTTGCCAAGGCAGACAAAGGTCGGTCGTCATCGGCGCCGGACTAGGCATCGAATCTGGGCTGTCTTCTCTTGTCCTGTCGCTTCTTTGCTTGTGCCTATCCGTACATCTTACTTCATCGCTGCCAGCGCTTAATGCCCTTCTCTCACCGCCTGACTCGACGTAGTCAAGCAACCCAGATGCATGGCAGTGGACTCCTAACCTTCAGTGGCAATCTTACAGGAGACCCTTTCTTCCCAGCGGCAAACCGGTCCCATCAGGTGCTGTCCGGGGCTGTTCAGCCCGAAGGCCTTCATGCAGATATGTCGGGCTCCCCGAAGCCCGCTGCTGACGGTGTAGGTAGAGTCCCTCCACAGCTGGCCATTCCCTCTGTCTCTCCCAGTCTCACGTGCACGTGTACCTATCAAAGGTTACCCCTCTCAGGTAGGTAGTCTCGTCTTTGAAGGGGTCCTTCCCAACTGGTCAATGTCACCCAAACGATTGGCTCGCCTTCATGCCCTCCCCCTTTAGATGAACGGCCAACGTCGCCCAGATAACGCTCCGACATCCTCGGCCGAGAGTGGGCTTTCGGGAGCATGACATTCAGAAACGGGCCTGGGTTTGCCTACGGGAATCTCAAATTGCCCTATACCACCCAAGGCCCTTGCACAATGGCAAGTGGAGTCGCAAGCGCTTTGGCAAAGCCGCTAGTGCCGCGCCGCTTACGATAATTGTCCTGGGACATCTCGCGAGACCCTTGAGCCCTCATCCCCCCACCTTCAACTGCGCACAACTACATCACTTCAGAATATAATCTTCTCACCTTGCCAACTCTCCCATCCCAGTCTGCTGAGCTTGGATGTCTTCATTCATCAACCAGCGCCGATGGTTTAGTGGTAAAATTCTCCGTTGCCATCAAGCAGCGTCGGGGAGCCGGGGGTTCGATTCCCCCTCGGCGCAACCAAATATTTTGCTCCAAGTAGCATTTTTGTCTCTACTCTCTCTAGCTAGTGAAAAGCAGCCACAGGCAGAGCTGTAGTAGAGGGATGAGGGGTGACCTATTTGTTTTTCATCATCAATATACAGATGGAAAGCAGAGGAGCTCTTTTGTCTGTGCAGCTCTTGATCAACATCGGGTATCCACATTCTACTTGGGTGTTATTTTCCACATGAAAGAGTAACATATTGACGCCCACGATCCTTTCAAACCCGGCCTCTGGTACCTTGAAGCCGGTGTAGACTTGCCGGGCGGCCTCTCACTACCTCTCCGACAACAGTTTGTTGCGGACTAGACTCAAAGAACGCTTTGCTCCGTGGAAGTCCCCTCAGCACCATGGCGACTCAACACGCGGTTAACTGAGAGCCTGAAGTTTTCTGAATAGCATAGTCGGACTAGGAAAACAACGGCCAATACCACTACGCAGACACTGGAGCAGACGCGAACCGTTTGCATCAGCAAGCTCCTGGTCGAGTGCCTACGGGGGCCTTCCTTGAACTGGGCCGCGTCGTCTTGGTCGTTGTCGAGCCCGTGGTAGTAGACAACTCGAGGTGCTATCAGAGTTGCCTTCTGGAACCCGAGCGGTTTTCCGCTCTCATCACCGGCGATAAGAGTGACCCTCTGCACGAGAGGCACCACCGAGATCATGACCCTGGCAGCTCTCGTTGGTGGCCTGGGATTGTTATGCCTCGGGTGAGCCACCCCGTTACCAGATCCTGAGCTCCGTTCGCGTTCTGTCACCTTGTGTCGGTGCTTCGTGTACACTTCCGGGTAGAGCTCGACCTGGCCCGGGAGGTAGCGTTCGCCCGGGAGTTTCCAGTCGAAGTTGAGGACGGTGGGGGATATTCGTGCATTGACAGCGAGCCATGCTGCATACGCCGTGTCCTTGTGTATCGTCTGAAAGATGGACTGGATCGAGAGATTGGTCCCATCCTTGGGCCATGTCATCCTGACCCAAGTCAACACTGGATGAAGAAGCTTGAACACTCTGGAGGCAAATTGATCCACCTGAGCCCAGAACAGTGGCGGAACACCCCGGGTCTCAGCAAGCATCATTCTCACTGTCGTGGCTCTCAGTTTCGATCGACGGAAGCCTGGAAGAATGTCAGTTTCACTGCTCTCGGCGCACTCCTCAAGCCGCATGCATACTCACCTTCATGCTCAATAAATTCTTCATCCTGACGCACGAGTGTTCGCCTTTGCGTGCCGTCTGCTCCGAATAGCTGCATGGAGAACAACTGTTCCGAGTATATCGCCATGATGACTGCCCGCATCACTGCTATGCGTTTCGTGTTGCACATCATCAACTCATCCCAAGGGTTCGACTCTGAGGGGTCTGGCCGGGCAATTGCTCGGATGGCATGCTCCAAGTCGCAGTTCTTGCGTTCAGCAGGAATAGCCCAGACGGACCCTTGGAGTGGAAGGTTACCGACCCCAAACATGTCGTCCACGTGAAGCTTCACATTCGAGACGATGGCAGCGAAATGATCTGCAAAGAACTTGTCGGTGAGCTCATTGTCAGGGAGGTCCCATTGAAGCTGAAGACGATCGGGGCAGAAGCCCTCCAAGTCCTTCAGGTCCTTGGCCATTAGTACTTTGGCTGACACTGGCTTGGTTGCCGAGGTTCCTGATTGCTGGCTAGTGTGAGCTGTGCCTTGCCAACGTTGTCTAACAGTCTGGCCGCCTTGGCCTTTTCTCGTGATTCCCATGACGAGTAAATAGTCTGATGATCTGTAAAATATAGAATAAAGGGGTTATGACAAAATTCGCGTTCTTATAAGCCGGCTATCGCGTGTCGTATACCAAGTGTTGCTTGACCAAGTGAGCGTAGCTCTGACCTTCACTAATAGTAGCTTTGGCATCTCGCCATCTCTGTTTATTCGTGGCACATGTTCTGGCTTATGAGTGTTTTTGGATCTGGCTGATAACTTACTGAAGCGATTCATGCTGACATTCTCGACAATTGCTTATTTGCTGGCATGTATGCTTTGTCGTATTCTTTCAAAATAGAGGGCCAGCCAATAATTCTTGCCTCTCCCTGGCATAGAAAAAGGCGCGGAGTCCATTGATGAGGCATCATTCAGCATTGTTGGATCTAGGTCGCTGAAATTGTCATACGAGGCAAAGAACGGACTCGATGCGAGGTTGGGGATGTACAGCCACTGGGCAGTACCATTGGAACCGGTTGGCCTTCTCCTCCCTGCGCTTCCAAGCCAATTTCAGTATCAAATAGAAAGAAAAGAGAGACTCGGACGAGTAAGACTGTTCCATACATTACACGTGGTACAAGTCGACAGCAAGAAAGCAATATTGATATAGATCAGCCAGCCCTTTCGGACGAGGTTAACACAACCCAGGGCGACGTGCTTATGCCAAGGGTGCACAGGCTGAACCAAGCAGGGGAACCTGGTGCAAAGACAAGCGTCAAGTAACATTCACTCAAAGCCGACATCGGGTCAGTTGACTTTGCGAGTGCAAAATAAGAGTGTGTTGAGTGACGTTGTGGTTGCGTGTTGTTTGACTCGCGACTGCATAGTAGTACGATGTGCTTAGACTAGCGTAGATCGTAAGGGAGATATGGGGGTTGAAGGAAAGGAGCGTTTTTTGAGCAGACTGCATACTGTGAAACCCGTCAGGGCAAGTCCTCTGAATTGAGCCTCCAAACACTCTTAGATCGTGCCTCGGAAGCTGAGAACGGAGGTGATCTCGAAACAAGGATGTGGGTTTGGGTGTAGGAAGGGGCAGGAGATGGGGTCAGATCGAGAACGCTTGAGGCGACGGGGAAAGGCGGAGGTCGGGAAGGGTAGATAGAGAAGGATGGCCAAAAAAGATAGAAGGAAAATCTAGACGGCGAGAACATGTGTATAGGTGTGAAGATGTCTATTCTGGTAAGGTCTATGTGGTAGGTCTCTGAAATAACTGGTGGCCTGTAGCGGGGGGCACATCCTTTCCGTTTAGTAAGGTTACGGGTATATAGTTACTGGAGATCACCGAGCTGCCACCTAGAAATCTTTAAATTACAGGTCTAGCATTATGTAGTTATAATCAATTCAAAACCTACATTTGCTTTCTAGTATCAATACAGAATCTGTTTATATTCTATCTTATCTCGAAGAGTAAACATATATAAAGCCTAATGTCTTGTTCTTCAAATCCCTCGATACCTCTTGCAATTCATCAACAGCTTGAGCATTCCACCCTGACACGCCGGTTTTATCTAAAAAGTAAGAGCTATGTAATCGTTAGCTAGACCGTACACTAACATCTAAGTAAAAGAACTACCAACGCATTTGGTCACCAACTCACCATGCGTACTACTACTTCCTTCATCTTAGGCGCTACTCTGCTTGCTACCTCCGTACAGGCTGCATCCACAACGTTCTGCCAACAGTACAGATTTACAGGCAGAGACCTGTGCACAAAAGTGCTAGATGGCTTATTTTCCTGCAAAGAGGGGGCAGACACAACAATCGTCAAGCAGTTCCCCGGTGGTGTGATTGAGATTACAGCTCCTGAGGCTACTCAGAATGGAGTAAAGCTTAATTGTGGCCCTACTTCTAACAAAGTCATCTATTTTGTTAATGCGGGTGTCTCCTTAAACTTCACCAACCCCGCCTGTGACGGACCAGCGCTAGTTGGAGTATCCTCAGTTCAATCAGCAATGTCGCTCACACTTTCAGCTGGGGGCCAGGAATTCAACTTCACCGACGGAGCTGCGTGTACGAACGAGGCCGACGGTAGTTTTCTCTGTGGCGATTCAAGCGGAGCGACTATCCGCCGGAACACAAGCAGTGGAGATCCCTTTGTCACAATGACAACCGGAGAAGGTGACGCAGCGGTCAAGGTGAGCTGCGGCCCTGGCATCGACGACAGCATGATCTATTTCGCTTCTGGACCAGGAGGCTCCTGCGACTTTATGTACCCGATGTGTGGGGGCGATTTTATCTCGGCAGTCAGCGTCAAGTCGTCTGCTTTAATCGTCCGACTTGGGTAACTCCCAACTAGGCCAAAGAGATATAATCAACAGGTTGTTGTAGAAAGTATTAGATGGCTATCTTTGGGTAGAGAGATAATTGAAACAGTCAGGTTTTTTTTTAGCAGACTAATAAACTATGTATCGGGATGACAGGAGCTTTATTAGGTACACGTAAATGGCAGGCAGGCAAAACCCAAGATACCTACGTGAGTTTGGCCCTTTGGATGTAACCTCATCTGGGCCAGCACAAAGTTTTCCACCTCCCCCCTCTTCTTCGCAGACATAAACATGCATATAATCGTAAAGGCATAGGTGGCCAAACAGCCAGTTGAGGAACTGGCCAGACTAGATGGATGACATCCAAGATCGAGTCGTGTACAGACACCGTATATGAGAAGGCTTGCTCTACTTGCAGATAACCGAAAAGGATGTGGGAAGAAAAACAGATTCAGCGGTCGAAGTACTGTATAACCAACTTCTCGAGGTAGGCACCTACAATAGACAGCAACCAGACCTTCACTGCGGTTGCTTAAACTTCTCGCTCGAGATGACCATGGTGGTGCCGTCAGGCTGGATTCACCTTCGCCTCACCTGTCGCCCGGGCCTGTTATCATCGGGGGATTTGGTTCGCCCTAAGCCACACACCCCGGAGGACCTCGCTGAGTGGGCGGCAGGCTTTACCTCTTTACGTGCTGAGCTAAGGTCGAACTTGCGCAAAAATTGGCTTCACCTCTCACTGAGGTTCAACTCGACCCCACTCTTTCGGCGTCTTCGGTTGGGCGGATCGAGGGCCGCCCGCTTGGGCATTTTTTTGCAACCAGCAACGCCCTCTTGGTGCACGTTCGCTCTCTTCTGGCTTTCTGCTGCTGGCGCAATCTTCCGCAAAAAGTGCAAACCCATCGCAACTTCCCATCCCGACCTCGTCGTCAGTCCTACCTACGAAAAAAGAACCCCACCGCCCGTTCTTGCCTTTCTCTAATCCGCCCTTTCCGATCTTCGCTGACTTTGCCTGGCGCAACGTCGGAACCTGCTCCCCACACTCGAATCTCTGGAAGGAAGCAATCGCAGCCCTCCAGTACTTTCCCGACAGTGAAGTGAGCAACCGTCACCACGACCTCCAGCATCCAGCCACTTTCGAGCGGAACCCTCCCACTTTCCAACTCTTCCACCCTACATCTGCGACCGGCAACCTTTCCCCTTTGGCTGCCCGACAAACATCTCCCCCGTCTTCTTCAACCTAGAGTCTGCTCCTCCCAGC
This sequence comes from Colletotrichum cereale, assembly GCA_034509685.1. Taxonomy (NCBI): domain Eukaryota; kingdom Fungi; phylum Ascomycota; class Sordariomycetes; order Glomerellales; family Glomerellaceae; genus Colletotrichum; species Colletotrichum cereale. The sequence goes on along the minus strand of JASUDE010000033.1, from coordinate 160,909 downwards.
GTCTCTATCGATTCTACCCCTCATCGGCCCGATCCGTCATCAGCCACACACTTCCAACACCACAACAAACCCGTCACGATGGCGACCACTGTGCAAACACCCACGAACGCCGACCAGCAGGTCGACCTCTCCACTATCCCCATCTCCCCCGAGGGTGGTGAGCAGTCCGAGACCAAGGAGACCGACGCCGAGAAGCCTGTTACCGTCTTCCACGACAAGGAGAACTTCAATGTCAAGCACCCTCTGCAGAACAAGTGGACTCTCTGGTTCACCAAGCCCCCCAGTGGCAAGGTCAGTGGCCCCGGTTTCGGACGTGCAAGGAACCGTATACTAACTTGGCGCAGGGTGATAACTGGAACGACCTCCTGAAGGAGGTCATCACCTTCAACTCTGTTGAGGAGTTCTGGGGCGTATATGTACGCATACCTTCCTTACTCTCGACCTCTCCTTCTACTTACTGACTGGCTTCCAGAACAACATCGCTCCCGTCTCCGAGCTGGCGCTCAAGTCCGACTACCACCTCTTCAAGGCCGGCGTTCGCCCTGAGTGGGAGGACGCCCAGAACAAGCATGGTGGCAAGTGGTCCTACCAGTTCAAGGAGAAGCGCAGCATCCCCATTGATGACCTCTGGCTCCACGTCATGTTGGCCGCTATCGGCGAAACCCTCGAGGCCGAGGACGACGGAGAGGTCATGGGCGTCGTTGTCAACGTTCGCAAGGCTTTCTTCCGTATCGGTGTCTGGACCCGTACCATCGGAAAGAGCATTCCTGGCCGTGGTGACGGCGACGTGGCTGGAGGCAAGGGTCGCTCTCAGGATAAGGGCCGTGACATTCTTTTGAACATCGGCAAGCGCTTCAAGGACATCCTGAACCTCCCGCCCAACGAGGTCGTCGAGTTCTCTGGCCACACCGACAGTGCACACAGCGGAAGCAGTCGTGCGAAGGCCAAGCATACCGTCTAAGAGGCGCATTTGACCTCGGAAAAAAACGCAATTCAAAGACATAACAATGCATTATATCGGGCTTGTTTGACCCCTCATTCCGTTGAGGAGGCCGACTTGCGTTTGCTTTGATATCACTCCTCGTCGCATTTCTCAGCCGACCTTTACTTTTTTTTTTTGCCTGATGCCGGTGGAGGGCCAAAACGGGGCAATGCTAACGCATCAATGATAACGCATCTCTGGGGCGGAAAAGGTTCTCTCATGATAGTCTTAGGAGCTCTTGACGAAGGCGTTGCTGAGAAGAGAAAAAAAGAGATTAATGGTTTTTTTGAAACTTCTAGACGGCCATGATCCATATTACATAGGCGGATAGGAATATCCGGAATCGATACCTGGGTTTAGGCCGCATTGCCCGGATGTGTGTGTGTGTGTGTGCGTGCGCGCTTGCCCCGCCGGTGTAAAGGGGGTATCTCTATTATATCTCATCTAGTGTTTTTATATCTACCTCGAATCTCCAATACGCCCCTTTACTCAAACAAAGAATACGCCGCATCATGTTGCAGCGGGTTCCTCTCCCGCATTACTGTTGTTACATCTCATCGCCGCTGAACTGGTCCTCGAAGACGGCCTGAACCAGCTGCTTCTTGTTGATCTTGCCCATGGCGTTGCGCGGGATGTGGTCGACGACCTTGAGGACCTGGGGGATCTTGTAGTTGACGAGGCGATCGCGGAGGGCCCTCCGCATGGCCATGGGGGACCAGTGGGGGACGACGTCCTTGTCGAGGATGACGACAGCGCCGACCTTGGAGCCCCATTTGCCCGAGGGAACGGCGACGACGGCGGCCTCGGCGACCTCGGGCAGCGAGAGCAGCTCGCGCTCGACCTCGAGGGCGCTGACCTTTTCGCCGCCCGTCTTGATGATGTCGGCGCTCTTGCGACCCTGGATGAAGTACATGTCGCCCCTGGCCCAGGACGACTGCGCCGCGCTGAGGCCCGCGTGGGGGACCGGTCTGCGGACGGCGACGTCGCCCGTCTTGAACCACCTGCCCTTGCCGTCCTCCCCCTCGACGAACTCCTTGGCGGTGGCCTCGGGGTTGCGCCAGTACTCCGTGAAGACGGTGGGGCCGCGCAGCTGGATCTCGCCGGAGCGCTCGCGGCCGGTCTCCGGGTCGACGTCTTGGCCCGGGGGGATGACGGCGCCCGTGTCCATGTCGACAAGGCGGGCCTCGACGCCGGGCAGTGGCCAGCCGACGCTGCCGTCGACGCGGTCGGCGAAGTCGAGGCCGCAGGAGAGGGCCATGCCGACCTCGGTCATGCCGTAGCGCTCGAGGAGGACGTTGCCCTTGGAGAGGGTCTTCCATGACTCCTTGATGGGCGTCGGCAGGGCGGCGGAGCCGGAGATGGCGAGGCGCATGTGGCGCGGGGAGACGGCTTCGCGGGTCGGCTCGGCGGGGTCGAGGGGCAAACCCTTGTGGGTCGCGAGAAGGCGGGAGTAGACCGTCGGGACGACGGTGAAGAATGTGATCTTCTCCCTGGGGAGGGTGTGCGTGCTGTTGATGCCATTGGTGCCGTTGGCGACGCCGTTGCTGGTGATGAAGGGTGCGGCGAGGCGCTTCCAGACGGCGTCGGCATTGAAGGGGAACATGAACTCGATCGTGGACCCGGCGAGGAGGGGCGTGAGGACAGCGTTGACGGTGCCGTGAATGTGATGTAGGGGGAGGACGTGGAGGAGGTGGTCTTTGGGAGAGTAGTTCCACGCCTCGATCAGGGACTTGGACTGCGCCGTCAGGACGGATTGGGGGAGCAAGACGCCTTTCTTGGAGCTTGTCAGTATCGTCCGGGGGCAGCGAACGGAGCTCTGGTAGGGGCACGAACCGGTCTGTTTGTGGTGCCGGACGTGTACAGCATCATGCCCGCGGCGCCCACGTCGGCATCCTCGAGCTCGACTCGCTCATGCGCGCTGCCGCCGTGGTGCTTCTGTAGCTCGACTTGGGTAGGGTTCGAGACGAGCTCCGCTGCGAGTACCTCTTTCGCCTTCGCGGCGAACTTTGCCGAGGACACGAGCAGCGACGCCTCGCTCTGGTCTAGGATGTACTGAAGCTCGGCCGCGGGGAAGGCTGGGGAGAGGGGCACCGCAATGGAGCGCGCGGCGAATGCGGCGAGGAGAGTTACTGGGAGGCAAGCGTATGTCAGGATCGCGGCGCATTACATCATTCTTAACCCAAGGGAAACGCTCCGAGAGCTATATCAGGGGGTTGCGACTTGGCTTACCTACATAGTCGTAGCTGTTCTCTACCAAGAAGGCGATGCGCTCGCCATTGAGGTCCGACTTGCCCGCCGAGTCCAGGAGCTTGTCTCTCGCGCGGCGCACGTCGCCCAGGAGCTCACCGTACTTGAACCGACGGCCGGATAATGAGTGGACCACGGCCGTGGACTCGGGGTCGTGCCGGGAGATGGCCTCGAAGAGTGGGAGTTTGGGGAGCGAGGCGGTGGAAGCCATTCTTGCGGTTCGCGATGCGCGGGCAGTAGCAAGGAATCGGGATGGGGAACGTGAGCTTGCTGGAGCAGTTGCATGGGCGACGTCGGCAGCGGCGAGGATGGCGGGAGCTGCTGAGAAAGGGGATATTCGGCGACACCAACAGCAGCCGGGCCGTATAGCTACATTCCGTAAACCGGAGGCCAACATGGGGTGTGGGGGAGGGGGGGAGGGCGCTTGATATGCGTCGTTATCAATGGCGTTATTATCGAACGGATCGGAGCACGGAGTTGCTAGACGGAGTGGGTATTGGGGAGGGGACGGACCCCGGGCTTTCGAAGGCTACTCTCGGATCTTGGTAGTGGCAGCTAAGCGCAGTGCAGTGTAGTGGCGTTGGGTGTGCGCGTGTGCGAGTACGTGGTGTGGAAATTTTCTTGTTGGTTGCTGCCAGGCCAGGTCCCGGATCGGACTTCTCCCTGCAGGGCCGCCGGGAGGATTTTGCCGAAGACCGGACGGAAAACTTGGGCTGTGGATGTGGCTTGTCCGGACCGCGGTGATTAGATGAGGCTTGAGTGGTAGTATGGCGCTACCGGCAGGAGATCTGGGTGTGGAAGTGCGTGTGGTGGGTGTGTGCGCCTTGATGGAAAACTGGATCGTGGAATCTTTGGTGCGTTTGGGATCCAGCAGCATCGTGGCGTAGCGCGGAATGGATGTTCATCCCGTTGCTGTGTTGGTCCAAGTCTCAATCTACCCAGACTTTTGGGTAGCGGCGGGGACCGCTTGAAGCGGCCACGATGTTTCCCACGAGGCACCTCTGCCTCCTTGCCTACCTAGCTACCTATCCGCCCCTCCATTGCATACATACCTAGGTACCTAGGTAGCGCCTGGGTACTTAACGCAGGAAGGAGAAGTGCACGGGTATCTTGGCCATCTGGTGGTGGTGGTGCTTTCTGCTGCATCCTCTGCCGCTGCCGAACGTTGATGTTACCGTACCATACGTCACCGCATTTGATTACCCCATGCAAGATTGGGAGTCCTTCGTTTTCCCCGCCTGCATGCATTGGCGACATTGCGAGTGAACAACTGGATATTCTGGAACGGGGTGTCTTGTGATCAGGTGCTAATGGTGCCTTGCAAAAGGACACTGAGAGAAGGAGGCCAAAGCGGAGCCTTATTGCTGTGTCGCAGCTTGCAGGCCCTCGCCTCGTGCGTTCGCTCCTCTTTGCGATGCGCGGTGACGGGGGTGGTTGGGGGGAAACACGCGGTGAGCAGAAAATGGAGAACGGGCAAGGGTGCGCTGGGCGGAGGAGTCATCATCGAAACAACGTCAGGTGCGTGTGGGTTTGGCCATGTGTTGTTATTGTTGTTGTTTGGTGGTACGTGGGTTCTCCAGTTGTTCTAGGTGTTCCAGTTGGTCCGTCAGGACATGCCCAACGCGGCGCTAACGGCCAATACATGGGGTCGGAAAGGGTTCTAGGTTCTGTACTCTCGGAGGAAGAAGACGAAGAAGCAAGAAGGGCGGTGGGCGTAGTCTATTTCCCATACTGCAAAAGCAAAGCTAACTTGGTCGGCCAGTGCGTGAGTGATGACCATCTCACTCCTGCTTACACGGAGGCGGGGCGGCGGACAGACTTTTTGCAACGAGTGGCCAAAATCAATAAATGAAGATGAAAGCGAGAAATTCAACCAACCCGAGGACAAGAGCAGTGCAGCGCACACACACCGAGCAGAACATATCAAAAAAGCCAAGATGCATCTCGCAGACCTGGAGCAACATGTAAATTAGGCACTTCTCACCTTGTCCCCTATTCCCACAAAACCCAGTCTGTTTCCCCCCTCGTGCAAGATCTGGTACCAGTACATACACACAACAGGTACCTTGCCTAGGTACGGTACATACCGTAGGTAAGGTACCTGCCCTGTAAATAGAAGTGTACAGATACGGATACACGCTGCTGGAACTTCTGCCCCGGTGGGGGCCCACCCGGTTACCAGCCGGAAGGAGAGAGGCAAGGTCGCCGGCCCGCTGATTGGCCGGGGGCCGCATGTGCCATGTTGCCTGCCAAGCCTATCCCCCATGTCCGCTCTCTTCAATTTCCTCACCGACACACCGAACCATCTTTGCCTGGTCTGTCTGGGGTGTCTGTCTTTCTTTGTGCGCTGTGCGTGTGGGAAAATCTGCTGCTCGGCTTGTCATTTGCTTGCTTGCTTTGCTTGCTTCTTCATACTGTAACCTCCCACCCACCCACCACCCCCGAGCCCACATCATCCATGCTCCGCTCCCAGGTCCCAAGTTCTAGGGTCACACTTTGCACACCGTACCTTTCATGCACACGCAGCAGCAGCTCCCCCTTCTCTACCTAAACCGAAAAAGTTGTTGGGCTAGCAAATCCATACCCTACCACGCAATCACACGCAGCAGAAGAAGTGAGAACGGCTTTTCTTATTCTCCCCCCCTGTCCGGCTTTCTACACCGTCCTCCATCTCAAACTCCTTTACCGCCGCATCGCATTGCAGCCCGCAAGCCGCCGCGTACCTACTTCTACTTGCTCCTTCCCCCTTCGCCTTCTTTCCTCTCTCCTCCCCTTTCCTACTCCCCTATGAACACATTCCGCCCCTTCGCTGGCAGGATTGGGAGTAGTTTGATCGGAGGACCAACCCAAGTACACTCACCAATGTTGCGAAGATACGCCCTCGGCTTCTCAGCCGGCGCCGCTAGACCCCACGGAACCATGTCGTCCGCCACGCCCGTCGAGGACGCCATCCGGTCCAAGGTACGATGCCTTTCAAGACATACCACGATTCCCGCGATGGCTTGCTAACACAGTCTCTCCCTCAGGTGACTGCCGCCTTCTCTCCCACTACCCTCGAAATCTACAACGACTCCCACCTCCATAGCCACCACAAGGCCATGGCTGGCAGCACCTCCAGGGAAACCCACTTCAGGTACGATATTCCCTCAACTCCACTGCTTGTCTAGTCTACAGCGGCGTTTGGAATTGTTGGCTAATACCACCGTTGCACAGACTTGTCATCACTTCGGAGTCTTTCAAGACCAAGATGCAGTCCGCCCGCCACCGCATGGTCTACGCCCTCCTCCGCGAGGAGATGGCTCGCGAGGGCGGCATCCACGCCCTCCAGCTCAAGACCCTCACCCCTGAGGAGGAGGAGCGACAAAAGGCCAAGAAGGCGGCCGAGGCCCAGTCCTCTGAAGACTCGGCTTGAAAACCCGGACAACACAATACCATGACACCGATATACCCAACCACCCCCCGGAGAGGGCACAACCCTTGGGGGAAAGTTACGACACGAGATATACGACCTTTTCAATAGGAAAAACAAGACATGACGGAATACTAGGAAACCGACAGGGCAACCATAAGAGAAAGAGAGATAGAGAGAGCGTGTGTGTGTGTGAGAGAAAGAGGAAGGGTGTTTATGTCATTATACCGGAGTCGGGTTATGCTTTTGCTTCTGCGCTACGAAAATCCGAACCCGACTGTCTTCGAACCTCTCTTGGACATCTCATTTACGACTTCGGATACGACGGAAAGCCATTGTTGGAGATGGCACCATGCTTTTCTGCGGGGACAATAGATAGCTTTTCAAGACTCTCCAGAGAGCCGGTCATAAAAGAATCGCATACCTAGATCCAGTCTAGACACAAAATTGATTACGTGGCAGCTTAGACTGGTTCCTATTCTTGTATTGATTCTCATCTTGCAACTATCTGTTCCTGTCGTCCCCATCCGGCATTGAGAGTCCTTCACACACATATATATGTAGACTAGGCAGATACAGGCGCACTGTGTATGTATCTATTACCGACTGGAAGAAGAAAAAAAGGGGGTATCATACAAAGCTTTGAATGGGAAAAAACATGTCCCAGCACATCGCGGGCAGCTCTGAACGAGGCTAAAAGGAATATTGTACCAAAGCAGCGGCCGCTGCGACCCTTGTCCATACAATGCGCTCTGGCGCCGCTCCACTAGACGTTTCGTCAATTTCTATACCTTCTCCCCTCATCCTCCCTCCGATGCAAGTCTACGACCTGGGAGGCATGGGGCTAAGCGATGGCGCCAGCCGTCCTTCCTTGGCCATCTTCTCGAGCTTGGCCATCATCTTGCGCTTCTTCCTCTCCTCCTCCGTCTCGTTCCTGGGCTTCTTGACCCGGTGACCCTGTGTCGAAGCCAAGAGCGAGCTTCTCGGCGCACCACTCCGCTGCGTTTCCGCGCTCGGCATGGAAGCCGAGGGCGTAGCGGAACCGAACGAGACGGGCAGGCTTCGGCGCACCGCGGGGTGCTGTGTTGCGGTCTTGGCAGGAGCCGCCAAACTTCGAGGAGGCGTTTCCGCAACGACCTCGTCCTGCCGGAGTTTCGCTGCCGAGGCACGCTTCCCATCGGATAGGAGTGAACTGCGGGTGGCCGTCTGTTTGGTGGGGGTAGTGTTGCTGATACGACGGCCATCGTGGGTGCGGTTCTCATCTTTGGAGAAGCCGGCACCATTCGGGTTTGCCGTTCGAGGTCGCGGTGTACTAGAAACAAGCGTGACTTCCCGATCCCCCGAGAAGATGTTCTTGTGGCGCTGAATGGCCGGGGCTGATGCCGGAGCGTCCCGCATAACCGAGTCTTCCTTGACTGGCATCCGTTGTTTGCCCTTGTCCCCTTTCGTACGAGGCACGTGCGACCTGATGGACAAGAGATCGTCGTCCTTGGCTTCGATGCTGGCTTGCCGTCTATTCACAAGATCCTTCATTGCCCCGTGCGCAACAGCAGGTGATGGCTGGTTCTGCAAAAATGACAGGTCGGCTTCTCTCGAACTGTGAGATTCTTCTGGTCGAACCCCTGGACTGGGGTCAACTACCTGAGCAACTCTGGTCTGGGGACCCTTCTCAAGATCGGCTCTGGTCGTCTCAGTCAAAGGCCCATGCCTAGTTCCCGGATGCGTGGGTATCTTCTCTGAAAGAGACCCCTTTGCAGATACGTATGCGCTGTGGTACACCTTGAAAACTTGATGGAGGTTCTCACGCGTCACAACACCACCCTGAAAGGCTGGGAGGTCCACATATTCAACGTACCACTGATAGGCCGAGAGCGGAGATTCGTCGTCGTCCAAGGTTTCAATGTAGGGGATGAAGCCTTCCACAAAAGCTCGGATGAAGTCATCATAGAGCCACTTGGGAAGCAGAAGCTTTCGACGAAGGTCTTTGATAGTCAGACATGCTTTGACAAAGTCGCCAATACTCCCAGAATAGGAAGGGTACGCGTCGCGGAAAGCTTCCAAGGGATCCCGTGCAAACGTCTTGGCCACCACCTGCCGTGGTGGCCGAGTGGCCGTTTCGACAGGTCTTTCATGCCTGTTGACGGCTTGAGGGCCGGCGGGGGCCTCTCCTTGAGCTTGTACAGCGGCTGGTGACTCGGGGGGCGAGGGGTTCGCGATTCTCGTCTGGGTTGCGACTTCGTGTCGACTGGTAGGCCGAGAGGACCCCTTGAGGACTTCCTCTGGTGCCCTTACAGGATGGCTCGTCATTCCTGCCATCTCCGTCCCGTAGAGATCAAGTGTCATATGAACGAGCTCCTCGGGGAAGACGAGTTTGCCGTTTACTTGTTGTAGGGTCGCGCGATAGAGAAGCCCATCAGGTTCGGACCACAGTCGTGAAAGCCTGGTGCCGTTTTTGATGGCCAAGCTAGTGATTTTCTGCAAGGTCTCGAGGCTACGAGCTGTAAGAGCCGACCTGAAATGTTCCAACGTCGGCGGAAGCCAGTCAAGGTTCTCTGCGTTCCACTCGTGGTCTAGATATGAGATGATGTTCTGGCAACGTGTGTTTTGCGCCGACTGATCGAAGCGGCCGTCATCTGGCATCGTTCGACGCGCGTCCGGTACGATGTCCGTTCCTGCCATGGCCTGATTTCCAGAATCGTGGCATGATCCTTGAGCGGGTGAGCCTGAGCGCGAGGTGGCGCCGGCTGGTTGACCATTAGCAGCCGCAATGGGAAAACCTCGAGTGTCTTTGGCGCCTCGAGGTGTTCTCGGAGAGGGCTGGTTGTCGGTGTTGGGAAGCGCCGACGTGATTGGGGAGGCCGAAGATATCAATGAAGGTTCTCGCAAAGTAGCTGAAAGCGGTATCGTAGGTTGAGCAAGAGTCTCATCGCAACTGTTGCTCTTTTTGGGCTGATCTTCAGGGGTTGAACTAAAGATGATTTGTTTCATGCAGCGCCTCTTGTTGGGACCTTCCGCCTTCTCTTCGGGGCTCTTAATGTCCCTGTAAGTGGATGGAACCATGCTTCCCTGACCACAAGGTGGACTTGTGACAGCCTGTGATGCCGTCGCCACGCGCGCGGCCATCCGATTGACAGGGGGCGTTGCTTCAACAAGAGCATCGGGAATGGCTGTTTCCAGCTCGTCTTCCAGACCAGCGCTGCTTGACGGGAAAGCCTCGACCAGGCGACGTTTAGACCCAGCCAAGGGCGGAATTTGCCGCTTAGGGGCTGGCTGTATAGGCGGCGAAGACGCGATCTGAGGACTGCTCGGTCGATCTACCGGCGGAGACTGAGAAGCAATCCTCGATATGCCAGGCCGGCGTTCTGTTACAACTTGCGACTTGATAGACGGTGCCGGAGACGGTGTGACGCGTTGTCTTGCGGTATGGGGGGATGGAGGGAGTGACTCTGGCCAGGAGCTGACGGGCGTCCCTGGGCTAGAGCTTAGGCTACCTCCATCTTCCTCCTCATGGGTTGGCGCTGATGGAACTGCCGGTCCTGTTTCTGCTTCAAGCGGTCCACTAGAGTCGGGCACCTTGGGCTTTTGAGCAGCCGGCGGGAGTGTGCGGGATGTGTGGAAGTATTTGACGGTCTCAAGGACATTTGGCGGAACATTGACTTTTCCCTTGAGAGAATTTTGTTCCAAGACTGAAACCCAAGAATCCTCACGCTCGAGGAGTGTATTTTGTTCCTTTGGTATTATCGTGAATTTCTGGGGGATGGGGGCATCTTTGAGAAGACCAAAGGGAGTCGATAGGTCAGACGCATCAGGACTGCTTGCCGGACTAACCATGATGGCGATGACAGGGGTCGCAGTGGTGAGGTGGTTGTGTGAATTCCTGCATTCAAAGGTTGGTTGAGGGTGTAACGGGAAACGTGAGTGGGTGCTGAGTTTGGGTTGAGTGACTAGACAATGAAAGGGTCCAAGGTAACGGTGTGCTGTGGGAAAGCACGGCAGCACTAGGCGAGCTTTCAGATCGGAAGTCCGGTAAGGTCATAACCTGAGTTGAGTAGTAGCGATATTTGCTGTGAATTGAGAATATCCAAATGTCGGAATGCCGATCACCACGACGCGGTCAGGTAGATAGGTACGAAGGGACTAACGCGTTTCTAGTGTACGGTGTCTCCAGGGTCAACTGCCTCCCACTCGAGTAAAGCGGCAGCAATTGCGGGGTTCTGTTCTGTTCTGTTCTCTCTCTCTTTCTCCAAGCCAAGAGTGGTTTTAAAGAGTGGAGGGGACACCGTCTCTTGATTGGCTGACTGGCTTGACCGACTGATTGGAGGGGGGGGGAAGGCGGTCGTTGGATCTGGTCCGAGCTTCGGAATTTGAGGTGAAGGACTGGTCTGCTGTCTGGTGTCTGCCTGTGGCGTCGGGGGACGGCAACGGGTACCGGGTAAAGTGCCTAGATACCTAGGTAGGTAGGTAGCATAGGTACCTGCTACTTATCCGTACATGGCTAGGTACATCCACATGCGTTGCAACAGCTGTAACAGGCGGGAGAGCCAAAGTGCCGACCGACAATTCATTGCCTTACCCAGATTGCTGCCAACGGCGGGACCGTTCCCAGAACCAGCCGTTCCAAGGTATCGTAGAGATAGTAACGTACCGCCGGTATCAACCAACCGCCTTCTAGAAAGTGTTGGAGACTTGGAGTAAAGGCGGCCGGGCTTGCCAACTCAACCCAACGTCGCTGTCGCTGCGTCATCTCACCTCGTTTGACGATTGCACCAGCCTGCAAATCCCTAAGCCACGCACGCCTAAACCTCCAAGGGATAGCGCTGCCCGTCTCGCAGTAGTCTGCGGATAGATCACCTCTAAAAGGGCATCCGGTGCCGTCTTCAAGACACTAGCTCGTCCTGCACCAGCGCAGACAACGCGCAGGACTCGAAGACGACATACTACACACCCTTTCTCATCTTTGCCCAAACACCTCATTCATACATATACACACACATATATACGCACATACGAGCGCGCATACCCACACCCTGGCCTTTGCCACGTCGTTTCTCCTCTTCCGTCACCTGCATCCCTCTTGGACCCTCGAGCTTGCCTGTGTCCCTGTCGAAAACCTGCCGACATCTACATACGAGGTCCGACATCCCAAACCACTGCCGACGAAGAAACCCCCTCCCGACGATCCCATACCCCTCTCTGCTACGAGCCGCAAGATACACACATTAGACTGGGTCCGACTGCTGGGCTGGACCCGAGGACGAGGAGAAGGGCTGAGCTCGGATGTGCCTTGCGGAATCCCTATCGTTTGCACGCGCCATGTCATCCTGACACCAGAAGATGTCACCGCTGTACATGATATAGGAACTTCACGAGCCTCTCCATCGCCTAGTCGTCGCATACGTGCTTACGCAAGATGGCTAGCAACAACATATCGAAACCAAACTCGCCAGCAGTTCTCTCGACGCCCCCGAGCTTCAGGAGTCGCCATGACTCCATCAACTCTATATCCACGGCTTCCCAGGTCGACAAGGATCAGTTAGCCCACACCCTCAACAGGATCCATACGTCAGCAAGCCAATCCGATTGCTTGACGACGTTCAACGACTTCGCTCCCCCGCCCTCATCCCTCCCAGCGACAGAAACAAAGGCCTTGACAGGAGAGTTGGTTCAGAATGGGCTCAGCGGGCTCTACAGCCGCCTGAAGGAGGCTGTTGGCGCTGTTGGCACGAGGCAGCAGGACGTGGACGATGGCGACAGCTTCGACGCCGCCTCCAAGCGTAGCACCAGCACGACGGCCACGACCCCAAAAATACCCATCGCCTCGCTCGCTCGTGCCCAAACTACAGCGACGGGCTCGTCCTTCAACTCGGCAGCGACTTACGACGGACCTATGGCAACCGCATCTTCGTCAGGAATCAACACCGTCACGTCTGATAGCCAATCACATCCTCCCCAACCCCCGAAGGCGACTTCCATTTCCGCCATGGCAGCCTCCAAATCCAGCACCTCGAGCCGACAAAGTTTGCCTAGTGTGGCCAAGGCCTCTGCGGTGACGGCCATCAACCCCGAGGTTGCCCCCGCCACGGCACCGAGAAGCGTGGCGCGATTGGAAGATGGACCCGTCCGTTCGTCTGGGAGGAGAAGCATCAGCAAGCAGCCTGATCCCCGGCCGCTCGTTATCGGCTCCGAGAGTTCGCACAAGTTTGACGTGCTGGAGCCCAAACAAGGCGGAGGCGCCGATCGGAGCCACGTAAGCATCCGGGCGAGGCGCGAAGACGGCGCCGTGGATGGGCCTTCGGATAAGCCCCTGAGTCCGATCAAGACCAGTGCACCTCAGTTGCCCAACCTGCAAGCAGTAGGCCCGCGCTCTCCGGCGTCTTCGACCGCGTCCATGATGCTTGTACCCAAGAGACCGGCTGTTATTGACCGCATTAGTCGTTCCAGGTCGCCAGGCTTCGCTCCTTCAAGGTCTTCCTCTATGGAGCATGTTACCGCTGAGCCCAGTCCCATCAGTACGACTGCCCACGACTCTGTTTATCATGATTCTTTCGCACATGATTCTCAGCCCAAGCATGGAAGAACTGGCGCTTTGCGAATCCCAGGCACAACGACTAACGAGGGCGCGCCTGATCAAGTTAACGCCAGGCTTGATAGAATGCGGCGGCAGGTGCTGAGCAAAGAGTTCTGGATGGCCGATGAAACATGCAAAGAATGCTTCATTTGCGGCCAGCCATTTTCAGCATTCAGAAGAAAGCATCACTGCCGAACCTGCGGCTGCATCTTCGACTCTAAATGCACCTCGATCATCCCAGCCTCGAAATTCGGGATGACCGGCACTCTGAGGGTTTGTAAGACTTGCTTAAAGGTCATAAATCAGCGACTCTACGAAGGAAGCGCCTCTGATGACTCCGGAGACGACTCATTCCTGCCAGCCATTTTTCGTCAGACCAAGGCGACCCCAAAGGTCACGCAGGTTGAGGCCGAACCTGAGGAGCCCAGCTTTGCTGACCGAATGGAGGATTTGGGCGACTCGAGATCTGTTCAGACACCCATGATGGCAATCCCTGCGACCCGGAGGATCAACGATTCCAATAGGAATTCGGCCATTTTGGAGATTGACGCACCGCAACTCAGCCGTCCGAGCTCCTCTCGCTCCTTGAGATCCCTGACGTCCGCGAACCGTCCGCAGTCATCGGGGCATAGGCGACATCATTCAAAGCATCACAACAACTTCATGGCAAGATTCAAGCCAATGCCGGATGACAGGGCGCCGTTCCGTAAGGGTATCACCGAGGAGATGGCCAAGAAACCAAAATATCCTGCGTTCCACGACGACAATATTATTGACCCTGAGTTGGCTGCCTACATGTCAGACGAGTCCAGTGGCGATGAGCAGATGAGCATATTCGCCACCATGTCAAACGCCGACTTGCAGCCGTCTAGCTACGATCACGAGAAATCTAGTTTTGGTCCATTCCTGAGTACAGGAAGGAGACATCGCCTTGGCCGTGGTGAAAAGAGTATCAGTGGCTTGAGCTTTACGAGCCGTGGACTCGATGACAATGCTGGTTCCGGAAGCATGATTGGCCACGGCCGCCCAGGAAGAAGACGCAACCTGAGCAACGTGAGCCATCAAATGCGTTCTCCGCGCCCCAAGTCCGGCATCTTCAAGGGCCCGTCAGCGTCAAACGAAAACATGTTCGCCATCGAAAATCCCGCGATCGAGGCTACGAAGCTGACGAGGAGCGACTCGATGCAAGCCGACAAACAGCCACAGGTGGAGCTCAACTCATCAAGCATGCTGCATGTCAAGAGACTTTTGCATCAGCTCCTCGAGGATTCGGGCATACCAAACGTGCCTGCGTGGGAAAAGGCTCTGGTTCCCATCTTGCTCCAGTGTACCGATGATGTTACCCCTGACATCAGGGTGGGTGACGACATGGACATACGGCACTACGTCAAGCTCAAGAAAATCCCGGGAGGCAAGCCGGGCGACACGAGCTACGTTTCGGGTGTTATTTTCACCAAGAATCTCGCCCTCAAGAGCATGCCTCGTCGCATCATCAACCCCCGCATAGTCATTGTCTCCTTTCCGATCGAATATCAGCGGCACCAGCAACACTTTATGAGCCTTCAGCCAGTTATCGAACAAGAGAAGGAGTTTTTGCGAATCGTCGTCAACCGCATCATCAATCTACGCCCCCAACTCCTGCTTTGCGAGAAGTCTGTTTCGGGTGTTGCGTTGCAATATCTGTCGGAGGCCAATATTGCTGTCGCCTACAACGTCAAGGCTTCAGTCATCGAAGCAGTATCACGATGTGCCGAGACCGATATCATATCTTCTCTCGATATGCTGGCCCTCCAAGTTCAGGTTGGTAGGTCCGGCGGGTTTGAAGTCAAGACCTATGTCAACAAGAACTATCCTGGGAAGAAGAAGACATACATTTTCCTGTCCGGATGTTCTGAAAAATTAGGCTGCACCATCGCTTTGCGTGGGGACTCGACCGAGGTCCTCTCAAAGATGAAGAAGATCACGGAGTTCATGGTCTACGTCGTTTACAACTTGAAGTTGGAGACGTGCTTGATGAGGGACGAGTACATCCAGTTACCCGCGGAACCCGAGGAATCCCCATCGTTGGCATCGTCTCTTCGCCAGAACCCAGAGGACGCGCCTCGCTCTCTTACCGCGTCGACCGAAATAGGGAAGGATGGCCCGCAAGTTACCAAAACCTCGCCCACCGACTCCGAGCTCCCCTCACAAACAAGTGATGGTACATCTCTGGTCACTGCTGAAGGCACTGTGTCATCCGATCAAACTGAAGAACCGGCCACAGAGGAACGGCCCCCTCTGGTATCTCTTCACGCGTCTCATGTTCACGTACCGCCCACGTCTCCCGATTCGCAAGTGCCAGAAGACGTGCCAATGCCGACATACTATAGCGATATGGTGGCTAGATACGAGACAAAGATTTTATCGGCGTCTCCATTCGTCAAATTTGCTCAGCCCTACCTGCTAATGAAGGCACGGGAGCAGGAGCGGAGGCTCGTTTACTTGAAACGCCTGCGAGATCAGGACGTGGTAGAAGAGCAAATTGACCCAGAAAAGTCCAAGTCGCAAAAGTTCCAGCTCATCAAGCCTGAGATGGTTCACGCCATCGGACAGAAGGCACCACGGCAGGTTATGGAAATCTTGCACGCCGTCCACGATGCCGAATATGACAAGGCTCTGTACAATTACCAGACGCAAACGAGGCAGTGGGAGAATTACATCCAGGGCAACCTCGACCTCTTCGACCCCTATTCTCATCAGAACATTGTCGTGTTGTACTCGGTCATCTGCACCGAGACGAAGATCCCTTGCTCCGAGCCAGGGTTGATCGCAATCGCGTTTTACGACGAGCACGTCGACGAAAGCGGCAGTATGGACCCAGACTGTACTCTCGGCCAGTACATCGAAGATCTGTGCATCAGTAAAGACTCGATTTGTACTTCCAACGGGTGCGACCGAAGGATGACAGAGCATCATCGCACCTACGTACACGACGAGTCACGAGTCACGATATTCGTTGAGCCAGCAGCCAAAAGGCGTAACCTGGATGGAATCACCATGTGGAGCTATTGCAAAACGTGCAAAAAGGACTCTCCCGAGATGGGCATGTCCGACAGCACCTGGAAGTACTCTTTTGGCAAATACCTCGAGCTGCTCTTTTGGAGCAGGGGCCTGCGGCTCCATGAGATTACTGGTTGCCCTCATGACCACCACCGTGACCACATCCGCTACTTTCATTATCGCGATACTTGGGTGAGGATCCACTATGACCCTATCGATCTCCTCGAAATCATTGTGCCAAGAGCCCGGATCACGTGGAAGGTTGAGAACGATCTCAAGCTCAAGAACGAGATTTTCAACAAGATTGAGGAACGTTGGGCTCGTTTCATCAACTCTGTCAAGCTGAGACTCAAGAGCATACGCATCGACAGCGTCTTGCCCGAAAAGGCCGATGCGTGTAAAGCCGAAGTCGACAGGCTTGCCAAAAAGGCACAGGACGATCAAGTTGCTTTGATACGCAGACTCCAGGAAACCTACGTCAACTCCAAGTACTATGAGGTTATTCCGTTCAATGCCATTGTCAGGGAGATGCTGGAAAAGGCGGGCGACTGGGACGCCTCGTTCACAAAATTTGAGACCGACTTCCTTCCCGACAAGGACCTGCGCCAACTGACAATGATCCAACTCAAGAAGATTTTCACCGACAACGAATCGAGGGAGTCTCTTCCTTCTACAGATGGCAACTCAACCGTTGATTCTGGGGAACCTCCCTCCCAAACGTTCTCTGATATAGACGAGAATGTTTCCACCCAACCCACGGATCCAACCGAGCCGCATCAGGATGGGGTCATCGAGAATGAGCAAGAGAAACACGAAGAGCTCGAGCAAGAGGGACTGAAAGAAGAAGAGGAGGAGGAGGAGGAAGAAGAAGAAGAAGCTCCCACGTCGTCAGAGCCTCAGAAGGAACCAGAACAAGCCGAAGCAAAGGATGCGGCTGCTGGCCGAGACGCGCCAGAGTCGTCTCCCGAAGCCGCCGAAGCTACACTCGAAAGAGTGGAACCCCTGGACTTGGCCACTCCAGGCTCGCCGAAAGTCAAAGGGCTCATCTCTTTCGCCCCTATCGACGAAGCCGGAGAGATGTCAGCAACGCCTGGCAATGCCGAGTCGACATACCCCCTTCCAGCTAGGCCTTCGCTTATTACAGCATCAACCAACATTTCCCTCTCTGAGAAGGTTGAGCAGCTTCGCCGTGAACAACAGGTTATGGGTGCCGAGACACCACAAGCAGGCGATGCATCCGAAGCACCCAAAACAAACCAGGAACGAGCTTTGGCTCGTAGGGCCCCGATGGTTAGAACCTTGTCGCAGCCTGCCCAAACACTACCGAGGTCCCAGTCAAGCTTTGCCAAATCGATTGTGCCGAAGGACACCATAGGAGCCACCGAGACCTTGAGTGAAACATCGTTCAAGGTGGATAAGAAACCATTCGATCGATTGGCATTGGGAATAAAAGGCCATAGGAAAGCTGGTCCCTCTTCCATCCCGCGGCTTATCACCAAGAAGAAAGATACCCATATGGCGTCCCAGGTTTCTAGAATTGCCCGGCACTTTGAACAGTTGAGCCGCGAGTTCGAGAAGGAAAGACAGCGGGAAGACCGCAGGAAGCGCCTCGCCAAGGGCCATCAACCTCGTGCAGGGTTGCCACGTTCTGCCACCAAGGCTATTGTGGAAGTGTACCACAACATTGACAATGCCGTACAAGAACCTGGGCCTTCAAACACGGAGCATAACAACGAAATAAAGATTCTCGAACCCAAGCCGGCGCCAGTCAACCCAGCACCTCCGGGAACTTTGCAAACAGAACCCGACATACCACCGAGAGAGGAGCCCGGCCCTGCGCCAGAAGCTGCTCCTTCCACCGAAGAGCACCACGTTGGCGGGGAGACGGACGATACCGCGACCGTTACTGCTAGCCACGGCGGATCCGATGACGAAGGGCAGAGCGACACCGAACAATCCATACTGGATGACCTGCTGCCTGACGTCAAGGAACTGGCCGACTCTCTTGAACCCAGCACGGAGATTCCGCTGGAGCTGCCAAAGCATCAGAAAAGTAGCCTTATGAAGATGCTCACCAACTTCTGGGCTGAACGATCTGCGAGTGGGTGGCCTCAACTGGACTATCCCGTCAACGCAAGCGATCACATATTCCTCGATTCCGATGTGATTGTGAGGGAGGACGAACCTAGTTCTGTCATTGCATTTGCCCTGAGTTCAGATGACTACCGCACGAAGCTGTCTGATATTCGCCGTCAGGAGCGGATGGCGATGCAAAAGGACTACGAAGCCAACTTTGATGCAAAGTCGTCAGGACTGTCTGACACTGGCGGCGAGTTCATGATGGAAGAGGGCGAGCTGGAGAAGAGTCTCCTTAGAGCAACGGGCACGCATCTGAAATACCAGTTCAAAGAGGGATCCGCAACTATGCTCTGCAAGATTTTCTACGCTGAGCAGTTTGACGCGCTGCGTCGCAAATGCGGCGTTGCAGATCGCATCGTCGAGTCGCTCTCTCGTTGCTTGAAGTGGGACTCCAAGGGCGGCAAGACAAAGTCGGTCTTTCTCAAGACTCTCGACGACCGCTTGGTCCTAAAGGTGAGACGCGTTTCTTTCTCCTCCCCCTGTCACTTGCTTGACGACGACGCCCACCCACTCTGTCCGAAATGGATCCGATCGCTAACAGCTAATACAGGGCCTGTCGCCTATTGAGACGTCGGCTTTCCTACGATTTGCGCCAGCCTATTTCGGCATCATGGCTGAGGCTCTGTTCCACGACCTGCCTTCCGTCATCGCAAAGATGCTAGGGTTCTTCCAGCTAATCATTAAGAACCCGGTCACAGGCGTCGAGATCAAGTTGGACCTGCTGCTCATGGAGAATCTCTTTTATGATCGCGGTCCGACTCGGCTTTTCGACCTCAAGGGTTCCATGCGTAATCGTAAAATCCAGTCCACCGGCGAGCAGAACGAGGTTTTGCTGGATGAGAACATGGTAGAGTTCATTTACGAATCGCCGCTGTTTGCACGCGAGCACTCCAAGAAGCTTCTGAGAGCATCCGTAAGTTGACTGCATCGAATTTCATAAGGTGAAATGCTGACAGTTATCTAGGTCTGGAACGATACTTTGTTCCTCGCAAGACAGAACGTGATGGATTACTCATTGATGATTGCCGTAGATGAAGCCAGAAAGGAGCTGGTTGTTGGCATCATCGACTGTATCCGGACGTACACATGGGACAAGAAACTTGAGAGTTGGATCAAGGATCGTGGTTTCGCGGGCGGCGGCCGAAACCGTCCCACCGTGACGAGTCCGAAGGAGTACAAGTCTCGTTTCCGGGAGGCGATGGCCAGGTATGTATCCACGGATCCTCTCCTGATTTTGGAACCTCATCAGTTGCTTACGTGATGCCAGATACATCCTCCAGGCGCCAAATTGCTGGCATCAGTTCGGCGTGCCTCAACTTAACAACAGCATGAGGCCACGGTTCGACTTCGATACCAAGGCCGAGTAACAGCATCAACTCGCAGTGGCATCGAAGAGTACGAGGCATGTTCAAGCGTAATGGGATCAGTTGCTGTGCTTAAGAAGGAGACGAGAATTTGCATTGCATTGCCGGCGTTTCCCAGTTCTCCAACACAAAACGGGGATGGATGGAAGGATGGATGAGCACGGAGTCGGTCTAGTTTTAGCAGCGATTGGCACCTTGAGCATCACCATAACAAAGTATCTTAGCATTACGACGTTTACGAGTAACGATCTTGAATTTCAGATACCCGGTAATGAAATGGATGACCGCTGAAGAACTTGATGATGCACGTCAAGGACATGTCCATGAAAACGCTTCCCTTGAAAGCTAAGCAACCATGAAAGTTGGCTCAAGATGTTGTTGCGCGGCGCACTAACGTTCGGGGGGGGGGGGGGGGGAGCGTACTTGACCACTGTACGGACACCGCTGAACAGTGACTAATGATTCACTGGAAACTGGGGTTTAGCACACCAGGTCGCCGACACAGCCTTTGGCTAGGTACCCAAGCTCTGCTCAACTCTCCGCCAGGTTGCAGACACAACCCTGTCTGTCTAACACCTCAACTGTATCAACGGATACGATCTTCATCTCATATTTCTTCACTCACCAAACACAGTTGTAATGTCAATAGACCTCAACTGGGAGACGCTCACAACGGGCCCCGACGGGGAGGCCCTAGCCCTCCGCATCCGCGACTTCATCCACACCAAATTCCAAGCCGTACCCTTGCCGCGCTTCATCAAGTCGGTCAAAGTACACGACTTCGAGTTCGGCGCCATCGCCCCGGAGCTGGAGCTCAAGGACATCACCGACCCCTTGCCAGACTTTTACGAGGACAACTCGGACATTGAAGATGACGAGGACGAGGAGCAGGCCGTCGATGATCCGCCGCAGCTGCAGCACTTCCCCAAGAGCGAGCTGAGCGCCGGCGAGAGGAGGAGGCAGCGCGAGGAAGCATCGATGCCGCCGAGGCTCAGCATGCACGCACTCAGGGGCCAGTCCGGGGACTTCCCCAGCCCGTTCCTGGGCGTTTCGACGCCTGGGATCTTGGGCGGCACGTCTAACCTGCACTACTTCCAGTCGCACCTGGGGACCGGATGGTCGGGGACGCAGACGCCCCTCGCAGCGGTGGCCGGCGCGCACATGGGCAGCAGGCTCGACTCGTCGGCCGTCGGGTCGCCTATGGGCTCGCCGCCGATGGGCCACAGCCGGAACCCCTCGCAGAGCTCCATCTCTGTGAGCGACTTCAACCCGGCACTGGCGCAGCTGCGCGAGAAGTCGAGCGTGTCGACGCTGGCGCCGACCTCGGCGGGTGCTTCGAGGCCGCCGACGCGAGACACGCACCTGGCCGGGTCGGCTATCCAGGAGGAGGACGAGGAAGGACCGGAGCACGGCGGAGAAGGGGACGCGCCGCGGTTCAGGGAGCCGAGGCCCGAGGACTTACAAGCCGTGTTTCGGATCCGGTACGCCGGCGATGTGAGGCTGCGGCTGACGGCGGAGATTCTGCTGGACTACCCGATGCCGAGCTTCGTGGGGATACCCGTGCAGCTGAGTGTCACGGGGCTGACTTTCGACGGGGTCGGGGTGACGGCGCACATCCGCAAGAGGGTGCACTTCTGCTTCCTGAGTCCCGAGGACGCGGTCACGGCCGTGGGCGCGGACGACGCGGGCCCCAGCGAGCCGGGCAAGAGGTTTGGCGGGCTGTTGCAGGAGATACAGGTCGAAAGCGAGATTGGGCTCCGAGACGGTGGGAAGCAGAGCTTGAAGAACGTGGGCAAGGTGGAGAGGTTCGTGCTGGAGCAGGTGAGGAGGATATTCGAGAACGAGTTTGTGTATCCCAGCTTCTGGACATTCTTGGTCTGAGGGAGGCTCCGGGTTTCGCTACTGTATTCTTTACGAGGCATGAAATGCATAGACATTGGGGATCTCAAGGGTAGGCAAATACACAAAATTTGTTATAGCTTCGCTCCCCATTGGTACGTATTCATCTTCCAAAAAGATTGAACAAGCGCATCCTGCGCGATAGTTGTTTCTACGTCAGAGTACTCTTGAACCCCTGGTAAGCCTGCTGGATGTCCATCTCGAGCTCACGGGCCTGCTGCTCGCTCAGCTCGTCTGTGGCCTTCATCTGGTTCAGAGTGATGAGCCACTGCACAATCTTGCCCCTGTTGTCGAAGTCGCGGTCCGTCACTTTGTTGACCGACTGGATGACGTCGGACAGCAGGGGATGCAGCTGGTCCTTGGAGAGCAGGCCCAGCTTGACGGCGTCGAGGAAGGTGATGAACTCCTGCGTCGCCTCCAGGATCAGCGTGCCGCTCGTGTTACCGGCGGCCGACGGCGCCGGGGCGGCGCTCGATGAGGCGGTCATAGTTGTCGAAGGCATGCCGACGCGGATGCGCTCCGTTGCGCGGGGGACCTCAAGCTATTTGGGGCGATGGGGGTCAGCTTCAGAGCAAGACGGGGTTGGTGAGATTGGAAAGGGGAGAACGTCTCACATCCCACTCCGCCTTGAACTCCTCCAGGCCCCGAAAGGCCTTTGACACGGTCTCGTCTGCCAGGATGGACTTGTACTGTTTCAGGGACCGCTCGCAGATCTCGGTGTAGTCGGCTTCGGGGATCGCATCTTTGAGAAAGGCCTTTTCGAGCTCGTCAAGGGTGACAATGATGCTAAAGATCTCGGCGAGCGAGTCTTGCAGATCGCGCTCGGCGCGTGTGTCGGCTAATTTCACCTCCTGTCGCGATGCATCGTCGTGTTAGCTGGAACCGGAGTCGTCTCTGCGGGGGCGGGGCAGCGGGAGGGAGGGAGGGGGATATGCAGAGCCCTTTGGAAGGCCGGAGGCTGTGAATGACAAACCTCATCAAGATTAATGGTAGCTGAGAGTGTTGTGTTTGGGATGTAGCTATGCGGTGTAGGCGCATAGGGCTGCCGGGGCATCATCTTCGCGGCTGTGTTGGGATCGCGGCCGGCTTCATGGTCGATCGGCCTTCAGCTTGGGAAGCTACTGAGCTACCAGCGGTTACGTGCGTGTCACAGAGCCAAGGGTGTGTGTAGGTTCCCATTCCTCAGACCGCAGTGTTGCTGAGACGTGGGGCGGTCTCCAAAAGCCATTCCAAAAAGGGATTAGCGCCATATCCGATAAGCCCCGATAAGCCCGAAAATTTTTGGGCGAGAGCGAGCCATTCTCTGCCATTGAGAGAGAAAGTCTGAAGAAAGTTTCCCGCGTCCACTGTCCACGGTCCTTGCAGCCAAAACTTCCTCTACCATCATCCACCGCAGGAGACCCTCCCCAGATAGAACGGAACTTTCCCCTCCCTGCCGTTCACCATGGGTTCTCAAAAGAAGAACCTTAAGGCGACGAAGAAATTCGAAAAGAACCACCTCAAGGGTGTTCTGGACAAGAGGAAGGAATCCGCAAAGGTCAAGCAGCGCGTCCAGGTCAAGGCCAAGAAGCAGACGAAGAAGACCAAGGACTCGGAATTCTTCAAGAACGATGAGGCCGCCGCCAAGGCCAAGGCTAATGGCCACCAGAAGGACGCCAAGGTCAGCGCCATGAGCGTGGACGACTTCTTCCAGGGCGGCTTCGAGGATATCATCGACAAGAAGGACAAGAAGGCGTCGAAGAAGCTCGGCAAGCGGAAGCGCGATGCGCCTGCAGGAGAGGGATCCGACTCGGACTCGGACGAATTCTCCGGCGAGGAGCAGCCCGTCGCAAGCGACAGCGAGAATGCCGGCAGCGAGGACGACGACGACGAGAACCTGGGCATGACCAAGGAAGCCATGGACAAGCTCGCCGAGAACGACCCCGAATTCTACAAGTTCCTCAAGGAGAACGACCCGGAAGCCCTCGACTTTGACGAGAACGCCGACCTTGCCGAGGTGGACGAGCTCAGTGCCGGCAGCGATCACTCGGACGACGACGAGCAACCGAAGAAGAAGCGCAAGAAGGACGCCAAGAAGAAGGCTGCCGCCCTTGAGGAGGAGGCCCTTGTCGACAACGAGCTGACGCGCGAGATGGTGGCTCAGTGGAAGAAGTTGATCGAGGAGAGGCAGAGCTTGCGCGCTGCGAGACAGGTCGTCCTGGCCTTCCGCTGTGCGGCTCACCTCAACGAGGATGACGCCGACGACGACAGGACGCAGAGATACACCATCTCCAGCCCCGAGGTCTTCCACGACATCTTGATCGTCGCCCTGAAGCAGATCCCCGAGATCATTTCGCACCACCTGCCCATCAAAGAGTCTGCGTCCGGCAAGATCTACGTGCCTACCGACTCGAAGAAGTTCCACACGCTCTCCATCATGATCAAGACCTTCACTGCCTCCATCATCCACCTTCTCAGTACCCTGTCCGACGACGCTACCCTTAAGCTCACCATTGGCTCATTAGAGCCCCTGGTCCCCTACCTCATGTCCTTCAGAAAGCTTCTCAAGGCTCTCATCAAGACTGTTGTCAACTACTGGGCCAGACCGGCCAGCTCAGAAACCACCAAGATCACCTCTTTCCTCGTCTTGCGGAAACTCGTCGTCATCGGCGACAAGGGCGTCCGCGAGACAGTGCTCAAGGCTGTGTACCAGGGACTGGTTTCTGGCTGCAGAACAACAAACATCAACACTATCCAGGGCATCAACCTGATGAAGAACTCCGCCGCAGAGCTGTGGGGTATCGACCAGAACGTCGGCTACACAACCGCCTTCACCTTCATCCGCCAACTCGCCATTCACCTGAGAAACAGCATCGTCAAGAAGGAGAAGGATGCCCACAAGATCGTCTACAACTGGCAGTACACCCACTCACTCGATTTCTGGTCATGTGTGCTTGCCGAGCACTGCAGTCCCCTGAAGGAGGCGGAGACGAGTAAGGAAGGTCAGCTGAAGCTCCTGATCTACCCTCTCGTGCAAGTCACGTTGGGCGCGATGCGTCTCATCCCCTCGCCCACGTTCTTCCCTCTCCGCTTCCACCTGATCCGCTCCGTCCTCCGTCTGTCACGTGCGACCAACACGTACATCCCTCTCGCATCCGCCCTCATTGAGGTTCTCGAGTCGGCCGACATGAGACGTTTCCCCAAGGCCTCGTCCATCAAACCCCTCGACTTCAACGTTGCGTACAAGGCGCCCAAGTCGTACCTTCGCACGCGCGTCTACCAGGATGGCGTTGGCGAGCAGGTCGTTGAGCTCTTCAGCGAATACTTCACCATCTGGGCCAAGAACATCGCGTTCCCCGAGTTTACGCTGCCGGTCCTCATTCAGCTCAAGCGCTGGGTCAAGCAGGCGCGCAAGATCAGCACGGGCAACAAGAATAACAAGATCATCTCGCAGATCGTGCTGCTCGTGCAGAAGCTCGAGGCCAACGCCAAGTTCATCGAGGAGAAGCGTGCCAAGGTAGAGTTCGCTCCCAAGGACCGCGCGCAGGTGGACGCGTTCCTGCGCGACTTTGACTGGGAGAAGACGCCTCTCGGCGCCTTCGTCGTCGTGCAGCGCAAGATCAGGGACCAGAAGGCCAAGGCACTCGAGGACGCGAGGAAAGAGGACGAGAAGAAGCGCAAGGAGGAGGAGAAGGATGCTCTTGCCGCGAATGCGGAGGACGACTCTGAGGAGGAGTATGCTGATGAGCTGATGGACGATGAGGCAGAGGATATGGAGGAGGACGACGACGACGAAGAGGAGGATGATATGGAAGACGACGAAGAGTAGACTTGTGCGGCTGTGGAGAGACGGACAAGATATAAAAAGTGCTTTTACGGCGTCGCCCACTTAGTACGCTGGTGTTCAGGTATATATCATGGTTGTTGCGACAGAATCCTGAAGGCTGTTACCCTCAATCCAAGTGTCCTTCATGACAATTGGCGATTTGACAAGTGAGCATCTGCTTTTCCCCTTCATGACCAATGCCAAGGCAGCACTCCAAAGTCAACTGGTCGTTGTGTGCGTGTATGGCTGCTCGTGTGAAGCCGTTTGCAGACGAAAAGACACGTTTACCCAACAATGATGTAATAGGAAGACGGACGTCGGCACGGACCGAGAACCAGGATGCTGCTTACAGGGGAGAACTTCAACTGCGGCATAAGCAGCTGGGCGTCCCCTACCTGCCCGGTAACCTAATCGGTGTTCCTTTTGTTAAACGTCTGCCTAAACAACTTCGGACCAGCACCTGACCAATACCCGTTTCAACCCCGTGACACGAGTAGGCTTGTCCTCACGTGTCCTCGGCTTTCAAACCGTTCTATTTTCTCCCGCGACAACACGGCGTTTCGGTGCCGGAGCAACTCGACGACTCGGCCATCCTACTTCCAAGATCTCTCATTGGATGCGGTGAGCCATCGCAGCCATGGCCCCCCTTGCGGCAGATCCCCGTCAGCTCGTAGTGGTGCTCAACCCGGCCCGCCGTAAAGCGTTCTACACCCTTCTATACGACATCACGAGCTATATGCGCTCCCAGCTCGAGCTCAAAGACGATGATCAGACCATCTCGTCAGCTGCCAACCCGGCCTCGCCGTCGCTGCAGGACCGCAATGCCCCGCTCTTCGTCCCGGACGCCGGCCAGGGCGGTCGCAGTAGCAGCCCCAGCCACCCAGATCGCGGAGGCTCCGGCGTGCACAGCGCCCAGCTCCGCGTCCTAAGGAGAGCAGCGCTGAAGCACTTTGACGAATGGCGCAAGGACCTCTTGGAGAAGGTCAAGGAGATCGCGTCGGCCAGAGACGATGACAAGATTCTCGAGGCCCGGAAGAAGCGAATGGATGAGATGGAGAGGCTGAAGAATGAATCGCCGGGGGTGGGCGAGGATCTGATCAACTTCGGAGACGCACCAGAAGCTGCGTCGACCGAAGTTGACAAGGAGGTGGCCACCCTGCAGGAGCACTACCATCCGATTCCGAATCGATTCACGACCACCCCAGTGGGGGACAGGAAAGAGGTGCTCAGCTGCTTTTTGGTGCTCGTCTTGTCTACTGGAAGCTACTCTGCGCACTCAAGAGTCTTGGCGCTGCACCTTACGTCTGCTTTTGGGCTCCCGCTGTCAACCCTCATTTCAGAAGAGACGGAGATAGCCAAGTCACTAGTTGAGTCCTCGACTTCGACTGAGAGCCAAAAGGCCAGCATGTCAGCCGAGGCGGAAGCCGCCAAACGGCGCCAGGAAAACCAGAAGAGCCGTTTCTGGAAGGTTGGTCTGGCTTCGGTGGCCGGTGCTGCTGTGATTGGAATCACGGGTGGCCTGGCAGCCCCGGTTGTCGCAGGTGCGATCGGGGGCATCATGGGAAGTGTCGGACTTGGTGGCGTCGCCAGTTTTCTCGGCGTCTTCTGGATGAACGGCGCCCTCGTCGGGACACTCTTCGGTGCCTTTGGTGCCAAGATGACGGGAGAAATGATGGATACCTACGCCAAGGAGGTCGAAGACTTCCGCTTCCTCCCGCTCAAGGACGAGTGGGGTCAGGACTATAAACGAGCCGACGCCGACGGCAAGCAAGGGGCGCGGCTTCGCGTGACGATAGGTATCAACGGATGGCTGAATGAGGAGGGCGATGTGACGAAACCCTGGCGCAGCTTGGGCGATGAGTCAGAGGTCTTTGCCTTGCGGTACGAGATGAAGTCCCTCCTCGCTCTTGGCCGAGAACTGGACTCTCTTGTCTCCTCGTACGCCTGGAGCTTCGTCAAGGTGGAAATCCTCAAGCGAACCGTATTAGCTTCCCTATGGGCTGCGCTCTGGCCTGCCTACCTCATCAAGGCTGCCTCGCAGATCGATAACCCCTTCAACCTAGCTCGCAACCGGTCCGACAAGGCCGGGCGGGTGCTCGCAGATGCGCTCATTGCAAAGGTGCAGGGAGAACGGCCTGTGACGTTGGTCGGTTATTCGCTTGGTGCACGAGTCATCTACTCGTGCCTGCGCTCTCTGGCCGAACGTCAAGCATTTGGATTAGTCGATACCGTGGTATTCATTGGCGCCCCCGTGCCTTCCAACCGAGAGCACTGGCAGGTTCTGCGATCTGTGGTATCCGACCGCATCGTGAACGTGTACTCGGAGACGGACTACATCCTCGGGTTCTTATACCGCACCACATCCCTTCAGCTGGGGATCGCGGGCCTCCAGGAGGTCAAGGACATCGACAGAGTCGAGAACTTGAACCTAAGCGCGGAAGTCAGCGGGCATCTCCGGTATCCTAGCTTGATCGCCAAAATCCTAACGCGGTGCGGCTTCCTCAACGTCAAGGATGGCGAGGGTGCCATAGAGAAGGACGAAGACATCAAGATCACCGACGAGGAGGCTGGTTCGCAAATGGGCGAGCTTATACGGCTAGATGCCCAGCCTGATCCAGAGGCAGAGCCGCAGCCAATCAGGTCCAAGCAAACTGCGAGATTCCCGAACGAGCTGCGTCACCCATTGCATCCTGATCCGCCGCAGCGGAAGAAGGTGCCGAATCGCAGCAAGGTGTCTAGAGGTGGTGCGGCTTCCGTCTCGCAGGCCTTTGATCCTCTGGGACCCAAGAGCAGCGACCCGTTGAACTTGAGTTCTCTGGGTGAGGGCAAGCACAAGCCGACTTCTCCTCACCACGAAGACCTCCTTAGTCTGAGCTCTGCGCCTGCCGAGAAGCAAGAGTCGAGAGGATCCAAGGCCGGCGATCCTCTCAACCTAAGCTCTCTCGGCCAAAAGGACGAGGGGTATTTCCGCTCGGAAGTTGCGCCCAGGGATGGGAACCAACAGAAGAACCAGGGGCTTCCTCCACGTCCTGTCGCAGTTCACTCGTTCCAGAGCGAGGGCGCTCTTGACTCACACCAGCCTCGGCCGGAGTTACCGGTCAGACCCAAGACTTTCCCAGTACCAGTCCAGGAGGAGGGTTCTGATAGCGACGGCGAGAGTTTCAAGGGGATCCAGCTGGTTGACAAAGAAGACCCGGGGGGTATGACGAGCTTCTCGGAGCCTTTGAGGGCTGACGACTAGAATATGATATTGTTCAGAGGCGCGGAGTGAAGTTTATTCGATGGGCACACAGTACCTTCTCAATACAGTACCTCATCGTTTCATCTCAGCTTAAACCTCTGGGCATTATTCGTCAATTCTCTCTATCGTAAAGATGCCCATCTAACTTGAGGCCGGTAGTATACAAAAGTCGATATAGGTGTGTCGAGCAGTGTACCTCTAGAGCCTTCCATCCCATCATCCTCCCATCATCCTCCCACCACAAGCCCACCCTTGTCCCATCAACTAGAGAAACAAAGGCCGAAGCGTTTCCCCTTTCCCCAGGTTCTCTAGGACTGGATTCTTCAAACATCGCCCCGTAACAGCCTGTTTGGCGAACCGATGCCCGACCCTGCGGTTTCGGCAAATCGGCAAAAGGTGGCTCGCAGGCAAGTCCAGCCGAGGCAGAGATCACCGCCGGTTCCGCCTCGGAACAACCCACAGACGGGGACACGGACGGGGGGACACGGACGAGAGACACGAACGGGGGAAATCAGACGCGAGCGGGGTTCATGCTCCGTGAGAAAGGCAAAAATGACTAGAACGGCTGCATCGGCGGGAAGTAGTACAACGGACACAAGCGGACCCGGCTAGCGAGTCTGGGAAAACACCCTCCTGCATCGTCGAGGTTGTGCTTCATTTCACCAGCGACAATGCCATCCGTAATGCGGCGGCATGATTTCCGCTTCGTGCTCCGAGACTCCGGCTTTGGCTCCGTGCCAGAGACGAGATTGCCGCCGAGCCGAATAAGCACACCAACAGAATTGCGCATGAAAGATAATACGAAAGATGAGAAAGAGAGGTGGGAAAAGATCGAGTGCAGCAGGCCCAGCCCGTTTCATCAGCCATGACTGACGTTCCTGTGATGTATAATGCTATAGTCGTATATATCTTGCAGGTTATAAATAGCTGCTCTAAGCAAACTACTAAGCCGACCGCCATCGGTATTACGCAGGGTATATAAAGCGAGTCAAAGACAGTTCAATGGCCGGTATAGCCGTGTGTATTACGTAGGCAAGCCATGTCGCGATGCCTTGTCTGAGTCGAAAACTTGGATTGGGCGGTTTATGGTTTTCAGCGTGCGAATGTAAGTTGGATACGCCGGCACTCTGACTATCAAGAGAGAGGCTTTCCCGCCACGCGATTGGGTACTAACTCCCAGCATTCTCTCAAGCTCACTCACGAAGACCAGATGAAGCCAAAGAGTAAAACAAGTGCGGGTCGCAGTCGAAGGAAGTCTTCCTAGGCGAAGAGATCTGCTAAATGGCATTGCATTTTGGTTCGTTGCCTCTTAAAGTCTGTGCTTGGATCAAGTAGGTATCGGACCAACAAACCAACGACGGGATGGAAGCTGCTGAAAGGAGCGGTTGCGCTAGATCCGTAAAAAGGCTGCAACTTGATTAGGTTGCAGTGTCTATGGAAGTGATCGGATGGTGAAGAGGCCGAGATGAGAGATCTAGACTGTGCTGTACTGCGTGCTGTCAGAGCCAAAGTTGAGAATCTCTGCTGACAAGTGGGAACCTGCCCGGAGATGTAGCGTCATGCGTCCATCGGGAGTGACGTGGCATGTAGTGAAATCGGGGCCGACTCTACGATGCGGGTTTTGAAGGTCTCAAACCGACTCTGACATTGACCATATATGGCAGCGCGGTGGTGTTTTGACTACACGGAACATATCAAGGCGCAGGGATCGGGAATGTTGACGAAAGAATGGAACCTGTGAGATTGCGGATGGTCGTGAACGGAGCGGAGAGGATTTTGGATTCGGTGCATAAAGCCAAAGGCAGGGAAAGGCGGGATGTCCGCAGGGATGGGCGGCTTTGGTTGCCTGATTGGCTCCGAGGACAGTATCCCTGTTCCTGAGACGGCAGGGTACGGGGGGGCAGGGCGGCTGTCGGGTTGAACTGGCTGAGGCGGGGCGGTCAGTTGAGGTCAGATGAGCCCATGGCCAGAGGGGTTTGTTGGCCGTGGAGTCAGCGGCGTTGCAAGGAGGCTTATGGATGTCGGGAAAGCACTGGCTGTCAACCCGTTAAGTGGCCATGTTTGCAACAGGCGACTGCTGTACGGAAAGGTACTTGTAGGAAGAACACGGCATCGAAGAGGGGCGCTGACAAAGACGGCAATAGCGAAGAGAGATACGGAGAACTGGCATATCAATGTACCAGGTAGGTAGGTATGTATGTATGTATGTATGTGTTGTAGCGGCCTGTGATGGTCTGCTCGTCATCAGGGTTGGTCATGTCGAGAGGGTCTCGGAGTCGGCGAGAAGTTGGCACTGCTGCGGATGCCACAAGCCAAGGTTTGCCGCTGAAGCGTAGGAGGGGAATGACTCGGGTCGCCCCTGTCTGGCAGATGCTGGTGTTTGTCTCTTGATGGGGCAAGAGGGGCCAATTTGCCTTGTTTTGACTCCCTCCTTGATCTAATGATCTTTGAAGAGAGAGACGCTGTGAAACCTGGGAGGCGCGGCTTTAGATTGGACGGGAAGGGGTGATGCACCAAACCAAAATTCGAGGGCGTATTCGAGTTCGACGATCTGGACTCCTGTGAGGTTTGCAGCAATTGATTGATTCTGGATTAGTGTAGTTTACGCTTCACGGCCCTTCGAGTCGGGATGAGAAAGATGTACCTTGTCTTACCCAGAACGGGGGCAGAGGTACTTTGGCCCTTGAGAGGGCTGTGGCTACGTAGGGCGGCGGGAGGGAAGGTACTTTAGGGGTCCAAGTACCGAGCACGCTGCACTGAAGTGGGAGGACGGGAGTGCGGGGCTATCTTCCTGTCCGTGATGCTTCAACAACCCGTCCGTGACCACAGCTTGCTTACCTAGGTACTTAGGCAGGCTGCCAGACTTCAACGTCTGAAGATGCCTGAGGGTACCTCTGGAAGTCAATCAAAGAAGCCGCCAGCCTAACAAGGTATGTGCGTTCAGGCACCATCTTGAATTAGGTAGGAAGGCCCTAGCTCAAGAGACAAGACGTAGCCGCGAGGCAAGCACCATCCAGCTAATTAGTGCGGCCCAGTAATATCAAGAGGAAGAGAGATCGATCCTTCCGGGAAATGGAAGGTACTGGCTGGCCGTTTTTTTCTTCTGCTGAACGAGGTGGGCGGTGCCTTTATTTTTGTCAGCTAAGCCATTCCCCGTTCTGCCCCAATCCCTCATCCCAGCAGTCAGTCCCCTTCCAAACGTGTGCCGCACCCACACACACACACACTCTCTCTCTCTCTCTCTCTCTCTCTCTCTCTCTCTTTCTCTCCCTCGTCTGTCTCTCTCTCCCCAGCCGCAAACACGCGTTCCCGATCTTCAGTCAACTACCTAAAATACCTCCAAGACTTGGGAAGGAGTCCGACTCCCCGTCCCACATTCACGTTCCACCCAACCTACAGGCCTACGATTCAATATCCACTCTTACACCTGGATTCCCCGTCACAATTCACCAACATCCACGCAAGACGTCCGCTGCTTTCCTCCCACCATCCCTTGTCGCTGACTTCCGACTTCTCCCCAGCCTCGTTCTCATATTTCACGACTTCTCCCCTCCGACAATCCTCTTCAGCTCTTCTTCAAATTATTTTCGAATAAACACGACAACCGGCCAAGAGCGAAAGAGAAGAAAAAGAAGAAGAAAAAAGCGCAGACCGCCTGACCTTTCAAAGTCACCACCACTTCAGACGATACAGCGGCACATCGGCCCCTAGCTCCTTCCCGAAACCCCTCTTCTCTTGAGCCTGACGCTTGACCGAAAGACCGATTGCAAGGGCATTCCAACCATCACTCTTTATCGACCTCCAAACGACACTTTCTCATCACGCTGCCGACCTCCCGACTTCTTACGACCTGCACAACACAAACAGCAAACTCAGCGGGCCAGCGGCCCCATTACAAAGGCTGTGCCACCAACAATCTGCGTACTTGTCGCGGGCAGCCACAAACCCCCACCCTCCCTGTGTACGCCTTGCGCGTGAAGTCTAGCAACAGTCCTAAGAGCCTCTCTCTACAAACCCTCGAACCCGACTACGATCTCGAAAATGAAGGGCCGTCCCATCGACCAGCTCGTTTACGAGCACATGTTCCCTAAGCCTCGCGCCAGCGATCCCCAGAACTTCCACGCTCTTTTACAACGCAGCCTCATCCTGGAGGTCCGTCAAGAGGTCCACTCCTTT
Source organism: Colletotrichum cereale (assembly GCA_034509685.1). Classification (NCBI taxonomy): domain Eukaryota; kingdom Fungi; phylum Ascomycota; class Sordariomycetes; order Glomerellales; family Glomerellaceae; genus Colletotrichum; species Colletotrichum cereale. Next base: position 128,040 of record JASUDE010000033.1, on the reverse strand, counting down.
TATGGCCACCTCGACACACAAGAAGCCAAGTACCCGGGATTGGATTACTGCAATCCCATTCATCGCATTCGCCTGAGCCGCTGGACTTGGCACCGTCGCCTGTTCCGAGCGTTTGACAACCTTCGTCTTACCCCCAACGAGATTTCGGGCTTGACTAAATGGGAGGGCACGAGATGGGCCAAGGAGCGCTATGAGAAGGAGCAGGGCATCACTATCAGGGATACGGCGAGCGATGGGTTCCCGGATTGGGTCGAGCCCGAAGATCGTCCTGTGCCCCCAGTCCGGAGCCATCGATCACGATCTGTCGAGACGGACGACGCAACAGCCTCTGGAGATGAGGACATGGACGGCGAGGAGAGCGAAGAGGAGCTGGAGAGCGTTGGAGTGGCTTTGAACCAGCGGCTGAGAGAAAGGGCAGCCCGGCGAGAGGCGGGAGACATGTCGACGGTTCTGGATGAGGAATGGGAGCAGTGGCTGAAGAATGTCATCGAGAGTGGCGAGCTGCCGTACATCTCGAACGGAATACCGTCATCATCAACCGACGCTGCAGATGCGGTGGTGCCGCAGGCCCTGTTCCCCCCTCGCATGCTGATGGCTGCTCGAGCCGGCCAGTGGCAAGATATTCCTGATTTCCTCCACGATATCATTCGCCGTACTCTCGAGACCAGCTCTGGTCTGGAAGAGGCCATTATGCCACCGGCTCGCCTGCCCACCCTTGCTAGCTCCAGTGCAGCACGAGAGCGAAGAGGCACCGATGAGCACCACATTGGCGGCATCACAAACTGGCGGCGTACGTATTCGGATCTGCGTCTCCCTGTCGGCGACAGCGCGGCTAGCCCGACTTTGCAACGGACGGCACAGGCACCCGGCGCCTAGGAGGTTCGGGCGCCTGAAACTCCCTCTATCGTTGATCAGTTTCTCCCGCCTTCGCAGGAGATTGGGGCTATGGCACTGAGCAGCATACTCGGTCCCAACAACATAATCTTCACCTAACCCCCCGGGTCTCTTCCCTGAAAACACCTGGGACAACACATTGCCGGTCTCCTGATGCACAGGCGACCATGAACGAGGCTCCTTCTGGTGCTCAACGTATGCGCCGACGTCACGTCTCCCTCGGTTTGGGTTAATTTCTATACTAGAACTTTTTGAGTCCACTGGGTATGAGAGGAGGATCGCTCCTAAAACGCAGTGGATTCCTCATACGTCACCCGATTATTCCCCACACACAAGGCGTTGGACGGATTGCTTTTATTTCTTGTCTTTGTTTCTTGGCAGGACTTGCAGGGATTGGGTCAGCGAGTACAAGAGGTTATGAGAAAACGAGAACTCTCTGCATTTCAGGGCTTGCATTCGACCCGACCACTTATATCTAGTGGAGAACCCTTCATCACAAAAGTGCCAATTTCACATGTTTTACTGTTTTGCTCAAGATGATGTGATGTGGCTTACGCCTTTGACCAACGGATTGGTTCACAGGTTCCAATGGTTCAAAGTGGTGGTGTAATGTGATGTGTGATGTGTGCAAATTGTGATGCTTTTGTTACGATTCTCAGTCGTTGGCATATCAAACGAACAACAAGGAGCGCGCCCATTCTCCTAAACGCCACGACGGGCCTTCCCGACCTGCGCACTCTCGGTAACCTTCCTATAGCACCACGAAACAAAACCCATCAAGTAGAGGGGAAACAGTCGCCAACCAACGCCAAATCCCCACAAGTTTCGAACCCTATCCGACCCTGGATTTTCGTCAAAGGACTACGCGACCAAACACGCCTACGACATCTCGCGCGCCCTAGACGACCGCCGTCGTGGACCACCCTTTGGACTCTCATTAGGCCATGCCTTCCTCGGCTCGCCCTCCTTGCCTTTCCTTTTGCCCTTCTACGGCTCGAGGTGAGACCACTCGGGAATAGCCTTGATCTGCTGCCACATGTACTTCTCCAGCTTGTTGGCACTCTTCGCGTACGGCGTGGACTCATTGTTGTACTTGCGGCAGTTGTCAAAGATGAGCTTGGCGTCGCGGATGAAGTCCTCGGGCGTGGAGTACTGATCCGCCTCAAGCTTGGTCTCCATGGTGCTGAGGTCCATGGGCTCCTTGATGACCTCGTAGTAATCGGCGACGTCGTCCTTGTTGACAGGCACCAGAAAGGGCCAAGCCGACTGGTGGTTCTGCAGGTCGTTGAGGAGGTGGAGGAGTTGGTTGTAGTTGGGGCCATGGCGAGGTTGCCGCGCGAGTTCGTCCATGTCTGGGGACCAGCCGGATGCCCGGATGGCGTCAATGCTGAGCGGGTCTATAGGTTTCGCGCCCGACTTCCACTCCTTCGGAGGGTTGTGTACAATGTGCGATTTTGAATATGCGCGAATCTTGGCCTGCACGCACTCCTTTTGCTTGAGCAGCATGCGGCCCATTTCGAGATACCGAATCCGCGGCAGCATTGAACATTGCATGATCGTACCGCCCTCGTAGTCCTTGATGTAGCCCATCCACACGCTCTTATCAAGCGTAATTTCCTTGGTGAATCCCTGCTTCTTGAAGTATCCGATGGCGTAGTTGTCGGCGTAAGTGAGGAAGTGCATCACGTCGCTCGTGGCCTTGACGTAGTCCTTGAGATGAGACATGAGATGCGCGCCGTATCCCTTGACCTGCTGGTCAGAGCTGATGGCACAGAATACGATTTCGGCAAACTGGCGGCCCTTGAAGGGGCGGTACGTGATGCCGCCGACGACTTCGAGGGGCTTCTTAACGATGGCGATCGACAAGTGGGTCCGATCGTAGACTAGACGCGCAATGTAGTCTTTGGGCATCTTGGGAAGCTGCTTCTGAAAAATGCATTTGAGGCCGGTGAGGATAATGAGGGATTCGCGCTCGTTGTCGTTGTTGACCACTCGGAATTCAATCTCGCCGGTGCGCTCTTCGATGACGGCAGGCTACGCGGGTCGCGGTTAGCTTGCGGGCCCATGTGGAGGACGGGGGTTATGGGGGTCGCGTGGGTATCCGGCGTTTGCGCGCTGTGTCGTGATAACACTGTTAATGCGTAGACAAACTCACCTTCTCGGGAAAAGGGATGGGCTTCATCGCCGGCTTCTTCTCAGGCTCGGCCGACTCATTGTGCTTGACCCGTTTTGTCGCGGTTGGCGAGGACGGCTCGTCCTCAGCCTTGCGCTTCGCGGCTGGGATATCGCGTTAGGTCAAAAGTTGATTGTTCTGGACGGTCGGTATCCCGCGACTCACTTTCTTCCTTCATATTGCCCTCGATCGCGAGCCCTTACAGGCCTATTTTCGATGAGCCTTGTCGATGGATGTGTGTCGTGGTTCCTGGGAGGTTGATGACATGCCGCGCTAGGCTCTGCCGTTTCTCCGTTGCCGGATGGCGCCAAGTGGGGTCCAAGGCCAAGGGGAAAGTGGGGCGACGCTAGTCCTTCTTTGGCTCAGGCCACGCTTTGTGGTGGGCCCTTTGGAGCTCAGAACACGTTGGGGGAAGCTACAGCCTGCCGACCTTACACTTCGCGATCTTCCAAAGCAATCGACCGCTAGCACCTACCGAAAACAATTGGGAAACTCACGATTCTGCACACACGCTTTCAACGGTTCGGGCCATTGATACGCAACCGAAAAAAACGAATTTTCAAAATCAAAGAACCAATCGCCTCCCCTCGATTAGCAGATGGACTCCAAGTTGCTTGAGGTCTGGCAAGCTGCTGCTAGCACGCCGTTCAACCCTGCTGTCGGCAAGGACACCCAGTTTATCGTCGCATTCCTTCTCCTTCTTATCGGCGTTGGAACTACCGGTGTCTTCGCTCTGAGTAAGCTTGGGTCAAACGTTCTTACAGCAAGGTCCGTCATCTAACCTTCAAACAGACCGTTCCATCACCAACATTCTGTTGCTGGGTATACCTGCCTCTGCCACGATTGCGTAAGTAAACCCACTCCCCCCTCTTGACGAAACCCATTTTCTGATGGGAGACTACAGATTCGGCACGGTTTACATGTTCTGCGCGGTCGGAGTCTACGTCTAAGATACCCCAAGAAGTTTTTCCAAGTCGGCGGCGACCTTGTACTTTAGAAGCAACCAAGAAACCCTTCAAGACCAACTTTCTCCCAGTCCCAGGTGACAATTTTCAAGTACAGAACTGTCGCTTCACTAGCGGTTATGTCGGGAACCCTTCCACAGCCCGGAACGGCACAACAGCCGCTGTTCCGTGCCGTGGCCAGCTCGACGAGACCGCTATACCAGCTGCTGAGAACCATCAGCTTCTCCAACAAGGTCCACGTACAACTTCAAGAAGATGGCATTAGATTCGCAGCCGACCTGTCCAGGGTCATGCAAGGTATGTGATATGGTGGCCGGTCAGAGTGGGCAAGCAACTGACCGTCAACCAGGTACTGCCTTCCTCGACAAGAAGCTCTTCACCTCGTACGCTTTGAATATCGGCCAAGACGATGATGCCCTTCCAAACTTTCAGATCACTCTCCCAGCTCTCCTCGAAACACTCCAGATCTTCGGCGCAGTCGATGTTGCCACACGCACGCAAAAGGCTGAGCAGGACCCATACCGCAGCAACCTCCGCAACTACCGACCAGATGCGTTTAGTAACCAGACTCTGGGGATCGGCGGAACCTGCAGTCTTGTGTATGTCGAAGAGGGCGGGCAGTTCAACATTATTATCGAGGAAAGCGGCGTCAAAACCACTGCTGGCCTCACAACCTATCTGCCAGAAATCCCAGAGGAGATACCGTTTGACAGAGAAAACCTATCTTTCAAAATCATCATGCAGGCGCGCTACCTTCTCGACGCCCTAGCGGAGCTGGCCCCCATCGGCCCTAGTCGCCTTACCATCACAGCCTCGAAAACGCAGCCCTACCTTACCCTTTCCGGTGCTGGTGACCTCGGCTCGTCCAGTGTGGATTTCGCTAAAGGCCGCGAGCTACTGGAGACCTTCTCAATCCAGGATCGGTGGACCCAGACCTACAAGTTCGACCTGATCAAGTCTTCGAGCGAGGCGATGCGGATCGCTAGCAAAATTAGTTTCCGAGGCGATGCCCAAGGCGTTCTAAGCTTGCAGTTCATGGTGGAAGTGGAAGGCGGTGGAGTCAGCTTCTTGGACTTTCGTTTCGTGCCTTATATCAAGCACGAAGACGACGAGGACGAACAGGACCAGGACGAGGATGAGTGAGTAGTGCCAAGAGATACAAGGACCCATCTGGTACCAAGGTGAGCCTCGTTGAGATGATAGTCTCTGGAACCCCCCATTGATAGCGAGAAAATATACGTTGCTTGACTAAGACCACTTCCTGGTATGCTATCCGCTTGCGTCGAACTTGACAACAAACCGCGCTACATTCCCGAGGTTAGTGCGAACAATGGGTGCCGCTAGCCTTTTTTCCTGAAGGACTCTGGCTTGGGACCTGCCCAGCGCCTTAAAGCGCCTTCAAGCGTCTTGAAGCGCCTCCCTAGGAATGACAGCTCAGCTGCCCACATAGCCCGGGCTAGCACCACGCACGTAGGGACCAATCGCGGGAACTCATACAATCCGGAAAAGATAAGAGGCAGCCATCAGCGGAACGAGGGGATGGAAATGACGCGACTGGCATTTAGTGAACGCCCATTCCTCAAGCAGCTACCCAACGCCATCAGGCCAAGCCTCCGAGAGGGCTGGCTGAACCGGACACCGCCCGGCTGGACGGGTTCGGGGCTTACACGGGGAACTGAAAAGGTGGGCCTATTAAGAAATTTGGTCGCAAACGGCAAAGGCGTCGTCGACGAGGCGCTGGGATGGACTTGTTGATGTCTCGGTCGAGAAAAGAGAATGTGAGGAGATTGCGGGACCAAGTCGACTGGAATTTTTGTCGCCCCGGCTCTTGTCAGGCTCGTTTGACAATCCCCTTCCCATCCATCTGACCTCTTCCGTCGGAGGGATACAAATGCTGTTCCAATTCCGGAATTTGACAACCTCTTGCGGACGTACCGTAACGAACCGGTCCTGAACTAGGCTTTCCTATCTTCAAGCAGTGGATTTTGTAGCTCGAACTTTCTTTACCCTTGAGATCCTCTTCTTACCTTGATTGAACGCCTCCCAGAATCCCAGCAACTCGGCTCGGCTCTGTGTCTATCGACACATCGTTACGATCTCGCGTGGTTTCCTTTCTCTCTTTCTCGGGCCATCTCATAATCTCGACGTTTTTCTTTGCTCTCCTGTCTTTAAAACCTCGTGGGTGGTCGCTTTCAATTCCCGTTCCCAGCAACACAACGCTCTCGCAATCCCAAAGCACAACATAGCAAAAAGCCTTTGACTTCTCTCTACTACCCAATGAACACTCCTGGATCCTCCGGAATCGTTGAATACTCTTTCCCAATGTGGTCCAAGAAGCACGTCGGCTCGTGGGTTGATGCCCTCAAGCCCCGCCGCTCCTCTACATCTTCCACGGCGTCTACCTCCTCCCCATCTCCATCACCACGAACCTCGACCTTTTCGATATTCTCACGGTCGGGCCCAAGCAGCCGTAGCGGTTCGGTGGCTTCCCTGTCTTCGATGGGCAATACGGAGGAGCATGAGCACCTCATGGCGGAGCAGCCGAAGAGGGCGGCTTACGTGCCGCAGCATGCAGCCAAGTCTTTCATGAAGACGGCCACTTCCAAAGAAATTCGCAAGAACGGCGAGATCCTTTGAAGGATCTATCAAAACCTTTGCAATGAAACCATAAGGAGGACACGAAAAACCAATACCCGCCAATGTCGCTCATCTCGATGCAACCCATCCAGGACGACACTTGTCAGCTGCTGAGTTGCGCGACCATGTCACCTCACCAATAATTACCATACTACATCTTTCCTTGATCCGACAACCCCGGGATTCTATGAACAAACGGTCCATCAGTTCGGAAACATTGCTGCTGGAAACCGTCGACGCATCTGCCTTACAGCCATTGTCATGTCGCCTGCTCGCCTTCGTCGCTTGTCAAAGGGGGGGCCAGAGGTTCGGACGGCAATAGAATTTCCCGAAATAGGCCATCATGGGGCCACATCTCTTTTGTAATAAGAGGAAAAAATCACTCATGCTGAGATAGGCTGAGAGAACCGAGTCATCGAGCTGATGAAGACGGCAAGGAAGATGGGGGGGGGGGGGGGGGGGGGGCCTTAACAAAAAAGGATCGGTGGACCCAGACCTACAAGTTCGATCTGAATACTTGGATGATTTGGTCCAGCACTTCGGACCAATGGAACTCATACCAATATGAATACCAACACGCTTCAAAGTAACTCATGTTTCAATGATACACCACTTCCAAGAGTGACAGGCCAGTGATTGCGTCATAGTTACTATTCTGAATACTCTATTCGGAGTAAGCAGCACCGACATGGATGAAGATACACCTAGATATGTTTATTGTAGGAATGGGAAGTGCAACATGAATACGGGCCGGGGCCTGGTGAGTCGCCACTCTCAACGTCATTCGGCTTTTTCGTGTTGACCTGGGACGGTTCACCCGCCTACCAATATTCAATATAAAAGTCTGCCGCAGGGCCCTCCTGGGCAAAATCAGACTAAAGTACGGGTCCAAGGCGGTCCCTCCCTCCTAAGGTCGCACAGGTACACAATAAGACTTCTACGCAGTCGGAAAAAAATACAGTATAAATACCATGCCCAATACTCAACACGATACAGACCGGCAAAATCAGCCGTGAAGCGCTAAAAGATACCGTGTGTATTGCGTGATGCCAAGGTTGCCTATCATGTTTTTCCGTGCGCGTGCGTTACGGCCGGTTCTACAACTCACTTACAAGAAATTGATACAGAAAAAGCAAGGAGCGGAGTCCCCGCGGTGTCTCAGTCCCGGCTGCTAACCACGAGACCTCGGGGGCAATGCAGCGCGGTGGCGGGGCTGTAAAGAGGGGGACATGGGTATATCGCGGGCGGTAGGCCAAAGGTGGCATTTGTCAGGTCCGAAATAGAACGGCCTACTCTAAGAAGGTTATATGGGCTCGTCGGCGGCCCATATAAATTTTTTCTTGGTTCTTGGAATCCGCGGGCGCCCGCCACCCACCCAGGTGGTCGAGCAGACGTCTCAAACCCGAGCAGGCGGAGAGACGGTGACTCGGGTGTCCGCGTCGTACATACAATGTAGTATATCCGTCAGTCCAGCGGTAATCGCGCCTCCAGTTCAACGGTGATCAGGGAAGGGGGGGAAGAAGAAACACCTCGGAGATCAAGGAGGGACACAGGCCTCAAGGTTCTGGAACGACACCGACCTGAAAGAAAAAAGCAAGGGTAGCTTACCGCTCCTTTTGCCCGCGATATTGCTCGGGTTGGTTGATTAGTTGAGTGGGCAGTGGCCTCGCCTGGCTCTCCTTTGTTCGAGCACCAAAAGTGTTGAAGACCACCAGCAACAACTGCCAAACTACACTCTCACTACCTTACCTTTACCTCTGGGGCTCCAGAACACCACGTGTGCAGTGTCAAGGCACAAGGGGGTTTATTCCTGCAGGGCCCAGTCTTGTCTGTGCGTGTGTCAGGGCTGCCAGGCCCCCTCACCCCCCCAGGTCGATAACGGGGCAAGTCTAGCAGGGCTATAAGTCCGCCTGGATCAGCTAGGTACTCAACCACCTAGGAAGTATCTGTAATAGACTAATTATGTACCTACCTACCTACCTACCTACCTACCTACTTTAGTAGCCAGCAAGGCGACTGTGGGGGGTGACAACGAGTGGCAGCTAAGCCCGGCACCCCCAACTTACTCGCAACGCAGGCTGAATCCAGCCACTCGACTTCCTGGTCTGGGCAAGCATTGACCGCGAACCTGCCTTTTCCTCCTTCTTCTCTAAGCAACCACCGCCGTCAACTCACCTAGAGTCTAGGTAGCAGCCCGCCAACGGCACTTCATTGCACACAATGGACGTCACAGGCAGATATTCTGCCCCAGAAATTCCCTCAGCCGCCATAGGGATGGGACGCAGTCTTCCCATCCTCCTCGCCTCATCACTGTGTCAGCCATACCATGCCATGCCAACTTCATGGCCTCACTATCGGCCGGGAGACCTGCAGAATTGAAACCTTCAACACCACCCGTGTCGCTGCGACGGGCCAAGAGTTAGTGATCGATGCTTGCTGGGTCTGAAACTAGCCCTCCCTCTCTCTGCTCTTCCAATACCACGTCGCGCTCGCGGGGACACACAGAAGAAGGCGGCTGGATGTCCACTTCCCTCCTCCCGAGCCGCATCCTGACTTCGTCGATTCGCTTCCCACCCCTCTTTCCGTACTAGAAGCTCTGCATCTCTGCCTTGGATTGACGGGAGCGAATGCTAACCTCTTTTCACCGAGGCCCAAGCTACCCAGTCGCTCGATTGCAGCTTGCTCGAGGGGCTACGTTACCTTCAACGAAGAGGAAGATGCGGAAAGCCCTCACCAAGTACCATGAGCATGCTGTCTTTATCCCAACGTTGGCAGGGCAAGTGCTTCACCGCTCGGTGAGCATGAGATTCCTTGGCAGACAAGAGTTTGAATGCGAAGAGGCGTCTGTCGGCAATTATGTCGTTTTCGTACCATCCGCAGGTCATTGTCCTCAACAACGCGGCATCGTCGGTCAATGCCGGTCAGAACAGGGTAGGGCCCTGCCTGCCCGCACAGCGGTGGCTACTTGATAGCTGCCACTGGTTGGGCGATTTCCAGCTGGGGGTAAATGTCGCATTTCTCTCGGCACCGCCTGTCTGTTTCCCTGGTCCGTGATCCAGCATGGGCTTTCCCTGTCCTCGGCTCTCTCGCGAGTGCTCGCTCATAGCCGGTGAGCGAATTCCGTGTCAGCGAGACGGGCCGGATGGAATCCAACTGGTCGCTCGCCTCTGTACGACGCCGCCTGCGTCGTCGCACAGCGAGCTCTTCTACCGAGTCGTATCTCGCTCGCATCTGCGGCCGACCGACGGTCTCTCGTTGGTGTGCGACGCCCTGGTCCAATCGTCAGATGGGACGGATCCTGCCGCATCCATCGTCCACGCCGACCGCCATGTTCCATAGGAATTCGACAGCTACGGCGTCTATCGATTCATAAGGCTGAATGCACACGACACTAGGCACAGGAACCGGGCGAGGGAATTATCGACAAGGGACAACGAGTCGACGATGGGTCCCAGACCCGAGCAATATGCGCAAAAGTTGTTGTGTGTGGATCTCATATGTCCGCAACGACTATTTGTATATCCCATAATGGTAATGGCGGGCGACGAACAGATGCAATGTCACCCTCCCTTTGGGGTCGCTTGCTGACCCAACACCCCCCCGGACGACGGCTCGAAGAAACCGAGGGCTTTCGAGAGGCACGAACGGCCAGTAATAGCACCTGGTGGGGGTGGCTCGCTGCCCGGCTCCTGTTATTTTGGTACGCACCCATTGGCTGTCCCCCCAGGCCGGACTGACGAGACACGACTCTGCGGCCTCCGCTCTCGCACAGTAGTTTGCCTGCACGACGGGCAGGGGGGGCCGGCTGGCTTTATGCACCGCCGCAACATACATACACAACATCGCATCGCACGACCACAAGCACACACGAATGCTTCTATTACCGCCATTGTCTATGGGTGCCCCTCCACGCTGATGATCTCCCTCGACTACCACCCCCACCCTGACTCGACAGGCACTGTATCTCGTACGGACACCATCGTCAGCCCGTCCCAGACGGCCCCAACTCGCTTGCTTTTGTTTGTACCACCACGTCCAGCCCCAGAACAATATACATACAGCCAGCTCTCGGCCTGTGCCCATTACCCCAGATGGCATCCATTCTTCCCCTTCCACTTTGTCAGTGTACTGTTCCCCCGGTCATGGACCTCCCTCGCAGTCACGTCACCAGCTAAGGGCCTCGAGAGATCCATCTCCCTTCGTACCATCATCCCCATATAGGTCCTGTACCAGTCGTGTTGGGATTACACCGTCCTGGACTCTGCTGCATGATCCCCTTCGTACGACCAAGTCTTCGCCAGAATGTCTCGGTCGAGTTTCAGCATACGGAGACTCATCTCACCTCGCCCTTCCCCGACAGTAGAGGAGTATCGACACTCGGAAGTCTCTAATAAGAGTGCGGACCTTCATCTACCTAGCTCGCGGCAGAGACACCAGGAAACCAAGTCCTGGGCGCCGCCCAGACGGCCGTCCAATCCCCAACCGGAGAGGCCCTCGAGAGAGGATGTCCTCGTGCGAAGCTCACAAAGCACCAAGAGGATCCCGGGCGGGGTTCCTCGCCTCCAGGGATCACCACATTCATCTTCGACTTCTTTGTGTAGTTGCGAGTGTCCTACAGACACAGCCCCGACCACCACCGGAGATGGCACCCTTTGTTGCTCCCCGCCACAGGAGAGGAACTCTCGACCCTCGGCGCCAAAGCGTCTCGCGGAACGCAGACATCTCTGGATATCTCCCCTATCACCGCCGCCATACGACAGCGTGCCCGGGCCCAGCTCGACAGAAGCCGACATCAAGGCTCGTGAGGCCGGCTTCGTAGACGTTTCGCTACATCCCGCGCTCAGAGGAGCCTTGACACCTCCAGCATCGCCAGAGGAGGAAGAATACGAGCTGGACCGGTGGTCTCCAAATGTCGAACACCTCATCCGAGAAACAGACGAGGCCTTTAAAGCCGTAGGGACAGCCATCGAAGAGGCGAAAATGGCTGTATCGAACTTTCCATCACCTACCGAAGTCGGTCGCACATCCACATCGTCGGCTCCAAGTCCGTTCACCCTGGACTCGCTAAACTTTCCACATAGAAAGCTGCAGGATCGAAACAGCACTCCGGCGCTGTCATCAGCATTCGGCCCTACAATGCCGTTAGCGCCCAAGTCGAGAGGGAAGAAACTAAAGAAGACAACGCCTAAGAAGTCTGCTCGTCGGCAGCTGGGAGAGGACGTCGCTGGCATCATCAGCGGGCAATTTTTTCGCAAGGTGGAAGTGGACGAGCTCCTGACACCAGAACGTCTTGACGAGTTGCGGCTGGAGAGGGAGGCTCAATCAAAGCCACGCCGATCAAGCGACACTCTGAGGACCACCAGTACTGACGATAGCGAGACACCGCTCGAGCCGTTTCACCTCCAGGACCTCGCCTCTAGGATAGGGGCAGCGAGTGTCGAATCGACGGTGCCACCTGCTGACGTGGTCGTACCACCAAGCCCTCTCGATTCAGGAGAGCAATTGAAGCCCACTCTCCAAAGGAAGTCGTCACGAAGAAAGAAGCCAGTAACCAAGAAAGAGTACGAAGCCGAGGGCCCCTTGGAAAACGGCGAGGTCGGCGTGCCCCCTCCTCCACCGGCGAAGAATCCGGCAAGGTTCCTGGCCAGGCCACTAGCGCCTCTCTTGCCGACGATCCCTGAAGTTATCGTTACGACACCGGGAACTGGGGGAACCCCGACGGACAGGATCAACAAGACGGCAGCACGAAGTTTTGCACCTGTGGACGAAGGCGACTTTGTCTTCTTCCAATCCACAAATTACACTCTGAACCATCCCATGATCCGACAGGGACCAATTCGATTTCCCCGAACGGAAGTTGTCAAGGGAATGAAGATCGACCCGGACGACACACTGGACTGGACCGCTTTCCAGATGGCTATCCTTGGTGGCGCAGGATACCTCTTCTCCGAATCGACGGACTTCACACAGCCACCGGAGAATGAAGAAGCTGCTGAACTGGTTGCCTGGTTCGATGGCTTCGGCTTCGACAATCCCGGCCTCCTAATCACCAGCGAGGAACCTGCACGCTCGCCGAAGAAGTCACCGGCCACGCCGGAATTGTTATATCCCAGTGCATTTACTAGCCTCCCGACGGAAAGCGAACTGCCCATACCTGTTGGGGCCGAACACCCCACGGGCTTCTGGAACGAGGGCGCCGTCAACGTGTCCAAGATGCCGAAGGCGGGGTGCGGCATCCGGCGGTGGACGATGGAGGGGCACCCCAAGCGGTTCACCCGCGAGAGCGTCGGGAGCCTACCGCCCAGCCCGATGATGGACCTAGTCATGATGAGAGACTCGAGTGGGGAGCCGGAGTTGGTGCCGATGGGGTATAATCTAGGACATGATCTCGAGGATTTCTTAAAGTGGGAGGCGGAGAATGTGTGTGTTCTCGGAATGCACTGAGAGAGGAATGCTTACACACACGGCCGGGATAGGTTCGAGTCTTTGGGTAACAAAGTAGCCGGTCGTTATGAAATGAATACAACGAAATGATAATGTCACTTAGACTCGATTTGCTGCTGCTCAACACCGACATGTCGTTCCCCCACGATCCCGTTGGTGTCAGCAACGCTCTGCACCTGCACTAGAGCAGAACCCCCCACCAGTCATAACCTGAACCAACTGCAAATCCAACAACAGTGGAGTGGTATGCATCCGTTGCATCCGCTGCATTCACTAGGGCTGACTGCCCGTACAGTGTCACCGTCTCCCGGTTCACACGGCAGACCAACGTCGCCCCCCCGATGTCCAAGTCCCGCCAGCCGGCGCCCACCCCAGCGAACCCCACCATTGATCGCCCCGGCAAGACCCGCCTGCACATCCATGTGCGTGCGTTTTTTTGCGTTTTTTTTTTATTCTTTTCTTTTTCTGGATCAACTTTAGGCGCCGAACCTCCCCCCCCACCCACCCTGACGTCCGGCTCTACGACCCCACGACAAAGGGCAGACAGAAACGCCCCCGCGATCATCGTTAGGTACTGCCTACTCCGCCTGCAGAAGGAGGGGAGGGTTGCACTCGCAACAACGCCGCTGGGTGCTGCGGCCCATTTTGTATCATTCACGGGCAGATTCTCTTCTTCAGCTGCTGCTGTGCCTCGCACTCGAAGACGAACATCGACGCTCGCTTAGGCGAGTCACATCGCCCATCTGTCGTTGCGTCCAGCACGGCCCCCCCTCGTAAAGGACGACACCAACTTCACGACACTCATCTCGTTGCCTACAGCTCTGGGGCAAAATAGAAACGGACCCCTCGCCTGTCCAGGCTGCAGCTCATCCACACACCCTCCTCTTTTCACCTCACCGTCACGTCGCATCGCACACGGTCTCATCAGGCTCGGATCTCACTCCCACTTCGGCGCCGTTCCGCCTCAAGTCAAGTCTTCCGAGCAATACGTCCTGGGCCATCTTCATCCATCCCCCCCCTAGCAAACATGCTCCGCCGGCCCGCGACGACCCTCGCCATTACGGCCGAGGACATTGCCGCCTACGAGGACCGCCGCGCGCGCGAGGACATGCTCCGCGAGCGGCAGGTCCTCGTGCAGGCCCAGCAGGCCCAGCAGCAGGCCCAGCAGCAGGCCGCCCTCGCCGCGCAGCAGCAGCGGATTCTTCAGCAGCAGTCTCAGGCCCAACAACCCTTCTCTTCCCCACAGCCACTCCAGCAACAGCAGCAGCAACGACACACACAGGCGCAGCTTCAGCAGATGCAACGTCTCCACCAGCAGCAGCAGCAGCAGCAGCAGCTCGACGACGAGAGCATGGTCACGGCCGAGGGCGACGACGAGGATGAGAGCCTGGACGAGTACGAGCTGCTGAGGAGGCAGCAGGAGATGATGAGGGCGCAGAGGGCGCAGCAGCTCGGGAGAGCCGGCGCAGTGCAGACGACGCCTACGCCGGGGGATGGAGGCCGCGGCGGAAGGACGAGGGAAGAGAGGATCGGGGTCGGGCGGCGCGGGAGGTGAGGGTCCTTGAGCTTGTCGACCCCGTGAAGCGGAAGAATGTTTGGGGAGCACTCTGGCCCAGCCCGACTAGAACTGGCGCTGGACCTTTTCTTCTCCTCAACCCCCTCCCCCTTTTTCGCGGTCACTCACATGGGTGTAATATTTACATCCAGTTGGGCTTATATTTCCTCCGTCTCGTTGGATGGGATGTTGGACAACATTACAGCCAAGGACGATCCACCCCCCTTGTGCCGGGCACAGCTTTGAATTCAGTAATCTTTATTTCTCGAGAAGTTTCCGGGCTTCTAAACAGATACTTTCTGACTTTCCAAGACCCATGTTCAACCATACCTATCGCCGTGCCCAATCATCGCCATCATACCTTCCGCGCTGTCGAGCAAGAACCCCCCCCCCCCCCCCTCCCCCCCCCCTGCTACCATATATATATAGACGATGCAAACGACGAAAGAAACGAGCGCTTGACGATGACGGAGTCCTATCCTCAAAGACGGAGAAAGAAACAAAATTCTAATGTGCTCGCTGGATTCCAATATCACGTGGGAGACAGAACCTCCAGAGGACGCCTCCGCAAACCACAAAAGCAACGCCACCACAGACACCACCCGCCCGCCTTACCCCCCTTTCCTCTCGCTTTCTCTCTCTCTCTCTGTCCATGGTCGTAACTCGTGCGCGGAGACAAAAGAGCGTTTACATGGCAAACGAGAAGTGTGGCGATTCCTAGCGCTGAGAAATGCAAGAATAGCAAGAAGTATAGAGAAGAGAAGTCGTGAAAGCCCGCTGTCGTCTGATAACTCGGAGACATGATGGAGAGGCCGACAGGCGTAGGCGTCGTTAGCAGTCCGATCACTCTTTTCCAGCACATTCACCGGGTTACTAAGGCGAGCAGGCGCCCTGGTTTCGATCCCGTTCGATGTCTATGGACGGCGATAACATGTCTTGCATCTGGACCCGGGTCAGCGGCTGTTCAAAGGGGTGAGGGGGAGTGGACTGGCTGCGAGCACTCACGTTGTAGAACAGACCGGCCTGTTTGATGCCGGCCACCTCGGACAGATACTTGAGACGGCCTCGCAGGAAGCGCCTCTGCCTCGGCGTCGCAAAGTCGCTGTTACACGCCGTGACCAGCGGCCAGAGGATCATCAGGCCGGCCGCGCCCTTGAGCGGATCGTCGGCCTTGACCTTGCCGACTGGGAACTGGGCCACGACGACCCCGTAGCCATTCCACTTGCAGAAATAGGGCGCCGTCGCGATGATGTCCTCGACGCGCAACCGGGCCGAGCGCTTGAGCGCCTCGTACTCCTCGCCCGCGCGGTAGTCGTCGGGCGAGACGAGCCAAGCCATGCATCGGAGGATTGTAGTCGTGAGCATGAGGTGGCAGCACCAAGTGGCCACGTGGAGGACGGCCAAGGGCAGGTTGAAGAAGCCGTATACCGGGCCGGTAAAGACTCGCGCGGTGTCGAGCTCTTCATCGGGTCCTTCGGGGATCCACTCGAGAGTGTCGACCTTCCACTGCGGGCTTGGATCATTGTTGAGCTTGCTGAACCGGGCCTCGAGGGCCTGGGCACGCTTGAGGGCGTCGAGGACCTTCTGGATCGTTCCGGGCTTGCGATCCCCGGAGCTTAGAAGGCGGTCCACGTCCTGTCTGACCTGGCTGCTCTGGAGGTCCATGGCCGCAATCGCGTGCTGCATGCGGCCGCGGCACTCGTGGTGCAGGAGCCAGGTAAACTCGGCTACCTCGGGAGAGTTGGGGAGGCAGTGTATGGAGAGGCACTGGTTTCGCGTAATGGCAAACAGCTCCTCGCCTTCCGGTGTCTCGAGGCCCTTTTCGCCTCTGAGCTTGACAATGATGGCGGCGCCCTTCATGTGGTCGGTGTACGCATCGATGGAACCCCGGGAAGACGTCAATATCTAAAGGGGCCGTCAGCTTGAGCTCGCAGAAGTAGATTGGCAAAAGAGCTTGCCTCGTAGAACGCCAACATCAGCACAGCACCGAGCGTCTGGTCGTCCAGCACCTCTTTTGGGTCCATGATCGCTCTGTTGACGGCCCGGACAGCCCGGACATAGTGTCCTTGCGCGTGGAACAGAGCGGCGCTGGCGTTGACGGTACGGCGGCTTGCCAGCGCTGCCAGCGAGACAGCCTTGTAAGTTTGGTAGAGGCACTTGGAGACCTTCTGTCCGCTCAGGAACCGGGGTAGGAAGCGATAATAGCCGCGAGCCGTTGGCGTCTGCGGGACAATGATGAACTCGGACAGGAAATAACAAGAGGCCTGTTCGTCTAACGAGTCGAACATGGACCTGGGAATGTCCTCGTCCTCGTCGGCCATGTAGTCGTTTTTGTGATACGGAAAGGCGGCCGGGTTCGAGTAGTCAAAAGTCTTGTACTTGGGACCAGCAATCGCCTTCAGGCATTTCTTGTTGCAAATCGGGGTTATGTCCCTGCCTTCGTCCTCCGAACTTTCCTCCCCTCTCGACTTCTTGAACCTCTTGATTGTCGCCTCGGTCTCGTCGCGGATATTTGCCTCAAAGGGATCGCGGTAGCCCGGACACTGCCGTCGTGACTTTTTGCACCTCATGCAGAACGGCTTCCCCTCGTCGCACTTGATCCTCCGAGCCCTGCACAGCTTGCAGCCGCCCGATGGCTTTCCGGTGTTCACCATGATTGCTGTGAGGATGTGAGGTGTTCGAGGTTGTGCAGAAGAATATCATTGAGTGAGACGCACGCTGGAGGAGGCTTTGAGAATGCGGGAGGGGTCGAGCTCCTTTTCACAAGTCTCCGTAGCAAAAAGCAGCTGGTTCCGAGGTCGACTGGCGAATTTCGGCCACAGACGGATGGAGAGGGGGCGGGGTTCTGCAGTGTCAAAGCGACGAACTGCATGTGCTGTGATGGTATTCCAACGTCCAAGACTGATTTGGCAAGCTCCATCCCTGGTTGGCGGCAGAGGGACGAGAAGGCTGGATCATTGATGTCACGCCTGCGAAACTGCGAGACAGTTGGATGCTGCGTTAGCAAACAGGAGAATTTCAGACGAAATGGTAGCCCCTCGTCGTCGAAAGGCGATCCCGCTTGGCCTTAGCATCGGGCAGTATGCGGTCAACAATGTCTGGCAACCCCGAAGGTTTGTTTCATCCACTCCTAGACAGTAACGATTCGCCGCTCTATCGGCTCGTGCGCAGGGTGTGGTTGAGACGGCAGGGAGGGAAACAAGTTACATAGAAAACGAGAAGAACGATGTTCAGCACTCTGGCAGGACCATCAAAGGAGCAACCCAGCATGCCGGCCAGCCAGTCGATGAAGGACACTTTAAACAGATGTCAAGTCTGTGGTTGTGCGTGTGTGTGTGTGTGCGTGATGCGTCGAGGCGATGGCCGTGTACCTATGGGCCCTTTTGTTAGCAGTTTGGCCTTGCAAGCCGAACCTCGAAGGGTCGCCCGAGTCTAACCGCAAAGGGCGTGCCCATCGATAATTGTCGGTGCGGGCTGCGTTGTAGAAGCTTCAAGCTCGATAAACGTCTTCGGTTCCGATGCCGGCTCCGGGCTCGGGAAACGTCAAGAGAAAGGCTGGATCGTCAGCATGAGTGATGGCGGGCCATTCAAGTCCCGCGGCGCTGAGATGTCACCGTGCCAAGACATTATCAGGCCAGCGGTGCTTGGTTCTACGAGCCACTCGCGGGGCCCATCAAAGGGTCGCAGGCATGGAAGAGGGCACTCTGTTAACCAGCAGGGGTTTTCACCATTTGATTCAAACGGCAGACGTAGACAAGGTTTGCTTTAACACAAAATTCCAACGGTCTGGTAGGAGGGCGCTGACCCATCACTCGACAGCATGGAGCAGTTCCGTGGATTCGGCATCACGGCCGTTTCATCCCGTTGTTTCTCGAATCAACCGGCACGCCGGGTCATAAAGCTTGATCCATATAAACATTACAAATTAGATGCGCGCTAAGAACAAAGTTTTGAAGATGGCAGAAAACGTTCCTTGGAAACTGAGGTGCTTGGCATGAAACGACACAGCGGCGTCTATACCTACACTTGGCAGGGACGAGATGCGAATAGCGGCTTGCTTGGATCCACAAAAGAGAAAGGAATCACACTTGCCTCCAGAAAGGACGTCCGCACGGGTGTAGAGCAGGCAAAAGCAGAGAGAAATTGGAGCGCTGGGCCAAATAGGTGGTCCGATTTTGCTTCGCCACCGTAGACGACGCTGCTCGGGTCGCATGGGGCCCTGGAACGAAGAACCCGAGCCCCAGAGATTGCCTCAGATGTGGAGCCCGTGTTGGTTTCGGCTACGCTAAGGCCTCCCTCCCCCCCCGTTTGAAGGGCGGGAGTCAGAGACTGTGCAGAAAAAGGGGCCTAAGGATTCGATCAGCTTGGCTGTCATAGAAGTTTCTGGCGTTTTCCGAGTTTACCTGGTGCTGAGAACCATGCAGCGACGATGTGCAAGTGAGCTGCGTGCAGGAAGTTTCCGCGGCAACCCTGCCCAGGAGTCATCGCCCCCGCCGCATCAAGAATGAGGGTCGTAGGTTTGGGGTCCGACAATGCAAGCAAAACTATCGACTCTTTTGACCGGAGTCCGGCAAAGCTCTATTATTTTCGTGCTACCAAGGGGGGGGGGGGGTTCTTTTTCACAAAAGCTTGACGTCCGTCCTGTAAACTTGCCAGGACTGTGGCTTGGCTGGTGGGATAGGCGAACGTTGAGGTTGTTGAAGTCGAAGTTAAGCTCGTAGCTGTCGTGCGGCCAAGATGTCGAAGTGGGTCCACCCCACCAGCTGTTGATCAACACACGGCCCCGCACAAGCTCGGTGAAGGTGATTGGCGATCACGTAAGCGGGGATCGCCCGTCAAGTGCGTTTCTTGCCTAGGACACGGCAGCACTCAAACCTTCCGGCTTTCCAAACGTTTTGATGGCCTGAAAACTGATTGAAACAAGGTTTCGCATCCGCACAGAGTCGCCTGTACGACAGTTATAACAGCTGTAGCCTTGTGAGTTGCTGGGTGCATGCGGCTGCCTTCCCAAACCGCCTCAGCTCTCGTTCGAGCTGCAAGCTGAAAAGCTTAACAAGAAAGGCGATGCTGGTACGGCCGCCGTTTGGTCACGATGATTTTTGTTGTTAATTCTCCTGAAACCGACAGACTATTGAACTTGCAGTTGCTAAACCAGTTTCTATACAAGCCTGAAGCGGTCTGATCTTTCTGCGTGATTTCTGGGGCGCCTCTGGATCATGCCACTGGGCGATCCGAGTCACAAATTAAAAAGCAAGTTTAAACTCGAGGCAAGTTACCCCGGAGATCATGAAGGGCACAAATCAAACGCCAGGCTTCCAGAGCCTCGCCCTAGGCGAGGGATTCCCTGTAGGCCAGGGCCATCTTGCCGCGTAGACTTTACCAGGCAAGTTCCGAAAGTCTAGTCGCGGGGTGTTCCAGATCCGCTTGAAAGTTTGGCTCCTCGAGCTGGAAAACTAGTATGGGGAGGCTTGGAAAGTATGCCCGGTTTTGCAGGTCGTTTATGACTGCAGTTGACACCCCTGGCCCCGGCGGCGTCCTCGCCAAGGCTGGCGTTCCCATCTGACTGGAATCGGTACCCTGAGCTAGCTGTTGAGCGCTTGGCCAAAATCACTCTACATCGAAACCCTTTGGAGCCATCCCTCAGTTGCGACCTCGGTCTTTGACGAAACATTCCATTTTCTCGCAGGTCTCAATAACAAGATTGAGAAGCTCCACAAAGCAAACACTATCGATTGTGTTCCGGAGCGAACCCTGGGTATCAATAACCCCTACATGAAAATTGAAAATCGGTATGGTAGCAGAGGGCGGCGGAGGGAGGGCCAAAGGCCCTTGCAGAGTCGCTTTGCTCCAGGTAGTTGCGGTGAAGTCCTACCTCTCCCATCCTTCAGCGTCCGAAGTCTCTTGTCAACGATGGACGCGAGATCTGCGGCGACAACTGGCGCGACCTCGCTTGGAATATAAAAAAATAAGAGGCTGCATCTCGACTTTTATGAATTGCCAAACCATCTGCGACAATTTGTGAGTAGTAGTGACGTGCTGGTTGGTAACCTGTGCGCCGATCTCACCGAGAAGATAAGCACAAGATTGGAGGACAAGAGTCAGCTCACGATAGCCAGACTACCCAACGGTAGCAAGGCGACACAGAATGTGAACTAGACGATTTCTCGGCAGAAGTAGATTTTTAAGGAAGCCATCGGGTTCGTTTGGCTGATGGCATATTGACTATTTGTATATCCCATAGATAGAATATTCCGAATTGGGCGGGCTTTCGAAACCAATGCGACTTCAGCCCTACGGAGTTCCAACCACCGTCTTCCTCCGCTGTGATGTTGCGGTGCTGGCCAAGGTCGCTCGCTGTCCGAATGCACATGGTTGAATGGTGTGACCGGGGTAAGCGCCGGTAGGTAAGCTGGCTTTGCCCAGAGCTGTTCTTGCTTGAGCTGTTCACAGTTGGGGTCCAGCGGACAAATCGGACGAAGTGTCATACCGAAGGAAGCGGGCTGACCGGCCTGCAACTCGGGCTCTTGTGGATACGCAGTCTTGTGGAGGGGCAACGCCATTGACGAGTTGATCATTCTCGCCCAGTCATGCTGCCATTCACTCGTAATTCCCCTCCAGCCCCTCGCGCGGCTTGACGGTGATTAGCAGCATGATGGGATACATCTCCCAAATCAGTCCGGGATCCCGTTTCAAGCTTCTTTTTTTTGAAGAAGAAGAAGAAGTATAAGACTTGCGTGGCCCATCAGTGTTGGGCACTTTGCTTCAACGCGGCCTACATTGCTATAAACCCAGAGAACCCCGCGTATATATATATAACAAGCTCCTAGCTTCTGTGCTTGGTCACATAACATACATCGCATCTTGAAAACGGTCCATTCTACTTCATAATGACAACCGTGGAACCGGGTCCACAAACAGCACCGACGGTCGCCCTCGAGCAGCAAACCACACATGTCGACCAACATGGCAAAGTCGTCTTCAAGCCTTCGCGCGAGTTCCTCCTCGCCTTCGGGGCTCTCTGCACCATCGCCCTGGCCGTCGCCCTCGACGCCACCACCCTCTCCGTCGCCCTCCCGACCATGTCCCTGGCCCTTGGCGGCACCGCCCTCGAGGCCTTCTGGTCCGGCACTAGCTTCCTACTAGCTAGCACCGTCCTGCAACCCACCATCACCGGGCTTAGCAGCATTTTCGGACGCAAGCCCCTTGTCTTCGCCTCGGCGCTCCTCTTCGCTGTGGGCTCCGTCGTCGGCGCCGTCGCGAACGACTTCGCCGTCGTGATAGCGGGACGGACGATCCAGGGCGTTGGAGGCGGCGGGATTCTCGCCCTCATAGAGGTCATCATCACCGACCTCGTCCCGCTCGCCGTACGGGGCCAGTGGTTCTCATTGCTCTCGGTCGTGTGGTCCGTCGGCACCGTCACGGGCCCCTTGATCGGTGCCGGCTTCGCGCAGAACGTCTCCTGGCGTTGGATTTTTTGGATGAACATCCCCATCATCGCGCTCGGCGTCGTCATGGTCTTCTTCTTCCTCAAGCAGGTAGGCGTCCCGGGCGAGATCGGCACCAAGCTCAAGAGCTTTGACTGGCTCGGCAGTTTCCTCTTCACGGCGGGCTCGACGAGCTTCTTGTTCGGCATCTCGACGGGCGGTGTCATGTACGAGTGGTCTTCGTTCAGGTGTCTTCTGCCGCTGATCATGGGCGTCTTCATCATCGTCGGGTTTGGCTTCTGGGAGCTCAAGTTTGCGAAGGAACCCCTTATTGACAAGGGCATTGTCAACAACTGGACCATGGTCGCCAACTACATCATGACCGTACTTCACGGCATGATTCTCTGGTCTATTCTCTATTTCCTCGGTAAATATATCCCACCTCTGACATAATGGTTTGAGCTAACACCTCCCCACAGTACTCTACTTTCAAGCCGTCAAGGATTACTCCGTGGTCGTCTCCGCCGTCGCCGCCCTCCCCCTATCCCTCACTGTTGCCCCCGCCGCCATGGCCGTCGGCATTATCGCTGGAATTACAGGTCGGTACCGCTGGTCCATCTGGTCTGGCTGGGCCATCACGACTCTCGGTGCCGGACTCATGTGCCTCATGCGGCCCTCCACTACCGTCCCCCAGTGGATTTGGCTCAACATACCTATCGGCATTGGCACGGGCATGCTGTTTCCCGCCATGGCGCTCTCGATCCAGGCGGCCTGCGCGCCGGCGCTCAACGGGCAGGCCGCGGCCTTCTACTCGTTCCTTCGCACGTTCGGACAGTCGATCGGCGTCGCCGTCTCGGGCGTCATCTTCCAGAACGCGTTCCGGTCAAGATTGGCGCAGATCCCCTCGCTCGCACACTTGGCGGAGGAGTACTCGCGCGACGCGACTATTGTAGTGGACGTCATCAAGCGGATGCCGAAAGGGAACCCCATGCGCGCGGACCTGGTGCAAGCGTACGGCGACGCGCTGCGGGCGATTTGGATCAGCCTGATTGCGTTCTCGGGGTTCTGCATGCTCATCAGCGTTACGGTCAAGAAGTACAGCCTGGACCAGGAGCATGTCACCAAGCAAGGTCTTGCCACGGGTGATGACACGAGCAGGGAGGATGAGGAAAGGGGCGAGAAAGATGGACGTTGAGGTGAGATGGCCTTGAGCCGTGGAGAGGAAGATAGATGGATGATACCTTGAGGATATTTATGATATCTGGCGTTTGGACTCACTTCCCCTTATGTAGACGCGAGCATAATATCGATTTACCAAAGAAGATTTAAGTATACATAGCACACAGCAATATAAGCATAAGCCATTCACCTCCTTCACATAAACATTCTGTCCAGAGGCTTCCCTCGTGGCTTCCTCCTTTGACCGGACAACAAAACCACATCTGTCACAAATGATTACCCACATCCCATCCGTGCCTTCCATTTCTTTGGTACTTTATTGCTACCGTCAAATTCTGCTCTACCCCATCTCACCTTTCCTTCAGCCCACCTCAGACCACCGTGCGATAACTAACCACTGGTCGAGCTGATCCATCACTTGCAAAGCAGTTTTGAATTCGCCTTACTCTGTTTTGTTTTTCAACTTGCATCATTATGATTAAAGTAAACACATCCCCATGTCTGAAATTCATCATCTATCTTATGAATGATTACTGACCTTTTCCAGACGTAGCTAACGCCGCGCGTATATCAACAGCTTCACAGCTTTATGTCCTTTCTTGCCGCCCAACCAAACCAAAATTCTCACGCAAAGACTGTGCCTTGCGAACAAGATCTCGAGTGAACACCAAGAGAAAAAATTGCAAAGTCAAGCAAACACCTGAAAAGCTAGCTTACCAACATCCTCTCCGCCGACCAGGGACAAAATGTGCCTCCGACTCTACAGACATTACACAGAATGCGGCTGCATCCTCGCAACCGCCGCCTCCCTCCGGCAATGCCGCCACGGGCCGACCTCGCCCCTCTGTGGCCCTCAACACACCATCGGCATCGTCACCCGTGAGGGCGAGGAGTGTCTATACCACGCCTGCCTTACCAAGAAGCAGCGACGCGCGCCCGAACTGTCCCGCAAGCCGCGCTTCCGGAGACCCTCTGGTCCAGGCGTCACGGACAAGGAGGTCGCAGTGGCGAAGCTGGAGCACCTCCGCAGCCTCGACGTGCGGGAGCGTCTCGCCCGCTTGAAGGCCAAAGGCCTCGAGGGCTCGTACAGAGGCGACTCCCAGCCGAAACCGAGAGGCGGCGCTCTGGTCTTCTCGAGGCAGTTCGACGGCACGGAGTATACGGGCCAGCATCCCTACGAGAACACGGATTTCGAGGAGGACGACTTGGCGCAGCAGAAGAAGCGGTGCCGGCTCCGCGACGATTTCCTCGCCGTCGTTCAGAGTGAAGGCCTCTTCGACCCGAGCGATCAGTTCCTGAGCTCTGCGTGGGACGACGACAGCGGCCTTTCTGCGGGGAGCAGCGAGTTCGACCCCGATACGTTGGAGACAACTTCCTAGAGCGAGGGTGCCGAGCCTAGAGCGTCTTCAGAGGCATTGAACGGAAGAAGTGGCATCGTAACTGGAGAGGATATAGTGATGGAGGTGGATGAGACCGACCCGGGCGAGGCGGGCAGGCAGAAGCGTAACAACGAGCAAGGCGTAGAGTAGACAACGATCTCGTTGGCGAGAACGAGGGCATCTTGCATTGGGAGGATACTCACGAGACCCTGGCTGGCTCGCGTCTCCATCGGGCTTCAACCTAACGACTGCGAAAAGTCACCGGCGAGAAGGGTTGGGCTGCTCAGGGGCCGATGATTGAAATGATCTCTTCTGGTTTGGGCGGTTATGGCGTTTGGGGATAGGGCCTATTCATTCCGGGAAGCAGCCTTGATACCTCTACCCAATTCAGGAGCGTTGGATTTCATGCAGCTATATGTGTTTCTCGTGCCCCGCTGTCCGTTCCGAGTATGTGCACGCACCCGGTTTCCAGCCTAGGGCCCAGAGGTGAGAGATAAGCATGTTGTACAAAATTGGAAACGTAAAATGTCATCATGTCCAGCTATATGTTCCGAGTCCAGTCCTTCCAAATCACCCAAAAACCGCCCGCTGTACCAGGTTCGCCGCCCCCATGATAAGATTTAGGCCCGAGTCGGACCAGTTGGGTATTGTCGCCCCCCAACGCCAGAGATTACCGGGCTGGCACCGCGTTCTTTCCACCGCTTCCTGTCATCCCTAACCTCGCGATCGCGTGGTTCCCATGGGGCCTCGCCCCTTCCTCGCATCCGGTCCACGTCGGCATGGCTGCTTGTTCGGCGCTGGGTCTCGGGTCGGACCAGGTGTCGCTCCCTTCGCCTTCGTGATTCGTTTTCTTCTTCCCTCTCCCAGTTCACCGCGCGATCTCGGTCCCGTTCGCGCTCCAAGTCCCGATCCCTGTCCCGGTCGCGGTCGCGTCTGTGGTCGCGGTCTCGGCCACGGTCTCTCTCGCGTATTCTTTCCCTCTCCCTCTCTCTCAGTTCTCTTTCCTCCATCTCTCGACGTTCTCGTGCTTTGAAACGACGGCGTCGACCTTCTTCCTCCGAGTCCGACCCTCCCGAGTCATCCGACCCGATGTCAGGCCAACTGCGGTTGAGCTTGGAAGATGGAAGGTGCTCACGACTACGGCGCGAAGGCGGATCACTTCGGCGGCCAGAAGTGCTGCGATGACGTTCCGGCGACCGGCCGTTGGGAAGAATAGCCGTCACCTTTTCGGCGATTTTTTCTCTCAGACCGTCTACAATTGGTATACTGCGACGGCGCGCGTCCTCTGGTCTTAAATCAGCACGGTGAATGCGGGCCCCTGGAGGCGGACCTTGCGGCGCCGGTGGCGGCTGCGGCGCCGATGGACCCATGCGCCGGAAGCCCGGGGGCGGCGGGGGCAGTGGCTCGTTGGAGTGATGAGTGTGAGGCCTGCGTTTGGTTCGTGGACTCGCCGGTTCGTCAGAATCGGACGCCGAGGATGACGAGTAGTGTCGTGGCTGGCTGTGCCTGCGAGGCTGCATGGGAGGTCTACTGGGTTGCAGATGCTCGGAGGCAGCGTGTATGGAGGCAGCGTGCATAGCGTCATGCGGTGGGGATGGGTAGTCGGAGAAGCTGCGACGTCGACGGTCGTCTGGGGAGGTTTGACCCCGGAAGCGATCCTGCTCGGGAGATCGAGGGATGTTCAGGCGTGACGGGGGGTACCTGTTCGCAGCATGCCCTGGAACATGGCTGTACGCAACAGGAGGCCGGGCGGACGGGGGAAAGTGGTCCGCCTGCGGGCCGCGGGGAGGAGGAGGCGAGGGCTTGGTCGGATACGGATTGCGTACGTGGACATAGGCTGCCTTGACCCTTGGTTCGTCTCTTTCCGCTGGGCGGCCGGGAGCGGTCTTGGGAGATGCGGGTTCGTCCTTTGGCGCTGCGGCCTTCCTCAACTTCTCGGCACACTCCTTATGCCATTTCTCTATCCCGACATCCGGCTGACTGGGGAGAGCTTCCGCGGGTAGTTCGGGAGGGAAAGGCTCGCCGGTTTCGAGATGCTTTAGGTTCCAGTGCTTGACGGCATGCTGGATAAAAGGCACATGCTCCTCGGGGCTCAGCAGTATCTCTATCGACTCCCACCGAACGAAACCACGCAGGGTCAGAGCCGGAATAGAAGGGGGGACGAAATCGTCGTCGGAGGGTTGCAAGGAGTGCTGACAGCCCGTAACCTGCCAAATGTAGGATATGGCGGGGTGGGGCATTTCGATGAAGAGGGCTACGATGACACTGTTGTCAGCACGGGATGGATTGCATTGCGCGGGGGCCAACGTCGACTGCTTACAATCATAGTCACCACCCACGGCCTTGTAAAAGGCGGCTAGTTTTTGAGGGGTCAAGGCTTGGACATGTTTGTCGCCAATGTCGGTGATCTAGAGATTTTGGCGGGGTTGTCAGTGTTTGTCCAGCATTGGCGGAGGCGGGGTGGGCGAGGATAGGAACGGCGGCAGACGTACAATGTGGAGGGCGATGGCGCGCAGCAGCGAGTCGAGGATGGGTGTCGGTGCCTTGTCTGGGCCGAACAAATAACCGTAGAATTTGGGGGGCTTCGGGTCGGAAGGTTGAGTCTGAGGTTGGGGTTGAGGTTGAGCAGAGGACTCTTTCGAGTCGGCCTCTGCGGTCGCCGTCGCCATTCGGGGCCGAAGTCTACATCAAACGGGGTGGTTTTTTTTGTGGACAGGAAGGTCCCGGGGAAGAAAGGTGTGGAGATGGGATGGAATGGAGAAATAGTGCACAACGGCTGTGGCGTGTGCTGACTGGCAAAATACGTATCGCGCAGCCGGTGTCGACTTGGGGGAGGAATGCGACGAGCAAGAGCAAGGTCGAGCGCAAGCGGCCGTTGGTAACGAGCTTTCGTATCGTTTTGGCCGGCCCGAAGGGAAGGGTTCAAAGCGCTAGCGTTGGAATGCGAACGAGACGTCGTCGAGTTGGGCGGGGCATCAACTGCTACTAATAATCTAGGATATTATATCTCGGGTGCGGGTCGCCGCCATAAACATCATACGAGACGAGAGATGTAAGGCAGGAATAGGCTGAAGCCAAGCTGTGAGTCAAGACCGAACAGGTGCGTTGAGAGAGAGGGAGAAAGATTGGGCCCGAGGAGACGGCATGTGGGTGTGATATGTCTCTCCTCCTCTGTCTGTGTCTGTCTGTATCTGTCTACCCGGTGGGTGTGAAGAGCGACAGGATGAATGATGGGTTGAGTGAGTTAGAGGGAGACGAGAGTGATGGGGACAACGCGACTGGCTGGTGAGCGTTAGGCTGGCGGGAGCTGATGATGTAACTAAAGTACTCGGACTGCAACTCCAAGCAGGCAGGGTACCTGCGCCTCGTTATTTGGACGGCCTGGAGGTTGGAGGGGTCAGAGGCGTGGGACATGGACGGGGACTTGGACGCACGATGGCCCTTTTTGGTGTGGAGGAGTTCCCCGTCAGGCAGAACCGAGCAGCGAGAGACGAGACAAGCACCTCTTCTCGGGCCAGCAACGGTTCCCAAGCAGGATGCAGGGCAGACAGGGCAGGGCAGGCAGTCAGTGGTAAGAATAGCGATCAAACAGGGAAAACGTTTGGCTGTTGGGCTGACACGTGCACCCTGGCGCAGCTTCCCTGGCGGAAATAATTGGGCCAGGCACTGCGAGTAGTGTAGGGAAGGTACATCGGCCGGCGCTGTATCCGCATACGATCTCCAAGTATCTAGGTAACTCCGTACAGGGTAATCCGACTCTAGATGTCTCTGTCGCCTTCCATTCGACCCAGCCCTTTCCCCCCCAATGGCAATCTCACTCTCTTTCTTTCAATCGCCATGAATAACACCGCTCCCCTCTGACTTGCATCCCGCACTCGGCCTGTCCGGCATGGCATTCGACTGCGATTGTCGTACATTCATTCCCACTGTTATTGACGCAGAACCCACCTCATCTTCCAACTACCTTCGATCTTGACAATAAGCCTGATTCGGTCCCGGTCCACGTCGACTTTGACTTTTGACACTTTCACTTTGCATGCCCCACGAGATCAGGCAGAGTGAGGCTGGACTGCAAATTAAGCAACAGATCCAGAAACTCAGATAACCAGAGATGCTCGTCGAAGGTGACGGATGCCCAGTCCAGCCCGGCCAACCCCTGGGATGCAGCCTGGAGGTCTGCCCATGTGAGCCATCTGCTGGGGACGGACTGCTACGAGGTGCCTTGTTGCGGAGGCTGGTGGCCGCGCAGCCGCCCTGACGGAGACTGCCTAGAGCACAACGGCATTGGGAAAGTCGACACCGGCCCCAACAACACACCCTTCAATGAGGCAGCAGCCCGACCATGCCGACAGGCGGCCCGTCTTGTCTACGCACCGCACCGCACTGGGTAAAGCCAATTGGACCAGCTTACAGGTAATTCGGAGGGATCAGCGCTGGAGACAAGGCTGAATTTTGCTCATGTCTTTTCTTCCCCGAAAGCCCCCCACCCGGCCCTTCCAGCAGCAGAGAGCAACGGCCTCGTCAACTCAAGACAGCGTCACCGTTGTCTGCAGAACCATGGCGACTTTCGGTTCCGCGGTAGACTATAGCCCGGTCAACATCAGCGCAAAACACTGAAGATGCGGCATCTTCCCCCCATCATCCGGACGACGCACTGCTAAACTATAGCGACCTACCGGATGCCGATCCGCCGCGGCGCCTCGCACATCCTAACATAGCACAGGACCAAGTTTACCACTGTAGTCTACTCTGGTAGCCCCGCGTTTTCGTCTCATCCTGACCGCCGTGGAAGCGTCTGCGTATGATGTAGTCGCAGCCAAGGTTGGGGGACAGGCTAATCTGGCGGTGAGCAGATGACGAACAAGCCCTGCAAGGACCTGCTACTGTACATTGCGCTGGTGTGCGTATCATTTTTACCGCTTTGGTAACACCATGGTACATGACATACAACGATAACCATCAATGCTGCTCACATGTTGCTGCACTGACCTTAATCGACCGTCTTGCTGGCTCGTCTTTAGCGCTACCTATCTTTATCTTACATGAATCTATTGCCGCTTAGCCCCCACCCCGTATATACGACGACGATTGATGTCGTTTCAGGGACAACTCGGATTGCCGGGTGTTTATTGGAATACCGCACACCACAGACCAATGCCGGCACTGGCGAGGGGGATGAGGCTTCGTGCCACGTTGAGTGCCTGCCATCTTCTCAGCAGCTGCGCCGTCTCGGACCAGGCAAGCGTTTCGACACCCTGCGCACCGGCCATGAGCGCGTCGTTGGTCGACGACATGAAGACGGAGGTGAAGGGCACGATGCAGAGGCTCAGGACTCCGGCGGTGGCGTACGGCTTCCACACAACCCCCCGGCTGTGCTGGTCATACGCCGTGTAGGCCAACGACAAAAAGACAGCAAGCGCTACTTTGGGGCCGGTCGACGCGCCGTTGAAATAAATGTGCCGCCATAACCTCATTGCATGGACTGGATCGGAAGTGGTTTGGAGGATGGCGGGGACGCTGAACGTGGACAATGATGCCGTTACGCCTGAACCATGGGTCAGCAACTGACGTCGGCCCCCAAGTGACACAAGCAACGCTAGGTAGAGAGTGGGGAGGGGTTGCTTACCAGCCCACCAGGCACAGCCAAGGATGCCGGTTGCAGTCGTAATTGTAGTGGCCAAACCGAGTTGCGGCATGGTGATCTCGGCGAGTTGTGTGTATGTGTGTGTGTGTGTGTGTGTTTGCCGATTGTCTCTCTTCTGGATGACAGGTGTTTGGTGAGATGCAGTCAAGTTTTTGGGGTTGGGAATGCTTCTCTTTATTTAAGTTCTACATTGGTAGCCTTCGCCGACCATACTGGAGAATGGCGGACGACGCATGAATGTCCGAAAGCTACCTAATATTACTGTTTGCCCCGAACCTAACCGGTTGAAAAATGTCCGGGTCCCGAAGCTGGGCAAAGCTAGCCCAAAAGTCCGAATTACACCGTTGTTACAAACCCCTCCCTCCTCCAACCTAACTGCAACGACGGCGTGAATTGGACCATTACTGATTCGGACGTCCAATGCCGTGACCAACAAGTATCGTCCCTCCCCCCCCTTCTTCGCCTTGTTCTTTCCCCATCTTCAGCTTCTTGAAACCGCATTTGCCCAAGATCTTTTGGCTGGCAAAGTTGCCTGGCTCCGTCACGGCGGTGACCATCTCGTCCACCACCTCCCCAGCGCGATGGCCTGGAACGGTCGACTTGTCGACGTCGACCTCGCGCTCGGAGCGGGGCAGGGACCACCAGGCGCCGAGGAAGGCCTCGACGAACTCGGTGGCGTACCCGCGGCCCCAGTAGTCCTTCCGGAGCATGTACCCGATCTCGGGCCAGCCCAGCTCGCCGCCGCCGGAGGACTCCTTGCAGCCGCCGATGCCGATCCACTCGCCCGTCGATCGCAGGCAAATGGAGAAGTCGTAGTTATCGGCGTCATTGGGGGGTAGGTTCTGGGCTAACTTGGTCCGCGTCTCCTCCATGTCGGCGTCGACGCGGCCGACGGCCGACCACTTCATGACCTCAGGCTGCGTGCGAAGGACGTGCAGCGGCTGCAGATCATCCGGGGAGACAGGCCTCAGAACGAGACGCTCGGTGACGATGGGCTGCCGCGAGGCGTGAGGCGGTAGAGGGATCGTCGGGAGTGCGGTTCTTACCGTGACGGAGTCCAGAGGTTGGATGTCCATCGTCTTCTTTTTCGTCGTTCGTTTTTTCCCCCTCCAGATTTCCCAAAGGAAGAAGTGCTTTGTCTATTTTACGTTCTTCCGTACATCGATGAGCCACCCGTATGAGTTGGTTGTCGATCCGGATGCAAAGGTTTATACTCTCGCACAATGGTATTACACCGGGAACTGAGTTTGAGTCATCCTCATTGCACCAAGTACGAACCCCGTATGTCAGCACCGGCTGCTGAGTGATGGCCTCGGCGCTATCACCAATCTAAGTAGAGTCTCCCTCGGCCATTGAGCAAAGACGAGACTCGAATCGAGGAAAGCTCCGCTGTTGAGTCACACGGAGGACTGCCGTGGGTCAATGATATTTGGTGCCCACCTACCTCGTTGTACTAGGCCTCCCCAGGAAGCCTTAGCTGTCCTGCCTGCCGCTCGGGGCCAACAAGCAAGCGCCAGAGGATTGATCGGCCACCGACGGTCACAGGGGGGGTCAGACGTTAAGATGCGGTCCTTGGCAACGCGACTGATGAGGAAACAACGGCAGGGCCCTTGGCGGACTGTGTTTCCCCTTCGTGGATGATGTGTGTCTTTTTTTTATGCGGTTTCTTTTTCATCTTCTTATTTCTTTTTTACAAAAGGTTTCCGGGCCGAAGTGGGGGTTGGTTCGCCGAAGAGTCGGTCGCCTAGGGAATTTTCACATCTGAAAACAAGATCTGGTCCATCCATCCCCACGTACCGCACCTTATGCCAGCCCACCCCTCGAGGCTTGGAGGCTTGGGGCGTAGCGGCCTCTGCAGCGCGCCCAGCACTCGTCCAGAACTTCCCCTCATTGGTCCTGTCTCCCCCTGTTCGTCCTAAGCAGTGTCTAGAACATCGAAAAAGAAGAAAGATGGAGAGGAAATTAAGCCTCGAGGCTACTTCCGAGCCGTCTCCCTAGTCCTAGTCGTTTTTTTTATTC
Source organism: Colletotrichum cereale (assembly GCA_034509685.1). Taxonomy (NCBI): domain Eukaryota; kingdom Fungi; phylum Ascomycota; class Sordariomycetes; order Glomerellales; family Glomerellaceae; genus Colletotrichum; species Colletotrichum cereale. Next base: position 95,727 of record JASUDE010000033.1, on the reverse strand, counting down.
CAAGCTTCTGACAAAAAGACGACTCCATGCCCAACCCGTCGTCTCGGTGCCCCTGTGCCGACATCAGCCGGGCTTGCTTGGGATGATTTCTCGCCGTTCCGTCCCTCGAGGGAGAAGAGCAAGAGACGTCACTTTGAACCTACCTACCTATCTGGTCCGAGCTAGCGGGGACACATCCACATTCGTCAACGTCACCAAATGCCCACACACTCACACTCACGCTCACCAAGCAAACAAACAATGGCGCCCCCGCCATCTTCCGCTACCACAGCCCGGCAGCAGTCGGACTCGGCCAGCAGCAAGCAACAGCTTAGCTGCGCGAATTGCCGCCATCGCAAGATCAAATGCGACAAGCTCCAGCCGCGCTGCAGGCAGTGCGAGCGATCCGACCTCGACTGTGTCTTCCCCTCGCGTAAGCGGAACCGTAAGCCTCGCCAAGGGAGACAGAGCGAGCTGCTCAACCGCATCACTCGCCTGGAAAGCATTGTTAGTAAAGTCGACTCGGGCAACCTCGATGGGGCCGGCAACCCTCCATCCACCGCCGCCGCCGCCGCGTCCACTCCACTTACTGGGGTGGCCTCGGCCATCGGTCGCAAGACCGGCGGCGGGTACGCTGTTGCTATGAGCGACACGGCGTCCTCGCCGATGGCGGGATGGGATGCCCAGCCCGCCCTGCCGACCAACTACATGAGTGCCGAGTTCTGGGATAATCTCTGCCAGGAGGTCGAGGGCATGAGGCAGGCCCTGGACCAGCCCTCGGACAGCGACGTGTCCGAGGATGAGTTCCCGACGTCCACGGCGAGCCCCGAGTCTTCCGCCATCAAGGGACACGGCCCGAGCCAAGACCAGACCCCGCCCGCGCTGTCGGGCTTGCTTTCCAGTATCGACCACAACAATACCGACGAGCTGAAGCACCCACCGCGCGAGCACATCCTGTACATGTGCAGGATTTTCTTCTCCAACGTCGACCCGGCCTTCAAGCTCATCCACCGGCCCACCATCTCGGCCGAGCTGGAGGCCTTTGCCAACTCGCCGAACAAGCGTATTGACAAGGCCACCGACGCATTGTTCTTTTCCATGTACTTCGGCGCCATCACCGGCTTATCCCATGAGGCCTGTCTCGCCAACCTGGGCAAGGAGAGGCGTGTTCTCGCCCAGAAGTATAGGGAAGGCGTCGAGACGGCGCTGCAGAAGGCAGACTTCCTCAACAGTACAGAAATTAGGACTCTCCAGGCACTGACGTACTATGTCGTAAGTTCCTCACGCTCATCCTGCCTGCCTGGCGGCTTGCTGCTCATGATCTAATCGCAAACGCAGTGCTTCCTCCGCAGCCACAACGCCAGCCGCGCCTCGTGGGCCCTCATCCCGCTCGTCGTCCGCCTCGCTCAAGCACTGCACCTCCATCGCGACGGCGTTTCGCCTCCGCTGCCGCCCTTCGAGGCCGAGATGCGCCGCCGCCTGTGGTGGATGATTGTCGTGCTCGACATCCGCGCCGCTGAGGACCGCGGCACCGACGCCGCCATCCCCCGGCAGTCGTACAACACTAGGCTGCCCTTTAACCTCGACGATGACGACTTTGGCCCCTCGACGACGACACCGCTCGAAGATCGCACGGGGCCTACAGAGATGACCTTCTGTCTCTGTACGTCCATGTCCTCGGGCATCTTTGGGAACTTGCGGCCGAAACACCCGCAGCTCGCGCTGGACCCCGACAGTCCCCCGGAGACGGCGACGTCGGAGGACGAGATCATGGCGCACGCGCAGCGCCTCGAAGCGCTCTTCGGCACGGCGCCGCCCAAGGCGCCCGCCTCGTCCTCGCAGCAGCAGCAACAGCAGGAAGACGTCCGCAACCTCCCTGCCAGCCACGCCGCCGTCACGGTGCGCATCATCATCCTCAAGATGTGGCTCTCTGCCCAGTACCCCTTCACGCCGCGAGCGGTGTCGGCAGCCAAGCCGCGCGTCGCGCGGGAGACGATGCTCCGCACGGCGGTGAACACGATCGAGCTCGTCGAGTTCAGTGCCGCGACCTACCGCGAGCGGTTCGGGTGGTGGATCGACAGCTATGTGCAGTGGCACCCGCTTGCGGTCGCCCTGGCCGAGCTGTGCGTGCAGACGCGCGGGGAGCTGGTGGACAGGGCGTGGGCGGTCGTCGACCGGAACTTTAACGGGATGAGGGACCGGATTGCAGACACGAGGAGGGGCACGCTGTGGAGGCCCTTGAAGAAGCTGCTGAGGAAGGCGAGGGCGGCGAGGGCGGAGGCAATGATGAGGGACATGAAGCTGGCGGACTCGAGACCGGCGCCGGCTGTCGAGAGGGAAGACGTAGAAGGGAGAAAAGAAAAGGATGAGGATGAGGATGATGTTGAGCAAGAGGACGAGGAGGCCGATGTTGATGTTGGTGCTGGAGGAGACGGAGACAAGGATGTATATGGACGTGTCGATGCCGGGGCAAATATCCAGCAAGTTCCAAGTGCGCCGATGTTACATCCGGCTTTCAAGGTGGACCGAATCGGCAATGGCATCGGCATTGGTACTGGAAGCGGCAGTGAGGGCGGCGGCGTGACCGCGTTCACCCGAAACACCGCCATCCCCCCAACCGCCTCTCCTGCGAACACAAGCGCCATGGGCGTACCCACGCCCATGGCGATAGACACTCAGCCGCCGCCGCCGCCGCCACCAACCGCGGCGGACGCCCAAAACGCGCCAAACGTGCCATACGGCCTGGCGACAGAGGACATGTTCAACGGCCCGATGCCGTTATGGGGCCACCCGCAGTACATGTTTGACCAATTTGGGATCCAGCTGGACGCCGGGGACTTTGCGTGGGAGTCGAGCACGTGGAACGAGTTTGTGAGCGACGCGAACCTGGAGAGGTCACCCGGGGAAGATTGATGCGCTCGGCGAGATGTCGGGCGGGGCGGGTAGCCACGGATGGATGGATGTATGATATCAACATGTGTGGTAAAACACACCTGATCAGTCTTGGATACGACACTCTTGACTCTCACTTCTGGTGTACATCGTGAAGCACCACGTGTCTGTCGACGTGAGGTCTACCGGGCTGTGGTCATCGACGATGTCGCCCGAGGGCAGTTTTTGCCAAGGCCAACATAACCCGTTCCATGGAGATTTATCAACATGTGGTCACCTCTCTTGATGTGACCGCCTTTCGGCAGAACATTCCCCCCCCCCCCCCCCCCCCCGGGCCTAATACATGGCCGGGGCGCGCCCACATGTCACAGTTCGGTGGCTTCAACGGCCGCACCATGATATTTCAAGCGTACAATCGCGTCACAAAAGCGGTAGATGGAAGCCCGAACTATGCCGATTGACGGGTGGGGTGGGGGTTGGCAATTGGTCTACCTAGACGGCGCCGGACGTCATGACGTCCCTCTTCTGGCCGAGCTGATCTAAGAGAGGGGGTTTTGTGCCGCGCATCGTCTCATCAAGAAGTCATAATTCACAGGCTTCGTACGCAGGTCATCATTCGGCCCCCCTTCGTCTATCAAGAAAGGATTGGTTCCCTTTCCTCCATGCTGGCCATGCTCGAAGGATGTTTTTGAATTGAATTCCATTTCTTTTTGGTTCGGCCCCCCTGCCTTTCAGAGAGCAAATGCACGTGATAGTTCAATGAGACCTAATGAACACCTGCCAGTAGTAGTAGTAGCCCGCCCCTCCATTTGTCGAAAACCAGAGAAACAACGCCGCGTCCAACAACCGCTTTATGCGAAGGTGGTAGGGCGCTTCGCGCTGAAGATCTTCTGGTTGTTGAGCTTGGCGACGCGGTGAGGGAGAGGGAAGCTGAGGTCCTTGGTGAGGAGCTGCTTGATGTAGGGACGCTTGACGTCGTCGCCCTTCTCGAGCTCGACGACCTTGAGAATCTGTTTCGGGGTTGGTTAGTGGACCGCTCTTGGGGACTGGGCCATGTGGTTCGGGGGGCACATACGTGGATGGACCTGAAGCGGGCACGGTGGCGGGCGGCCATGTCGGAGTAGAGAGCCTCGACGGCGTCGGTGCGGGACATCTCGCGGTACTCCTTGTACATGTTGTGGGTGCCGGAGCGAGAGTCGTAGCGGAGCCAGACACCGAAGTTCTTGACCTTGAGGGGGTGCTTCTCGTGGATCTGCGGCGTACAGGGTCAGTTTCTCGACGCTCTAGATTTCTTCTTTTCTTCTTCTTTCAGATCCCGGGCGACGTACCTCCTTGACGCTGACGATCTCACCGGTGGCCTTCTTGACCTTCTTCAGGCCACGCAAGAAGTACCAGTAACGGGACTTCGCAACCGTGACATTGGGAGCGAAGATGGTCATGCGGTACAGGGCAGGAGTCGGGTTGGACTCGGTGGGCAAGTGGCGCCCGATGACCTCGTATTCCGTAAGACGACCTGAACAGAGTCTGTTAGTTATACGTCGTCCCAATGCCACAAAATTCTCCAGTCCTTGGATGCGAGTTGTCGATGTCACCGAGTCCAGTGTCTTTGTAGCGATTGAAACCGTGGCAGCTGCTGTTCTCCTCCCCGGCATGACGCTGCGTGCACACAGAGTAATCTGGCCGTCAGATCCCCACGAGCGGAAGTGCCCCCCCAAGAACAATTTCATTCGAGTTCTTCCAAGTACGGGAGCCAACTGGAAAGATGTAGCTCCAGTGGCGATGTCGTAACCATTGTATTCATTTGCCAGCCTGTCTCGCAGTAGTCGCCATCGGTAGATCACACGTCATGATCGGGGAGAAAAAGAAGTTTGTCGTCGGGGTCGTAGGAATTCGTCGAAGTTGCCGCTTTCGCATCCAAGGTCCAGAGGAGGGGAAGGAGGAGTTTTGCTTACCCATCTGAAAGACTGTTAGAAACAAATTGTATTGTCGTGGACTGCGTAAGACTGTTGACTTACTGTGAAGAGCTGGCCGATGGTCGTCGATTATCCGATATCGTGGTGGTTGCGCGGTCGAAAAACTTGGAAGATTTTGGCGCGGCAAGAGCAAAAAGGATTCTGTGTGAGAGGAAGGAGCGGTTTCCAGGGCTGGGACCTGTGGGTGGGGCGTTTAGTTAAGCGCACCCGGTCAAAGCATTCGGGGTTGATGGGGCTGGTGCTGTGGCTGAGGCAGCCCCCACTTGCCAGTGTCACTGGAAACCCTTGATGCGTTGGTGCCTGGATGCGAAGGCCATATATCTTACTGCCTGACGGGAACCCGTCTTTGGCGGGTGTTGCACTTGGACCAATCACGTTGCAGCTCAACCTTCAGATAGAACCAGCATCACAAAGAAGACGACACATCCCAGAAGGAGGCATAGAGGGAGAGTGCTTTACTCGACCAACTGGAAGATCCAACTACGCCTACCTGACTTGACTGAAGGTTTGCTCCGTTCGGTCGCCACAACTGTCCGCCTAGGACAACAAACATTTACGGTGGTGACTTCGTCATCCGCTCTCGCCTCCATCACCTTTCATTCTCTCATCGTGAGTAGCACCTAGTGACATACACGATGGAGGGTCTTTTTGAGGAGTTTCGCAACGCCTACAAGGCCAGATCCGGATACTCTCTTGCACAAACACTCCAGCCCTTCAGCCCAGCCAACAAGCCTGGCAAGCTTCGGTCCATCTATATGAGCACAAACATTCAAGAAGTCAAGGCGGACGTCAAATACATGCTCCAAGGTCGAGGGCCAGGATCTAAGAAATTCAAGCTTGACCACGAGGAGGCCAACGGCTGGGTAGAGGTCTACACGGCTTACTGGAAAGCCATTGGCGAGATTTTGAAAGTGGAAGGCGACTCCAGTACTGGAGGTAGGGTGAGCTCATGCACAATATGCCTTGCTTTACATGCGCATTACTGCTCGGCACTAACACTCGATCTAGTCTTCATCATGGACAAAGGTATATGAGACGTGGAAGGAGCTCACCACTGCCCTCATCCGCGGTTACACGAATTATGGGTTCGAGGCCTGGACCATTCCTTGCCTCTATACCGCCGGCAAGCACCTAAGGCTTTTCGCCATCAGCTCGGACGAGGAGCGCAACACCACCGATGCTGCCGCCAATGCTATGGAGCTAGGCGACGACTTCGATCCCGACCTAGAGAAGCAGAAGCAGCTTCGCGACTGCGAGCAACAGCTCAAGCGCATCTTTACCTTGTGCTTGAGTGACAGGTATTTCGGCCCCCTCCTCCAGATAAACCCTCTAGCCTAACCATCACCAGAGCGCCCCTTGAAGACTCGAGGAAATGGGCCATCTACTTCGTCATCAACCTGCTCTTCAAGACCTACTTCAAGCTCAACTCTGCCAGTCTTAGTCGGACGATCCTCAAGGCATTGTCTACGAATCGTGGAGACATGCCTCCATTGGAGGCGTTCCCCAAGTCACAGCGGGTAACGTTCAAGTTTTACGAAGGCGTGCTTTTCTTTCTTGAGGAGAATTACGTCGAGGTAGGCAGACTGACTGATCCAACTCTGCTGAGAGTATATGTCTGACACTGACATAAATCAGGCCGAGAAGCATCTCACTGAGGCATGGTCCCTCTGCCACAAGGACGCCAAGAGCAACCAGGAGCAAGTCTTCCCGAAGGTTTCCGCATCACGCAGCTAATCGCTAACACCTCGCTTCCGCAGGAGAATCCTTACCTACTTGATTCCCTGCCATCTCCTTACCACCCACACCCTCCCGAGTAGCAGACTCCTTGAACCGTTCCCTCGCCTGCAAAAGCTCTTCCTCCCGCTATCGCGCTGCATCCGCTCAGGCGACCTACGCAACTTCGACCTGGCCCTTCAGGAGGGCGAGGAGGAGTTCGTACGCCGCAGGATCTATCTCACCCTGGAACGCGGCCGCGACATCGCTCTGCGTAACCTCTTGCGCAAGGTCTTCATTGCCGGCGGCTTCGAGGAGGCCAAGGAACCCGGTGTGGCGCCGGTCCGTCGGACCAGAATCCCCGTCGCCGAGTTTGCGGCCGCAATCAGTCTCGGTAGCCAGGAGAGCGTGGACCCCGACGAGGTCGAGTGCCTGCTAGCTAACATGATTTACAAGGTACGTGACGCCATGCCTTTCGTTGTCTTGGTGGCGAAGTTGCGTGTCCGAGTGGTCGCAGCCTGCCGTCTGCAGCCTACACCGGGCGTTTTGCTCGGTGGGTTGCGTGAATAAGATCTCTGGGGGTATTCTTACGCGTGTTCCCCTGCCTCCGATGCCATTTTATATGCGCCGTCACTCCGGCTGCCCCTTAGGCAACATCATCACAGGGTCGATGAAGTGAGCCCCAGGCAGTCAGACGGCGTCGTGGCTTCTCCGAAGCCCATTTGATTGGCAGAGGGCCATTCGTCTCGGTGACTGAAGACTGACTAATCTTTTTATTCCTGCTTATAGAATCTGATGAAGGGCTACATTGCCCGCGAGCGCGGGATTGTCGTCTTGTCCAAGAACGGGGCGTTCCCCGGAACGGGGTTGTAGAAGTTGGTGGTGTGGAGAAAGTCCACGACCAAGGACTGCACTGCATGAGATATTCACCGGCCAAAAATTGAGATACGGCCTTGATACCACACCAAAAGGAGCGTAAAGCAGCGATAGGTCTCTCTATGAGGCATCGCTCGCACATCTGCACGACTAGCGAGAAGACTTGATCGAGGGAACGTGCTCGGCGGCGTGCAACGACGCATAGGGGCATGCACATCAGCTCACACTGGGTGGTGGGCAGGCGTTATCGGACTCAAAGTCTATCTCGACTCCGTTTGTCGAACTAGTGGATGAATATACTTAGATGCCTCGCATCTCTTTATGATTTCCCCTTTTGCTTTTGAGTAGAGTGATGACTCTGGGCCTCGTCACCGGCATCCCGTATCCAGAACCAAACTTGCCGGTCGAGTCCGTCACCTGGGTCATCGCTTCGGATTTACGGTCATTCGACGTAGCATGCGTCCCCACCATCACTGCACATCCATGTAACAACACCATGTGCAATAAGTAAGTCACGACGCAAGCTGTTTCCGCGACTGTATGGCTAGCCTCCATTCCTAGCAAGGCAGTTTCTAATCGACTAGATTTCTTCTTCACAAAAAATGTACCCATTAAGGCTGTTGTATCCAAGAGAGCAAAAAGAAAAAAGCAAGGGGTGGATGCCAGCTCATTTCCCCTCTGGTATCCGTCCGCGACCCAACCGTTCAGCCGGCGCACATGCGTACCCGGTGACTAACGTTTCACCAGGCCGGCGGTCTCTCAAGACAGGTAAGGTTGCAGGGGTGGGGTTAAAGTGCTTGCAGCCGTAGCGTCCGGACGGAACAGCGGGGGGAGGGGGGGCGACTGTGGTTTGTGTGAACAGGTGGTAGTGCCGGTTATGAGTCGGGCTCGGTGATGCTATCGGATGACTCACATTGCGTGAGGCAAGGGGCGGATTGCATACTATCAAAGCTTGGCGAATCTTTTTTTTTACCAGAGCTACATACTTTACGGCCGCCTCCGCCGCCGCACCACTAGACGAGTTCTTGGTGCGGTGGTGGTCCAGGAACCGAGAGACTGTTCTGTTGGGGGAAGAAAGGAGGCGAACGAATGAACCATAGGCAGGGATGGTTCACCGGCTAGCGTCTTCGGATCGGAGAGCCGCCTTGGGCATTCACGTTCGTTCACATAGGACTGCTTCCGGGCAGCCCGAGGTTTTGGGTCTGCGGGTTCGTCTCAAGTGGTGAGTGAAGCGGGGAAAGTCAACGGCGAACTATCGTTTCGTAAAAGTAAGCAGATGAAGCTACGGCATGTGGTGAGATTTATATATGATCACAATTGCAAAGGATCAGCGATTACAACAGCAACTCCTGTAAATTCCAGCGCGGCAGAGCGAGTGTATAGAATGGTAATTTTACAGTGATGGTTCGTTCGGAATGTAAAGAAAAAGCAAATTTTTCCCGTTTCCTTCGCTCCTTTTTCGCTCTAATTTCATGAAAAACGACTCTCGGCAACCTCCAAATGGGCCGTCCTCGAGAGTTGGCAAGGAAACAGCCCCGAAAAAAGTGCTCCCACGACCGCTTCGTCTGAGAGACGATGGCCATCTCCAAGAGACACAAATGTAATGATACAAGGATTTCTTTGAGAATGTCAAAAAGTCAAACCAAAGAAACGGAAAAGCGACGAAAACGCAAAGGTGACGACAGAAATAATACATGTGTTCCCTAAACGCCGAGACCATCCCCTTCCTGGGAGGGTACAAAACGCCCAGTGTTTATGGTATTTTGCGGCTTTTTGCAAATCCAAAGTAAAGACCGCCTTGACCAGAACATTGAGTGGAAATTCGAAATGGCCAAAGGAAATAGAAACAAGGTTGCGTGTGAACGTCAAGTCATTAAGTGTGAGCCGGGTATTTGTTCATCCTTGGCTGAGATGGGAAGTGATGGCAACCGAGAAAAAGGGGAGCCTGGTATGGCCCTAGAAGGGACGACCACTGCGAGGCGTGCGCGGAGTGTTTCTGCTGGTGATTAGCTTCGAGAGCGGCCAGCTGCAGCGTCTGGGCGTGCGACTTACACAGTCGAGATATCGTCGACATGGTTGCAGAGCGCGACAAACAGGTCGAAAAAGAGCTGGGTGCCGCCGTTGTACATCTCCAACTGCATGGTGCCGCTGCGCTTGAAGGTGCTCCGGCTGCGGATGATGAGGGCTAGATAGTGAGCCCGCAGCTTGGAGTCGCTGTCGGGGGTGTTGGCGTACGCGTACCGAGCCGACGCCAAGATCGTGCTGCACTGAATCCCGGATTCTGTTACCGCTGTTAGTAAAGTTGAAGAAAGGGTTTCGGTAGGCTGGGGGGATAACTCACGCAAGCCCTGCTTCCGCAGAGAAACTCGCTTCAACTCCTCGAGCCCGTACTTCTGTGCGGCGCAGTATATGACCGTGTCCTTGAGCAGGTCGCCGTCGACGCCGTGGTGGTACACGGTCGACTCGACGCCGCCGCGGCCGTCCTCAGCGGTGAGCGCCTCAATCTCCCACGAGTTGCGGCGCTTGTTGTGCACGAGGCGCGGGTAGTAGTCGCCCTTGTAGAGGTACTCGAGGACAGAGGAGAAGATCTCGGGCTCCTCGTCGGGAAGGGCGACGCGCTTGGCCCCGGCACCGACGTCAAGGGAGTGGGGGCTGCGGAGGGCCTGCTGGAAGAAGGGCGAGGCGCAGAGGACGTCTTCGTGGGCTGCGAAGAGGCGCTGTTCAGTACCGACGACAAGGGTCACGATGGCGGAGGTGAGGTTGCTGTGAGGAAGAGAAAGATTAGCAACTAGGGTTGAGAAGGAATGATACGGTATATATCATCAAAGCGGGATGTGATATTGAGCCGTGGTAAATACTTACTTGCCCATCGCGGTGTCCTCGGTCGCTGTGCTCGATGTGGTGGCGGTCGTCGGCCGGCGGCTATGGCGGGACTCGTGGCGATGTTTCGAAACGCCGCTGGACTTACTGAATGAGGAGCTGGATTTGGATGCTTTGTGGCTTTTCGAGAAGCTCTTGTTCACGGCCTGCGGGGGCTCGAAGCGCCTGGTGAACATTGTGGCGGGCGGTTGTGGAGGTTTAGAGGGATTAAAAGAAAGAATAGCCAAATAAAACAAAAGATCACGCCTGAGGTTGCCCTGTGGTCAAGGAGGTTGTTTCAAATTAAGGAAAGAGATGGATGGAAAAGAATGATGGTTTGTATTTGAGATGGATGAGCGATCGCGTTTTATTGAGATTCGTTTGACCTACCTAGGCGCCGCTCCCAGATGCGTGAATACAGAGAGAGGGGAGAGAGAAAGAGAAATTCTCGGTCGGGATGGGGAGTCAGAATCAATATATACAGCCTGATTAAACCTTGCACGGTCCCCCGGTGAGAGATTCCATATCCCATGCTGCAGTGATTGCCTTGGGCCTGGCTGCTTTTGAACAAGATTGAGACTGTGCCTAGGAAAAAAGTGGTGAGAGCGTCGTTAATTGGACGCGTCAAGACACACCCAGGACGCGACGGACCCACTCGGCGACGAAACACGAGTACATTGCGAAATCACGTGCAGAGATAGCGTGGGATCCAGGGAGGCGAGATGGTTGGACACCGTGTGGCACTTTTGGTTGCCTCCTTTTTTCTTCGGGGGCAGGCCTAGTGGACACTGGCGGGCACTGGGTGCCAGGTGGAACCCGGTCCAAGACCAAACTTGACCAAGCCACCCGCAGGGATGGAAATCAGCCGAGTCAGGATTTGGTGCGAGAGCGTCAGTGTTGACGGGTGAAGTTGGCCTGGTTCCACGGCGCTGAATCCAGGGGGTAGGCGTCGACTTGCTCCAGTGGGCAAGTACCTTTACGGTGGTTCGTCGGCACGAAAGTACCTGCGACCAAGAGCCCGGGGGCAACCGGGCCATAGCTTGGTGCTCCGACAATTCACAAAGCTGCCTGATAAGAAAAGAAAAACTAGAGATATACGTTAAGGCGGCGTGGCCGCGTCCAAGCTCTGTCGTCGCCATACCGGAAGAAGAAACATCAGGAGCAAACCCCTTTAGACCAGGCTTGGTTGGATGCTGTTACACGGGAGGGGGGCAAAGGTCTTTCAGAGGAGCTTCTGGGGCTATTGTGAGGTTTCAAGGGATCAATTGATGGCGTCTCCAGACTCGACGGAGAAGACAATCAACCTATGGAGTATCTAGGCCTCTATTGTGTTCTACCTTGAAAGCCCAACTTTTGAGGTTGAACGAGAGCTCTAGAAGTGGGTTGCCAACACTGCATATGGTATTGGTTCGCAATGGATGGCCCATCAGCAGGTTTGGTACCAACATGAAAGAGTCACGGCAATTTGAAGCCGCCCCCTGACTGTTACCTAAGTATCTCTGCAAGCCTAGTACCGGGGGGACGTTCCTAGCTCCCAGGGTCGACCCCAGAACTGGTTGCAAACTCGAACATCAAAGCAGTTCCTCGGCAGACCCTCACGCTTCTTTTCAATTCGCCAATCAGGTATGCCTTCTATTTGGCATGACTACGTTCACGATATTGGGTCAACACGGCTGGATGCCTGTACTGTCAAAACACCTCACTTGATGTCATGACTGTAATCATATTTCAGCCGCGACCTGCTCGATAGCGTCGACGACAGCTCTGCGTCCATCCAGCTTGATGACGGCATCGTTGTGGAACGCGTTACGCACCGTCTTCTTCTCGACAGTTAGCCCAACCTCCTCGCAGCGCTGGACTAGCCTCGCACCGTGTTCGGCCGGCACTAGCTCGTCTCTGCCTGCTTCCACAATTGTAATGCGAGGCTTCTCGCACTTCCCTGACCAGTTCCTCGCGATTGCCGCCAGGTTCGTCCAGCTGTCCAGGTGGTTCCGAAGGAACGGCCAGAGATGACGGTACGGCACCCATTTCTGGGGGTACAACGTCGCCAACATATCCTTGACGGACGTGAAGGGCGTCTCGAGAATCAGCGACCGAAGCCGTGCCGTGGACGGGAACGCCTCCCATGCCGCAAGGTTCGTGGCTACCCCAGCGCCGATGCTCTGACCCCAGAGGATCACTTCCGGCAGTGGCTGGTGCCCGTGAGCGTCGTGCTCCCTGTGCATCCGGCCAATCCAGTGCAAAGCCGCCTGCGCGTCCAGATTGATGCCCTTCTCGGAGGGTCGGCCCCTCGATGTCCAATAACCGCGATAGCTCAGGCACACCATGGTGTATCGCGCGGGCCGCTTGCTCTGCTGCAGTGTCCGGAGAACCCATGATAGGTCGGGCAATCGTGGGGGAATGGACGAGGCGTTTCCTGTTCTCCCGGATGTGAGCTTTTGTTCGTCGAGTTGGCCATAGTAGTAGCTATGCGTCTGCGAGAGCGGGGGGATGGGGCGGACCCTGAAAGTAGAGGATGTAGATCGACGGCACCGATAGAGTGTCGCCGTGCGACGTGGACTTCTTGTCACCAGTCGATGTCGCCGAGGCCACGCAGAGGGCCAGATCCGTCCCGTCGGCGGCCTGAACCCTTTTCTCCTCCCATGGCACGCCCCAGCACTGCTTCGTGTAGTCCTGGATGCGTTCTCTGCGCGCGTTGGGCGGCAAGCCGGGCATGTAGATGATCTTGTTCTGGAAGATGACCATTGCGATGCATTTCTGTGTCCACAAGGCGATCAGGAGGCCGGTAAATACCAACGGCGGCAGATACAGCGCCTTGGCTTGGAACTGCCTCTTGTGGGTGAGGCCGAGGTGCGGCGGAGAGGGCAGTCGCGGAGACGTGGCTCGCCATGCTGGTATGCAAGACAGTACTTGCAGACGGCGAGGACGACATAGGATCTGCCCAATCGAGGATGCGCGGATAACATGCATCACAGCCGCTTGCGAGACATGGAGGCGTAGGTATGTCGGGCCTTGGGGGGTGGTGGTGGTGGTGGGTGGTGTTAGTTTGGCGAAGGGCCTTACGACGCGGGCGGGGGTACAGTCACGAGGGGTTCCTGATTGCATGTGCGAGAGCGATACGGGAGAAGGTCTGGTTACCAACAGGCAGGAGAGAGGGTTGCAATTCGGCTCTGTCGAACTTCCTTCTCATGGACTGACAGGGTCATGGCACGGCACGTATGTGTTCGAACGCGACTGGGCTCATTGTGGCCGGCATGCAGCCGGACCTATTCCGTCGAGAGAATCTTCGGAAGCAGGGTTCGAATTCGGCGTGGGCAGCAAACGAAGACGGACATTTTTTTCCAATTGTGTAGGATTCCAGCCCAATCGCCGGCGGTCTGCATTCGTCCATGGCTGTGCCGTTTTCTGGAGGTTGGGAGGGGAGGAGTGTGCTTTGAAGGCCCATCACAGTACCGCGTTGCCGTCACTCAGCCCGTGGTAACAGTAGCGCGGACTGCCATTGAGGGGGAGGAAGAGACAGACAACTGAGACAAGACCACTCTGTGACACTAGAGAGACGGCGCTGAGCCTCTTTGATGGCGCTCAAGTCAGTTTACGACAATGGGGTTCCAGTGGCACAATAAATCTAGGCCTGCAAAGGCCAGAAAGTAAGTGACGCTGGCCCGGTTTGGACGCTCCCAATCATCCTGACGGGAGGAAACCTGCCAGGTGCCTCATTCCACGGCGTTGTTCTCCCGCCCCCAGGACGCTGGAGATGTGAAAGAGACCCGACTGACACCTACCTAGGTACCTAGGTATGTCTTGGGACGTCATACGCTAGCGCCAAACGGCCCTCATGGATTCTAGAACCAATCCACCAATCCTGTGCCTTTAAACCTCATCTGGCTCCACTAGTTCAGAGAGAACAGGGCAGCCTAGCCATCCCGTCACTTCTCACCTTACCTTACCTCATTGTAGTGCAGTTTGCAGGTACTGCTCCGGGGAACATGTGCGCCCCATGTGTGTGCGTTGTTTGTTCCCTTCTGACCCCCTCTCCCCGCAGTACAGGACGGACAGGGAAGTGTAAAATGTAAGCGGCCATAATAAATAAATAATCAGACGCCCAAAGAACCCTCAAGTTGCCCGCCTCCTATCCCAAGCATGTGCAACATGGGATCTTGATCATCTCGCAAAAAACAACCCCTCCAAATCTCGAGCTTCGAGTTTCTTTCTCCCCTTCGACATCCCACTTTGCCAACTAACCTGCCCCGCAATCCTGCACCACCACCACCGCCACCACCAAATCCGACTGACCGCCTTCACTGTTCGTTTCTCAGCCCGCCATCTAAAACTAGGCAATCGAGATCACCTCAACCTGCGGATTTCAATCAACCGACCAACCGACACCACCTATATACCCGCGAAAAGGCCAACAAAAACCCACCATGCCCGGCCCCGTGGACCCAAAGACCCCGACCGAATCCTCGCCGAGGCACTCCCCGCGCATCGAACTCCCCGAGGAAGAGGGCTCCCCGCGGACCGACGGCCAGACCAGCCCCGGGTTGAGGAACAGCAAAGGATGGGATGGCAAGCTCAGGGTTCAGCGCACCGCCGTCCTCGCCAACCCCGAAGTCCTTTCGGACCCCGAATCCGACGATGAAAACGTCATCTCCGGCGAGGAACTTCCCGCCGATGAAGGCAAGCAAGCCCACAACGTTAACTATCCTAAAGCAAAGCAAGGCTAACACGCTGTTGCCCTAGACCTCCTTGATGGCGAAGACCCAGACACCGACGAGCTCATCGTCTCCCATGCCCGCGTCTCTTCCATAACCGCCCTTCGTCTCGAGCGCTTCCAAAAGGTCGTCCGCCTCTGCCTCCGTCAGAACTCGATACAGTCCATCGACGGTCTCTCCCCGCTCGCCTCAACTCTCGAGGACCTCGACTTCTACGATAACCTCATCTCCCACATCCGCGGCCTCGACGACCTCGTCAACCTCACCTCGCTCGACCTCAGCTTCAACAAGATCAAGCATATCAAGCGCGTCAACCACCTCACAAAACTCAAGGAGCTCTTCCTTGTCGCCAACAAGATCAGCACCATCGAAAACCTCGAGGGCCTCGACAAACTCACCTCCCTCGAGCTGGGCTCCAACCGCATCCGCGTCCTGCAGAACCTCGACTCCCTCAAAAACCTCGAGGAGCTCTGGGTCGCCAAGAACAAAATCACCGAGCTTACTGGCCTCGGGGGCCTGTCGAACCTGCGCCTCCTCAGCATTCAGTCCAACCGCATTCGGGACCTGGCCCCCCTCGCCGACGTCCCCAGCCTCGAGGAGTTGTACATGTCACACAACGCTCTCACCTCTCTCGCCGGCATCGAGCAAAACGAGAAATTGCGCGTCGTCGACATCTCCAACAACGCCGTCACCAGCGTCAAGGGCCTCGGCGCCCTCAAGAACCTAGAGGAGCTCTGGGCGAGCTACAACCAAATCGCCGACTTCAACGAGGTCGAAAAAGAGCTGCGAGACAAGGAGCACCTAACTACAGTTTATTTCGAGGGCAACCCGTTGCAGCTCAGGGGCCCCGCAGTCTACCGCAACAAAGTCCGTTTGGCTCTGCCTCAGCTATCCCAGATCGACGCAAGTGAGTGCATCGGATCCCCGTTCCTACAGCAGACAGACATGGTTTGCTAATCAATATCACAGCTTACGTCAAGACATCATGATCTTGAAGCTCGGCAATCTGGCATGATACTTACGAGACTGGCATGGCGTTACACAGGCGTTTGGTTAGAACCTGGCGGCGGGAGCAGCAATCAGTGGACATATATGGATTTTCTTTTTTCTTATTCCTCTTCTTCAATACGAGATACCTCTCTGCCACACATGTGGTCGCGCTTGTCTGTGGAGCAAGGAGCGTGGCGGGAAAGCTTTGTTCAATGGGCGGGCGGCTATTCTGACTTTTCAAGGAAAAACACACTGCATGCCTGTGCGAGCAGGCTCAACAACCTGTCGTGGTCTTTGATCATGGCTCTTGGTTGTATTTTAGCGGCAGACAATAGTCTGGCCGAGGGAGAGGGTATCTAGATACAATCGACATACGTCGCATATTGCTCCCTTGCACACCGCCCCGGTTTGGGATTACGACCTGACAGGTTACCTACCTCCAATTGGGGGTGCAACGCTGTTGTAGGTACGGTGAATGATGCGGAATGAACAACATGTCATGGGCGGTCCATTTAACCAAAGATCCACAGCTTCTCAGTGGGGAAGTACTAGTTGATACGTTAGCTCGTCTCAATTTATTCACAAGGAAAGGCGGCAGGAGGGAACTCACGTTAGCGGGCTGGTTGAAGCGGGTCTTCTTGTCGAGGGCGCTGATCTTGTCAATGTCGGCCTGCTCGAGGTCGAAGTCGGTGACGGCCAGGTTCTGGGCCAGGACGTTCTTGCGGCTGGTCTTGGGGATGACGGCGAGGCCGCGCTGGGTGGCCCAGCGGAGGAGGACCTGGGAGGGCTCCTTGCCGTGCTTCTTGGCGATATCGGTGATTGTGGGCTCCTCGAAGAGGGGGACGAAGTCGGTGGCGTGCTCCATGTTGAACTCCTTGAAGGAGGCGGGGCCGAAGGAGGAGTAGGCGGTGACGGCAATGCCCTCGTTAGCGGCCAGCTTGACGAGGTCGGGCTGTACGAGGTAGGGGTGGTGCTCGATCTGGAGGGTGGCGGGGGGGATCTTGGCGTAGCGGAGGAGGTCGTAGAGGAGCTGGCCCTGGAAGTTGGAGACGCCGATGCTCTTGGAGAGGCTCTTCTCAACGAGGCTCTCCATGGCGGTCCAGGTCTCCTGGATGGAGGCCTTGGAGGGGCGGACCTCGGACTTGCCGTCGTAGTGCCAGCCTGGGGGGTATCTGACCGAGGGGTCGACGTACTCGAGGGCGACGGGGAAGTGGATGAGGTAGAGGTCGAAGTAGTCGATGCCCCAGTCGGCGAGCTGTTTCTTGACGATGGGCTCCACGCGGTCGCCGTCGTGGAAGGTGTTCCAGAGCTTGGAGACGATGAAGAGCTCTTCGCGCTTCACGATGCCCTCCTTGATGGCGCGGGCAACGCCCTCGCCACACTCGACTTCATTGCCGTAGTCTACAGACAAGATGCAACGTTAGTAACGAGCTTTTGTAAGCGCAAGTAGAGAAGCCTGCTTGGGTGGCATGCCCAGAAGCTGTCATTGTGTGGGACCAGGGAGATCGGGGGTGTGACACCGAGTGTAAGTGAGCGAACGAGCGAGTGACATGGGGAGGTGGTGGGGGAGGGGGAGAGGGAGGGGGTGTGAAGTCCGGTTGAAAGGGCAGGGGGGGGGGGGTGTTTGCGGAGAGCCTTCCGGGTGAAATTATAGCGCATGGGGGAAATCGGTGCCCTGCAGAAATTCGCACCCATCATCATCATCCATGGTGGGGTGAAGGAGGGGTAGTTCAGGTTTCCGTCCGATGGTTTTTCGAAGGGAAAGCAGATCGAAAGGGACCACCGCCAAGTACGGCGCAAACGGCAGCGGACAACGTCCTTCCTGGGAGGGGCTCATGGCCCCAGTTGGTTGTCCATGGCCGCACAACAGCTGCCATTGTCGCCGTGATGGGATTTTTACACCGTGTCTCTTCCCTCCCGCCTCGTAGACGCCGCGGATGTGCACACTTTGGGAGGTTGCGGATTATTCACTTACCGCATGCGCCGTCAAACAGACGGTAGCCGGCCTTGATGGCCTCGTAGACGGTGTCTGCGGCAATGGCGTTGTCGACTTTCCACAGACCGAAGCCCACTTGGGGCATGTCGAAGCCGCTGTTCAGCTTGATGTTGGGGACAGCCATGATGACGCCTGCTTTGCGTTTCTTCTGGAGGCTTAGGGGAGGGGGGCTGTTTGGAAGAGAAGACTTGGGAGGGTATCAAAGGCCAACGCTAGACTTGAGGAAGGCAGAGGGAAGAGGGAGAGGGAGGAAGAGAAGAGGCAAGTGACGCTCGGGAACAAGTCGACAGACGATGTAGGTATTTATAACCCTCGCCTACCAGGTGTGCTTTGCTACGCGGTCCTAGCCTGCCCGGATCGAAGGCAGGCGGGATGGATCGTAGAGAAAGACACGTCCTCCTGGTGTTTCCCTCGCCCGGCGCGCCAATGGCCTCCACCTGCCGCCCCCCCTCAGTTGGCTGGCTGGCCGACTCTACAGATTCGGACAGTTCAAGGTGCCGTCACCATACAGCTCTGACGCGGGTATCAATGACACGAGGGGTTGGCGTCAGGCAGCGGGGTGAAAGGGACCGATAGGCAAAAGTGCACACATATCGTTTACCCCCCCTCCCTCCAAGGCCGACCAACCGGCCGGGTGGGGGGGGGGGTGGTCGCTGTAGAATGGAGTTTTATCTTAGAAGGCAACCCGACATTGGACGACATGGGAAACCCATTGGCCCATCAACATGACGACCGGGTAAAGTGGTTTCCACCACGGGCAAAAGCGAGGGATGTACTGTGTAAAAAGCAGCGGCCAGCTACCGGAGAACAGGGGATGTGTGGTCGCCGCACAATGGGACGCGCCCATTTGTGCGTTTAAGCCAGCTTGAGAGTCTGGATGACGACCCGCCGCTGACTGTCATGACTTGCTCTGTCGTGGAAGACGGAGGGGTTGTGAAGTATCCGTAGCCCAAAGCAAATGTGCATGGCTGAGCATCAGGTAAAGCAATGGGAGTTCTTCTTCGCAGTGTTGCTGATGTACACGGCGGCCGTACATATCTACGTAGCAGCATCAGATCTTACTGCTATAGCACCTATACATTTTAAGTTGGCTCAGGGCGGCTTTCGTGCTCTGCCACTGGCTGTTTTCGTGCCTAGAAGGGTCTTGTAAGGATTATCCACCTCCTAAGAACAGGAAACTTCAGGAACAGAAATTCTACGGATAATAACAGCCAAAGACTATGGCACGAAGTACCTAAGCACTTGAAACATCGCTACAGGTAGCCAGCCGATGCCGCTGCTGTACAATGCAATCTGTCTTTGCCTTTTCCCTTCTTTCTTCTTTTTGTCTTCTCGCATATCTCTTGCTGGAAGCAACTAAGGTACACACCCAAGGTAGATACGTACCTTAGAGGATGTATCCCACCAAGGACCCACTTTCTTCATTTAGCCTAAAGACCATCAGATGCGGCTAATTGGCTTCTTTCCATCGTCAACGCTTCTCTCATCTCTGCAGACTTCATCCACTTGGACCGGCACCAAGGGCGTCTTTCCTTTCTGTACGCTCCCGCTTTCTCGATCGATTGAGACGGAGCCACGCACGATGTTTGAGCCACTAATGCATTAGCGCCTTCCAAAAATCCCGCTTCGCCGCCCTTTACTAACACTCTGCTTTCTTATCTTCTTTGTATCCCTTCTACCCTCTACTGTATACCGATTCCTGTGTATAAACACTACTTCTCCGTATGATCACCTCCTTCTACCCTACTCTACAATCTCCTTCTACCCCCTAATGTCCTCCTCCCTCTATCCTCCGCCACAACTAGCTTGTCAACCGGCATAACTTGCTGGTCTGCTCCTTGTACTGCCCTGTCCACTGCCACGCCTCTTCCTCTCGGCCCAGGCACTCCGTAAACGTGTGCTTGTCGCCGTCCCTTCTGCGGATCCCGCAATACACGCACTGCCCCACCCATCGTGCCAACTGCCCTTTGAACACTCCGTCTTCTCGCCCAACTGCCGGCGATCCTGCCTGGCCTGCCACTGCTTCAACCGCCCGGCCTGCTGACTGCTCTCTAATGCTGCCATGATATGCGCCCTGTCTCCGGCCGATATATCGTCCTCGTTTCCGTTCTCGGCCCCGTCTCCGTCCTTGCTTCCCCGTGCCTCCGGCTGACACACGTCGCATGCCTCTTCGCCCTCCTCGCACCCAAAACGGCAAACGCGCTGATGATGGCGCTCTCCTGCTGGCTCTGCTTGTACGGGTCCTCGATGAATGCAGCGACGGCATCCAAACACGTGCGCTCCACCACTCCCTCGGCCAGGCCGCACCGCCGCCCTCGACGGCCTCGGTGAACGCGTATGGCCTAATATGGAAGGATAGATCCCCTGTAGGATTACTCCTCATGCCGCTTGATCCGAAAGAGCGTCTTACTGGCTGTCTGCTGTTTGTTGGCTGTTGGTTGTTACTGTTGGTTGATGGTTGTTGATGGTTAATCTAAGCTTTATGGTGAACACCCCTTGTTTCCTCGTATTCGGCCATCGTTCCGAACGCTTCGTTATAAGCTACCTCTGGATGTGATAGTACACCTTCCCCTCTGAGGTATGGAAGATGACGACCCTTGGTAAAACCGTGTACTGTCCCTTGGGTCTCGTAAAAGATATAAAGGAGTCCAGCTTTTCTGTACATGAGAGGGGGAAAAAGATTTGCTTTTGAACATTGTCTTATCAGGCTAACTCTTTGTTGCTCTTCCTACAGCAAACAGCCTCTTTCTCCTCAGTCACTAGAAGCCTAGGTCTTGTGACCCTGTTCGGCCTAGGGATTCATAAAGCAACCTGTCGCTATACTACTATGCCCCTCCTCCTGCTATTCATTACCATGCTTCTGAGCCCGTTCCGACCATGCGAGGGTTCGCCAACCTTCCAGGAGGAGTACCGCACCAACTACGTACCCAAGTTTATCAACACACAGTACGGCCCCCAGATTGTAGCGCCAAATACTCCATACGTAGCAGCAGCAGGCCAGAATAAGCTGTACTTTATTGATACCCGGTTCGACCTTGAGACCGCAAAGCACATCAAGGAACAGATTGAGTGGGCAACTGTTTTGCCGGGCCCAGAAGACGTCTTTAAGATAGACGAAATTACAGCTACAGCAGAAGTCAGAAACTCTCGGACAAACGAAACATTATTCGTCTTTGACCCCCCTTACGCTAGGGTGTTTTTCGCCAAAGGAATCAATAAGCGCAACCCAGACCTTAAACTGCCTGAACATGAGCCTGCTGGCGATTGGCTGGTGACCTATGATGTCGGCAACACCTTGACGAGGGCAGCAGGGTCTTGCTACGATTACGGCTGTAGCAATAAGGATGACTGCAAACGGCAGACGAACAACAACTGTGACCTCTGAAACAACTACAGGGTTGACAACGAGTGTGATAAAACAATCATGAATGCGGTCGGCGTATGCCGACCGCTCTGCAGCAAGGCGGTCGATGTACTAAAGGAAGATGGAGAGGATGACGCTAGCTACTATCGACGGATGGATGACCTTCACTGGAAATAGAGAAATAGTGGTGAGATGTTACGACCCAGATTCGGTTGGTTACCAGTGCAGCCTGAAGCACCCCCGACCAACGGGCAGGGCAGCGAGACATTCAAGTATGCAGGACTGCGGCACATACATACCGAAACACAAAACAGAAGAACTAGGGAAGGTTACGTGATGGATCAGTCAGGATTAGTGGTGATCCAACATAATCCCCCATTAAGGATTAGTGACCAACAGAACTGATCCAACACTAAGGATCACTAACAGGCAATAATAATCCAAGGGAAAGAACATAGATATAAGGACACTCATTCCACATAGGTAGATTACCTACCATAGCTCTTCAGCAATCAACTTTATGATTCCCTTATCACAATGACTCTCATCTATTCTTCAGTCGTGTCTAGCCACTCAAGCTCATCAACCTTTGTTAGTTATAGGATTAATCGCGGTATACCTTAGCTAGTAAGGTTACCCGCAAGCCAACAAGACCCCAACACTGTTATTCAGTATCAAGCCTCAACGTCTCTCCAGCAAACAACACCACTAAAGGATACCTGACCGTAATACGAGAGCGCTATTAGGCACTTAATACCAATTACCTACGTAAAATTGTATTCCAGAATGTTTCAGAAGACAAGGACAAGCAACATCAAAGCACCGGACCTTTGGTTCGCCTATGGACGTTAGATAACACTAACCCGGACTTGATCCGCACCTTCACGCGGAATGTCGCATACCCTCTTCCTCTTCGTCTCCCATCCATGTCTTGTCGACTCGTCGACATGTTTGCTAGTGCAACTCACTCCACGTGGACCGGCTCGTGGGTTCACTGCCGGCCTAGACCCCCCTTTGCATTTCATCCGAGTGGAACCGGTGGAATTGACCCGACTTCACTCCGCACCACCGTTTCTCTGCCACCAAGCGGTCCCTGGCGGCTTTTTCACAGATAACCTCCGATACCACGGACCAGTGACTGGGTTGTTGTCCTCAGAGTCTTTGGACGCTTTATAGCCGGGACAATTGAGAACCTTGATCCTTTGTACGGTACGGACTTGATCTGCTGCTCATGGTCTTGTTTGACACTCAGGACCAGGACAGGGAGACGTTCGGCAACAAGAAACGTGTCTACGCTCAACTCAAGAAGCCCTCTTTGTCAAAACGGCGTCGAGGACAAACGGTATACACGGGTCCGAGCACCGCCATGTCAAGTGACAATGTAACAATGGAGTCACTATTCAATGTTCGCGAGCTTCCAAAGCCATTGCTCCCCAGCGAGTTGCTGTACTTTGTTTCAACCATCTTCTCTTCCCGAACTAGGCAACTCTTACTTGTCTTCTTTATCGCGTTGGAAATTCTTTTTGTCTTCAAGACCAATTCCTATCATAGCGATGTGTACAAATACACTTGGCTTCCCTCCGTAGTTCTCTAGAATTGAGAATATCCGTAGACAATATCCAAGACAACCTCGCAACAGTTACACGCTTAACTTCGACACGTTCCGACTTACCAGATATTCGCCAACGTCGCGAGAAGCTAGAAGACAAAGAAGCAATCACACAGGGCTCTGGAAGCACACTTTGTCAAAATGCCACGAGTCGCCTTCCAACAACAAGAACGGTTTGAAAATGGGCCTCACCAGCCTGACTGTCCATGCCAGGCCCCAGGGGAAAGTCTGCAAACATATAAGAAGCGGCTGAGAAATGAGAGCACAGCCAGAATGGCCAGTGTGAGGGGGACGAAGCACAACAAATACAAAGATGACGGCACGCTGACCGGAAAGCGTTACGGACGCGTCGTGTTCGACACGGAACCCTTAGGGCTATCCCAGCCGTATGGTACGCGGGAGTTCAGCACGGCGGATATTGATGAAGCCGTGGCAAGCTATGGCCAATGGGGTCAAGACGATCACAAGGGCTTCGGCATCTTGGTGAAGAAAATAATCGGCGCAGGTCGCTTTGGAATCGTCGCACTCGTGCACTACATCAACGAAAAGGGAGAGACCCTCCCTTGCGTGTTGAAGCTGGAGAAATACCGACATCATGTCCATGGGACGCTTGCACGGGAGGAAAAGGCCCTGACGGTAAGCGTCCCTCATCTGGTACGAACATGGAGCCTTAGTGCCGCTTTCTAACCATCACAGAAATTCAAAGGTGCAAAACACATACTGCAAATCTTGGATGTCACACAGTTGGTCAAGTCGGAGAGAGCCAGAAGCTACGGCTTGCACGCAGCAGGCCACGTAGCCCCGAACCCGGCACCACAGCTCTGCAACGAAGGATTAGACCGGGCGTGGAGCTTGAATGACTTCGCGCATCAGCCAATCCGTAACTTCGTTCTGGTCGAGCATGCGGCTCACGGGGATCTGAATGTGTGGCTCAGCAAGGCTAGCCGTAGCGGAACCCGCTGGCCGGTACGAGCAATTTGGATGCTCTTCAGGAGTCGTAAGTTACCGAACGAGCCTTGGAATGCTACCGCTGAGATATTCTTTGCTAATCCTGTCACCTTGCAGTTGCACAGGGGCTCATTGGCGTGGGCTACCCTCCAAAGGAAGTCTTCGGCGGTGCGAATCGTCCAGAATGGGATCCCAACGACCCCATCGACGAGCACCTCCCGTACGACTACCCCATGAGCGAGCGCTACGAGCCCCAGCAGACGACTCACTTTGATCTTGAGCCGAGCAATGGTACGTCTGTCTGCAGGATGTTCTCCTTCCACGCCGGATATGGCTAATCAGTACAACAGTTCTAGCAAGCAGCAGCGTGGACAATGGCAACATGCCCATATTCAAGGTATGCCCAGTGCTCATCCCTCCCTGACCTGTAAGTATCGTTTGAGCTAACCAACCCAGATTGCCGACTTCGGGTCCGCCCAGTTCTTCAGCGAGTATGCTACCAACCCAGCGCACTTTGAGTGAGTTTCCCACTCCATCTTCCTTGTTAGGTTGCAAAGCTGACCGATGACCTCTTTGCAGCAAGGATCTCTTCTGGAAGTGTCGCTTCAGCGGAAAGGGAAACTACTTCACGCCTGTAAGCAAACAAATGATGATATAACAAGATCACAAGCCCAGCAGCTGACAATTTGCAGGAACAATTCACTAGGCAATGGGACCATCTGGACTTGCAAGCTTATTTGGCCGACGACAACCTTCCGAATCCTTTTGTGGCCGTAGACGGGAGCAAGCCTCCGATTGCCGGTAACTATGGAATGCACTCCAACGTTTTCCAGGTTGGCGTCATTGTGAGTATATCGCCCTGGCTTCTCTTACATGCTCAGAACTGACCGTTTTTTATAGATATGGTGCGCCATCACTCTCTGCGCTTTCCAGCCGCTCACGGCCATGAACTACACGCTCCCCAACGGTCAGGAAATTGTCACCTGGGGAGGCGCCCTCCAAAACGAGCGGTTCAACGGCATCGACGAGGAGCTCAGGGGCCTAGTTCAGCGCTGCATGGCAGAGGACCCTGTCCACCGCCCTTCGCTCGGCCTGCTTATGCGAATTATCGAGGACCGTCTCGGCGCCAACGACCTCGAGTCTGAAGAGGTCGTGGCCACCTGGGCGCAGGAGTTCTTTTCTTCGCCCCGGAACCCCGGAGACAAAGGGCACAAGAGGAGGTTATCTAACGGCAACGACGACGACGACGACGACGACGATGACGACGGGGATGCTCGGCGGCACGCGCCCCGTCGGAGGACTGAAGTCGAGCCCATGATCCACGGCTCATTTCAGCAGCCCAGGCGTGTATCGGAGTCGCTCAACCGGCGCCCCAGATTTCAACACGGCAGGCTGGCCTTGCGGCCTGCGCCGGGTGTCAACCAGAGCGTGGGCGCCTTGAACGACGCCCTCGCTATTGACCCAAGACTCTTCCAAGCGTCACAGATGTCGGAGCAGCAGCAAGGAATTCCAGCGTTCGGTGCTCAGTCTTACGTCTTCGACTTTGGGAGTCAGATGCCGCAGATGCCGCAGATGCCAGAGCAGTGGCAAGAGAGTCCGGCTTTCGGTGCACAGCCGGACGTTTTCAACTTTGGCGGTCAACAGATGCAGCAGAACGCAAGTGCGGCGACGTTCCAACCGGGAGGATACTTTAACGTACATGCCCAGTACGGGGAGAATCCTTTCCAGCAGCCACCGCAGCAGCAGCAGCAGCAGCCGGCGCAGTACATGCCTCTCTTCAACCAGCCTTTCCAGCAGATGCAACCGCAGCAAGTCCAACCGCAGCAGCAGCCATTTTTTCAAGGTCAGCAACAGCCGCAGCCGGACGCGGGGCTACAAGGCCAATTGAAGCCCGAAGATGTGTCTTGGTGGCAATGGTAGCCGGAAAGGACTGCATTGGTGCTCGCGACAATCCGGCCAAAGGCTGTTGAGGGGTGTGGTGCATGGACCCTGATGAAGAGCGGCGTCGGCTGGTTCCGCGCCCGGATCACGACGGTACGGCGTCGGACGGGTTGTTCGTGATGATGAGGAGAGTGTAATAAAAAGCGGCCGTACCCGATGGTTTGTGGCACATTAGATGGTTGGCGCTATAGAGGATTCTTGGATATGAAGAACATGGCTGTGGCGTTGTCAGGGAGGTAGATCGATCGTCTCCAAAAAGTCCAGCCATGACAAAAGTTGAATGCAAAGAATTGAGTGACATAACATCTTTAGAGTGGAACAGCTGTGTATAAACCGGATTCTAAATCGCACTTACATCTTTTTCCCCCGTGGAACTTGAAACTCGTCACCAGACTCGCGATCCGGAGGGGAGGAAAGGGGCACAACCAAATATTCTCGTTATGTAGGGTATCTTTCTTTCTTTCAGGCCTAGTATGTGATCGTGACACTAAACACAATCGAACTTTACTACAAAAGAAACCAGTCTCGAAGCGTCCCATCCCCCAACCAATCTCATGCTTGCCGCCTCCTCCTCCGCTTCTCCTGTACTTCGAAGTCAAAGTTGGCATACAGGCAGTTACACTGGCCACTGCCCGCCGCAATGCTGGCCGGATTCCCCGCGGAGTCGCTGCATTCCGGCCCTCCCTTCTTGACCTGCACAATCTCAATCTGACCAGGCCACACCTCCCACCTGGCATTGCCGCCGTCGGCGCTGTCCGCCGTCGCCGTCGTCCCACCCGACTGTGCGAGCGCCGTTGTGGCGTTCTGCCTCGTCCACAGCGTCGCGCGGAACTGCGTGTCTGAGAAGGTGCACGTCGCCGCGCGGCTGGCTTGCGTGGTGGCGTTGGAAGGGACTACGGTCTTGGGGAGAGAGAAGTTGAAGACGAGGCGCTCGTCGTACGAGTTACCGTCCAGCAGGGTCATCGTCTCGTTCGCGAACTGCGGGGAAAAGGGGTTCAACGACGACGACGGGAACGACGACGAGATTTGGTAGGTGTAAGAGTTCTGCTTGGATATCGTCCAGAAGAAGGTCGCAACGGAGGCGTTGGGGGACTGTGAGTAGGTCTGGTCGGGGAAGCAGCGCCAGGTCGACGAGTCGGAGGTGCAGCCCGTGTTGGCCTGCAAGAGGGCCGTGTTGAAGGCGAAGGAGCCCAAGGGGAAGAGATTCGTGTCGTTTGAGACAACGGCGGGCGCTGCGGGTTGTCTGCTCATGATGTTAGTTAGTCATGCAAGTGGGATCATATCACGAGATGGGACGTACGACTCGCGGTTCTCAGCTTTGAGGCCGATCGGTAAGCCCACAATGAGGCCAACGGCAACGATGGCGAGGATGGCCAGCCGGTACCAGCCTCTACGGCGGGAAACACAGGTCGAGACCCTTCTCTTTTCGTCCGGCGTGCCTTGGCCTACCGGCGGCGTACTAGGCAGAAGTCTAGCATTCTCCTTGTAGGAGCTTTTAGGGGTCGAGGTTCCCATGCTTGAGAGGCTGCCATTGCTATTGACGCTACGGATGCTGCGTGTGCTGTGTGTACTGTGTGTGCTGTGTGTGCTACGCGTGCTGAGGCTGCTGCGTGTGCTGAGGGCGCTCCTGGTACTGTCTCCAGACGGGCTGCGGGTGTATGCCGGAGGGGGATAAGGGTGGTGCGCATAGATGGGTCGTGCTGTGGGAAAGCGGCCGTAGGATTTCGGTTTTGTGCTTCGACATGGCGGAGGAGGGGCGAGTGCCGCAGGCGATGGGCGTGTGACGGTTGTGGCTGTGGTAGATCCATCTTCTGAGATGACTGGCATGCGGCCAACCGTCGCCAGGGTGGTACGGGCAAAAGACGGGTTTTTGTACATCGTGTTTGAGTTGTGGATATGAAGAAGGGAGTCGAAAAACCCGTGTATGTGGTAGACACCTAAAATCGATGTTCACAAGAGTGGCCACCTTATGACCCGGCTTCTTGCGGATGCGGTCTTCACTGGCAGAGAAACGGACCCAAAGAGAGAGTACAACGTCGTCACCTCTCGCCTGGCTGCTGTGTCTTTACAAGGTGTGGAAGACTTCCAAAATCCAGAGGTATACAACCGGTTTTGGTGGGATGAGTTGCGATACACGGCCGAGTGAGACACACGACTGTTGAATATCGAGGTTGACAGAATGTACAGAATCAACTTGTGAACATTGAACAAATTGCGTTGGCTGGACCGAATCGAGCGCCTTGGGTTTGTAGGGATATCGGATTCTAGAACCGCGGGAACGGTGAAAAAGTCTCAGACATCGAGCTTGATATAAGTCCGGTAAAAGAAAGCCCCTGGTCGCTAGGCGCCGACAAACACTGCGCGACAGCGATCGTTGTTTATTTTCCCTCAGGGTGACGATTCTACCGACGTTGGCGAACAAAGGACGCCAGAAGGTTTACTGGGGGATCATCAGCCAATCCGACCGGCTCAGAGAGACAAAGGACTAGTGTGCAGTAGACATGGGAATAGCAAAGGAAGTCTGCGTTTGAGATTTCGTGCCTCGAGGAAAGCTTGTTCATTTCAGGGATGGCGCGCAAGGCATGACCCGTCTACAGCCGGAAGTTCACCACACAATTATAACGACAAAATGGAATGTTGTGGGGAGATGGGGGGTTGAGGGCTTCTGATGAGGCTCGAAGACCACCAAGCTAGAATGGCGATCTTCACGGCGTGCAGGTGTGCGAATTGCATCGTAAAGAGATGTGCCCTCCAAAGCATAGAACTGGAGAAATGTATTTAGCGAGAAAAGCCACTGATTTCGCGGGGTTCTATGAACAAAACCTAGCAATACGCCTCTGTCTCTCCTTGAACACGGGGGAAACCATCCTCCTTTCCAGATAGCCAGATCGATGTATATGATTTATATGATGGTTGTACAGATGCATAATCAACTGAGCCTTTCCCCTTAAGCATCGCCCTGTACCTCTTGCAGCGACTCCGTCTCCTTGCCCTTGCTCCTCGCCGATTCGCTCTCACTCGCGGCATATGATGGGGGATCCAAGTCGTCACCGCCAGCCACCCACACGCGCGACAGCTCTTCCTCAATCTCTTGGCGTCTCGACTTCCACGTCTCCACTTGCTCAAGGCGTTCTCGGAGATCCTGGAGCTCTTTTTCGACTTGCATCTTCTCCCGCTCCGTTCCGATTCTCTCGAATTCCCATTCGTCGCCACGCTCTCCTCCCCCAAGAATAAGGTTGTAGGTGTGGTACTTCTTGAGGGAAGCACGTGTTGAGATGGTGATGAGGGCTGTTCGCTGTTAGCATATTCGCAATGGCATAAGCAATGGTTCGACTTACTAATTCCCTTCTCCTTGCACACCTCGTAAAGCAGTCCCTCGACGTCTTGGGACACGGCGCTGGTTCCTTCGTCAAGGATTGCAAATTGAGGCTCGTGGTACAGCACACGGGCAAAACCCATGCGCTGCTTCTCGCCGCCACTGAGTACGTCCTTCCACTCCTTACGGGTATCCCAGCCACCTTCACGGTCGGGAAGGTAACCGAGACGAGCGTCCTCCAGGATACGCTTCAGGTCGTCTTCGGACTTTCTCTTCTCGCGCATGTCGTGATGACCGTCGGGATAGATGACCTGGTCACGGAGCGTGCCGATGCTGAGGTATGGTCTTTGCGGCAAGAACATGATGCCGTCCTGGCCAATATCCTTAGGCCGACTAACAAGACCCCAATATACTGGCCACAGGCCCGCAAGAATACGAGCAATCGCCGTCTTTCCCACACCGTTGGGTCCCGAAATCTGGAAATATTAGCTTTTGCAGTGCTTTTTCTACCCGTTAAAGTAGCTTACGAGAAGGTGCTCTCCTCTCCTGACAACCATGGAGAGCGACTCCATTAGCTCCTCGCCGCCGTTGGGCCACAGTGACGGTGCAACAACAGGAACGTTCTCGAATCTGACGCCATCAAATCCCTTCTGGATGGTTCCCTGAACATCCGAAAGCGAGTACAGCTCGTTTTGTTGTCCGCGGAGGAAGTAGGCGTCGGCATGGACTCTGTGGAGCGTTGAGATCAGCGTATAGACTCGGCTAGTGTATCCAGCGAGCTCCGACAGGTCCTTGATGGAGTACATCATTCTGCCGCCAGCGTCTGCCAGTGAGAGCATGAGACGTTTGTTGGTAATGAACTCCTTCATACGGCCGCGCTCCCTGCTGCCCTTGGGGGCATTCTGGTCCAGCTCAGCAGCGCCACCTAGACCACCCCACGCAGGGAGAAATACTGGCAGCGACGACAGCAGGTAGCCGTAGGCACTCCAGCTGTACTTGAGGATGAAATCCTCAAGCATGTTGTAACGAATCTTGAGCATATAGATACCCTCCATCCAATTCTTGAGCGAATTGAACTCTTTATTGAGGAATTGCTTCTCCATATCGGCGCCGCCGTAGAAGGCGATCTCTTCGGCATTGGCGATCAGGCGCGCGTGCAGACTCCTGAAGTCGCCCTCCTTGCGGCCCTCAACCGCCTTGAGCTTGCCAAAGGGCGGCGAAAGCCGACGCAGAATGCTTGCTGTCAAGAAGTAGTTGCTCAGAAGACCCGTGAGAGCCAGCGGGCCGAGAGAACGGAACAGCTGGTAGTTGAAGACGCAAAGGTCGACAAAAGGCTTGCCAAGCGACGAGTACAGGTTCGCGGCGGCCGCGCAGAAGAGTGTCAGATCTTGTGTAATGAACTGATCCGCACCCTGGCCTACGCCTCCGTCCAAATTGGAAAGTTTGTAATAGTTTAGGTTGTTGTTCAAGTAGAGGTCGTGGATATACCGAGTAAGGCGGGTTCTAAAAGCAATGGACACCTTTGACTCGAGAAACTTGATCATCGCATTGGTATACGATGCAAAACCCCCAAGACCACACCACTACGTTTATAATTAGCACGGGCAAGGAGTTGGGAATACTTGCGACCGCTCACCTTTACGAGTCCCCAGAGGAAGGCCCTGCCCTGCCCGGCAACGAGATCGCGCACAATCTCACCGTCAAGCCGGGCGACGACGAGGGACAGGTATGTGCGAAGCATCAAGAACACGCTGTGACTCAAGAGCAAGCCGGCTTCCTTGCTCGACCATCTTGGAATCATGATGCTCATCAGACTCAGGAACTGGTGCAGGAAGGCCAAGTTCAGCCCGGGTTTGGTCTGCGCCGCTGGTACGGTACCGTCGCCGAGACCGGACACCCGCGGCGGATTGAGGAAGAGGCGGCGATGCGCCTCGAATGTCAGCGGCTTAGTCGTCTGGATGACGACCTTGGAGGTGCCATCCTTGTAAGGGACGTAAATCGTGCGGGAGCCATCCTTATTATGCAGCCACGAGTTCGTGCGGACGAGCTTGCGACCCTGCTCTTTCTCCTCCCGACGCTGTCTCCACCAGCGCCTGCCTCCTGCGGCGCCTAGGATGATGGATGCAGCGAGGGCAAGTGTTCCGAGCAAGCGGGTTGTGCGAGATGTGGTTTGGAGGCGGGCGCGAATGAGGGTTGAGTATTTCTCGAAGAAGGCAGCAATGGCCTCTTCTGCGGCCGACTGGCGGAGTGTTGATTGTTCGGCCATGGCGGCGACGATAAGAGTGGTTACGGTACGTCGTAGTGATGGTGGTGGTGGTAGTGGTGGTGATGGGATCGAGTCGCGCAGGCTCGCCGCGGGTATGATGACGCTACGAACTCGCAGCCATCACCGGATGGGAACTCAACTCTGCGATATGTGCGACGCTATTGCCGACGGATGGAGGAGCGCAGAGTGCGTTGCAATTGAGGTTCTGTTTGTTTGATGCTGACGGACGGTCGGAAAGTCCAGCTAAGCACGTGGTCGCATTGGCAGCCTGAGTCGTTTGTTGTTGGAGAAGGAACGCTTTGGGGCGACGCTGGCTCGTGATCGCATTACGACATGTGAATGCCGGTGGGCAGTGGAGTTCCGAGGCACTGCCACCACCCGAACCGGTGGATAACTTGGGGAAAGCGGTCGCTCTGGTCGCCCCAGTGGAAGGGGTCCCAGCCAGCCGCTTGAGAGCCGAAAGTTCCCGGGCTTGTGAGTGGCTGTTTGCGGCAGGGATGACGCTAACTCCGCAAGAAGCTCGGGGGGGCCTTTGGGCGAATGACATTCAAAACAACGCCTCCAGAGTGTGGGGGAACTTCAACACGCCGTGGCTACCTTGGCTACCTAGGTACCTAGTCACATGACATCTTGGATCCGAACTTGAGGGTCCGGGGTAGGTAGTTGATAACTTCCGATGTTCAACGGTCACTCTGATGCACCGTGCCCAGGTTGTTCTCCGGCACATGTGCTGATGCCTGTCATTTTGGGCAGAACAACAGAGAGCAAGGAGGCTCGCTTTGACTGGCTGCGAACGGTCATCGCAAAACTACTGTTGGCTTTACGGTGGTGGGTGGTCAGTGATGACTATGGCAAAGGTTGAAGATGATACGGTTGAACCCCATTCTTCATTTTGAAATAAGCACTCATTCAGAGATGTTATTCGGAGCGCCGAGACATCGCTTCGGGCCTCAATGGTCTGTTAAACCATGGAAGTCTCTCGAGACCAATGAAACGATGTTCTGTCCCCAGTCCAGCATGAGCGCTCTTACTCGTTCCTTGGGTACGGCTATAATGGGTTGATAGTCAATTTGAGCCGAGAACCGAGCCGAACCTCACGGAATCGATATTTGATCCGTCAGTAACTGCATTCATCATTATGCGTTGCGATCTAGCAGGTCGAGATGGTATGCTGCCGTATGTGCTGTCCTAAAACAAAATAAAACCTGCCTTCTATCGATTTATGTAAGAAGGGCAGGGACGAGAGCTGCGACCTGCCTATACAACCTCAATATGTCTTTCCTGACCAGAAGGAACAGTAGATGCGACATCCAAAGCCGCTTTATTCTAGGATAATGTGAGGAAAGAGGTTTCCCTTGGCTGTGGCCCGGATGGAAAGGCCAAGCAGGCTTTGCTAGAACAAAATACAAGCAGAGCTCTTGTTCAACATGACCACATCCATCTTCTCTTCAACCATTCACCAAACATCCATCTGTCAGTTAACCCGTCCAACAACGATACCGCTGGTACCTTACCGTTTATCACACTTGGGTAGCACCATAGACATCCAGCACAGGGTTACTCGAACGGAAAAGCACATCAGTAACACGCAAGTCCAGAGAGTCCAGCAGCACTATGGAGATCCACTACGTCCCTCACAAGGAGCATTTGGAGGAGTCAGAGGACTCCCCTTGGCGACAAGAGCGCGTTAAGCTCTCAAGAAAACTCCAACAACTCTACGATGCCGGTTACCCACTCTTTACCAAGAATCAACTGGCCAGCATTGCGAAGCAGCTAGCCCACAAGAGCCCTCTTATCGAGACCATGGGCATGGGAGGAGAAACGTACTGTTTTCCCATCGGATGGCACAACTATCATGATGAGTGGGTAAGACAGCCCCGATATGCGATCTGAGACTAATGAGAACTGTTGATAGGGAGACACTTTCCATCAATTACAGACCCATCCAGAGCCTTGTGTTCCCGTCGCCATCAGACCGGCCAGACGAATTTCCGAACCCTTCTTGTTCTGTCGACGTGAAGTGCACAGACTTGCCCTCCCGAATGAATCCAGACCAAGTCGTCATTGCCGTTAACAAGATAGGTGCGGCGTTCAAGGAGTACGAGAAGACATGGGAGGCGAGCCCGCAATGCCAAGAGCTCAAATACATTCTGAACTCTATCTCGATTCCCAATGTAATCAACAAAATCATCTGTTTCGGCCTGGGCGACTTGGTCCTTGACTCCGACGATGACTACAACCACCGGTATTGGGGCGAAAATTCCGAGGATCGACGCCATACACAGCACGCCATCGCTCTGACTTTGTCACAAATACTAGGATACCTCACCGGCCGGAAAATTCAATGCTATACGCAAGACCCAGCATACACCCAAGCATCCATCGAGTATCTCAAGAGCCGCAACATCGTGGTGCTTGATGATCCACAGGGTTTCCTCGACGTCGACGAATTCACGCTAGTCTTCAGCGTCGCTCCGACGGTACCTGTCAAGCAGATCGTAGGGGAGCTGGCCAGGCCAGCCATCATAATCTGGGACCCCGAAGAGCCCAATGAAATAGACGAGATGGGCTGGAAACACATGAAGTATCCTGACGGCGATGAGACATGGATCAGGTTTGCTTAACTATGCCCAAAGACCAGAGCCGTCGCAAGAGCTGATGTACTCGCAGTCCCTGGTGTTCTGATCCTGACTCAGCGCGCACGCGGAAGATGGAAAAGGAAGAGTATATACCGTACTCCTTTCCCGAGGACGAGTTCGTCCTATTCGGGACCCAGATTCTCGTCAGAAAGGCATAGAACGGGAAAGACAACGCGGCGCAATGCTTGTGAGGCTGCCCTCTATACTTAGGGCAGACCACACACACACGAATGACCTTGGGTCACAGACTATAAATTAACACTCTGATGTCTCTAGAGAGACGGCATTCCTTGAAGAGTCGACCTTCTGTGTACGTCACGATGGAAGTGGACTAGGCCAGGGACTCTGGGAGGGACAGAAACGGTGAAAGTTATGGGTAGACAGGTAGTTTATGATGGACTGGTCTTGTGGAACGGTATTCTTACACAGCTCGATGCTTTCAGAGGTACCGATGCCATGGCCAGGGGGAGGAAAGAAGGGTAGACAGAAGATACGGTAATAAAACAACAGCCTAACCTTGCGCTTCAGTTACATCTCCCTGTCCGTACTTGCTGAGCCTGTGGGGGTAGTGGCACGTCGGGTTGACAGCCGGACCGGACGTCTGGAAAAGATGTCGCTTACGATTAAGGGGCGATCTGAGAACAAATGAAGACGTATTGCCCTTCTACTCTCTCTGGGGCGTACCCGTATGTTCCAGTGGTGGTGTTGCAGGACCAGGTTCAAGTTTTCCAAAATTGTGTGAGGCCGAGAGCATGAGCAGAAGAAGTCAAGATCAAAACGTCCAGAGGTACCTGATTCTTTGAGGCAGCGCAGCAACGCTCGTGTTCAGCCACATCAACTCCATGTATCAAACAAGCAGACACTCAGTCAAGAGAAGATGAGGAGGGAAACAGGAAGACCGAACCAGGGCTTACCCCGCGAAATATAGCATTTGCATGCACAGCACGGCACGGCACGGCTACCCCGGAGCCTCACTCTCTTTTGTGTTTGGACTGGGCCACTCATGTATTCTCGGGGTTTGCCGCCGTGGCGGTAGCGTTTATGGCTGAAGCTTATAGATAGCTTTCTGGACCACCCAACAGCCTCAGCACCCATTGTGCGCCTTTCTATCTTTGGGGTTTGGGGGTCTGTCATCCAATGTTGTGCGCGGCGGCGGCGGGGGGGAAACATGCAGTCCGAGAGAGCATTCCGTCAAAGCTCACATGCACCAACTATGGAATGGTTGACTTTCCCGGGGTGAGTTTCCAACGTTTCTTGGGTCTTGCCTCGCTCTCGGCCGTTGTGCCAGACAGACGAGGGAGCCCGTGCCACCGCAAGGGAAGAGACACAACGTAAGGCAGCAAGCGACGGGAAGAAGAAAGCTGTTCCGTCCGTGGTACGGATAACGTGTGCTACCTACACTACGTAGTAGAAGAGGAGGACGAAAAAGAAAACTTGGTGGGACGCAGAAACAGGAACCGGCGCAAGACATCCACGTTGGGAAACGTGCTTGGGAAATTCGCCCGGGGGGGGGGGGGGGAGGGAGCAACACCCTGGACGATTCCCGGAGGAGTCGCAGTGGGTGCGGAATCGGGAAGGCGTCGCCGCACGGCGGTATTTCCTATTTGCATGGACGGTTGAACCTCTTTCCCCCCCTGTTGTCGGATGCGTTTACCCGAGTGGCTCTCTCCATTTGGCTTTTTGTGATGTGTGGATGGGATGGAGTGTTGCATGAGGGAGTGTGAGCGCGAAGGTAAGAGTGAGTGTGTGTGGCAGTATGGATGTGGATGTGTGGATGTGTGTGTGTGTGTGTACGGATATACAGAGTATCCGTATGAGAGAGTGCGTTACCCAACCAGCGATCCGTCACTCGACCGGGCGGTAACATGGCCAATGAGAGGCAAGGGGAAATATGGCCAAGGGTGGTCCGGATCTCCACCAGTTGTGAGAGCTTGTCCCATCTATGATCTATCCACCAGTTGGTTGGAAGGGAGGAGGCCGGAAGGATGTGGTACTCGTTCCTTGCGGCTTTCAAGGGGTTGTGGAATACGGTACTTGGGGACTTAGGATGGGGGCGGCTCCAAGAGGTTCCTCGATTGCAAGGCTGTCGAGGCTTGGCGGGAAAACATACCCAAACTCACTGATGCTGCCTAGGGCGTACAGAGATAGGCACATAGGCAAACAGGGCGATTGGGAGGTGAGATTGGGGGTGAGTAACCGCGAATATCAGACCGACAGGAGACACAACGGACATGGATGAGGCAAACTCGAACCGCCCAATAACTACCCTTATGCGCTAAGCACCTAGTAGCGAGCATCGGCCGAGTAGTGGTGGCTGCAGGCAATGCGCTGCAGCTCTCTTCTTCCACCCTGCCCTCGACTCTCGACCTCTCGACCACTCATCTAGCTCAGCACGCAGGGCCTCTTCACCGGTTACGCGCCCAAGTCGTCGCCTCACAAAAAAAAAAAAAAAAGAATAAAAAAAAGGAGGGAAAAAATGGTAGGCTGACTTGGGGCTGTCAGATGGTGTCGCGGCGGCCGGGTCGAGTCTCTTGCTACGGGGGGCCGGCACGCACTGAATGAGAAAGCGCCCGGTTGCGTTTACCCTGTCTCTGGTCCGGCGTTGGACCAGACAGCGAGTGCTCGCAGGCAGAGGCGGCGGTAGCGGCAGCATCCGCTTCCATGCCGTGGGCTGCTGACGCTTTCCAAGGCTCGAAGCTAACCAGGGGCACCAGATAGCGAACCGGGACGGGGAGGGAGGGCATCGGATGCGACGACGGGTGCCCTCGTTCATTTCGGGGCAGCACAGTCAGCACCGGACTCAGGTAGGTCGGTCGATCGTCGGAAGCAGAGTCAGACAAGTCGCCCTCAGAATGTCTTTCTCTCTCTCTCTCTCTCTCTCTCTCTCTCTCTCTCTCTCTCTCTCTCTCTCTCTCTCCTCCGTCTTTCTGGACAGGGTTGCGGGCTCTTTTGCTGTGTTGCTCTCGTAGTCGGAATTATCTGTGAGGGCGGGGGCCGCCATGAAGAATAGGGAAATGGAAGGAAAACGAAATGACGGAACCGGGATGCCGGGCGATAGGGTTAACAAAGAGCTAGGACACGAGGCAATCTTACCCTCTAGAGACACGGGCACGCAGCTCTTTGACAGCTTGGATGTTCCCAGCAACGGCTACCGCGCTTCGTCGCCTCGTCGCCTCAAGTATTTAACGAACCATCAAACCCACGATATGCCTGCCTGCCTTGCCGCTTATTATGAACTCGACTCTGTCCACTAGGTTGAGCTGAAAAGGTATAAAAAAAAGGCTTCTACTGCCAGGCCGGGGCCCCCATTACTCCAAAGTCCAAGTCGGTATTGTCGTCGCCCATCGCACTTTTAGCAACTGGAGCGATTCGGGGGCCTAGCTCCTGTGAGAAGCGTGTGATGGGTGACCGGGATGGAACCTATCTTGCGTTCCCACCGTGGAGATTTCTTCTAATATGAGCTTGGCGGCACAAGGCCATGAGATTGGGAAATGGGAGATGAGACATGGCGTCTGATGCAGCACGATAGTCGTCTGGTGTCGAGCACAGTGTGCATCCCTCTCCTCATGGCCCGTGCTGCAATGCCCCCACACCGAACATCGATGGTTGTACCTGCCGAGGGACGTCACTTCAGCCAGTGTTAGCTTGCCGAAAACTGCATTATTTGCACTACCCACTGCACAAGATTAGACAGTACGAAGAACCTGATGATCACTGTGGTCCTTGACGGCCCCCTATCGCGCCCCATCTAACGAGCCCGGCTCTTCTGCTTAACCAGGACGGGACAGGCTAATCTCACCAGGCAATCCACCCACACACACCTTCCAGGTAGGTCTATTCGTACGCTCTCGCAGCTTTGCGCTCAGGTGCTGTGGCCTGGCTGTCCTGCCTCTCCCCCGGTCTCTCTCTCCTCTATTCTGCCCCCCGGTTCCTCGACCCGGCGGCGAACACCCCAGCTTCCATGCCATGTACCTGTATGCATCTATCTGGATACACGGACCAGCCCCTGGCCCCTAAATACTCCCCAATCCATCCAAGTGTTGCTGTGAAAGGCAAATCATCTCGCTTGTGCCTTTCACGGCCTTTCAGCCTCTGATACGTCGTTTGGCCTGGCTACCTAACCCCCCCGGGGTCTCTCTCTTGCTCACTCCCTCACTCACGCCTTGTC
This sequence comes from Colletotrichum cereale, assembly GCA_034509685.1. Classification (NCBI taxonomy): domain Eukaryota; kingdom Fungi; phylum Ascomycota; class Sordariomycetes; order Glomerellales; family Glomerellaceae; genus Colletotrichum; species Colletotrichum cereale. The sequence goes on along the minus strand of JASUDE010000033.1, from coordinate 57,486 downwards.
TTTGACTGACCTTGGTTTGATTGCTTTGCTTTTTTGCTCTGCTCTTTCAACTAACGCCCCCTCCCCTCCCGAGTCCTCCCCCCCCCCCAATTTCCAATCTTATTGCACGCCCGTCGTTGCCCCATTTCATCCTTTCACGCATCAGCAACGCGCTCCCCAGAAGTCTCGACTTCGACGTCTGACGCCTCGACCGTGGCTTCGACCAGACCCCTCGATCGATATTTGATACCCGTAGAAAACCAAACCAAGCCAAACCAAACCAGACCATTCATTTGTCGCTATTGCGAACCATAACTCCCACACACGTCGACGCTTACCTTCTAGTTGCTATTCCCTGCAACCGCTCGCTCTTTTCCTACCCACTTTTCTTCCCATCTGATTCGACCACCACCACCACCAAGCACCGACCGACCTAGGGGGGGACGACTGACTTGACTGACTCTGCTCTAACTAACATTGGCCGCCGTAGCCATCCATCCATCCCCCCTAAAAAAAAAGGCCCAGCCACTTTCGCCTCGCCCACCTAGTCATTCCATTGGCGCCGCTTCTTGCGCGACCGAGAGCCCAAACCATCTTCCATTCTCCGCCTCTGACCGACAACCTCAACGGACCGTCGGCACCTTTTCCCTTTCCCCCCCTCCCATTCCTATCATCGTCCACCCCGTCGATCGTTCAGCTCTTGACAATTGCTTTCACTCTCGACCGCGCGACGAGCACTGCGAATCGGCCTTTTACGGCCGACGTAAGCTGAGTTTAGGGGTTGAGGATTCTCTCAAGGCTCGCCGGACCCAAGAAGAAAGGAGGTGAGTGACGACACTGTTTTCTATCCCATACTTTGCATTCGACGACGCAGCACATGCAACGTACACCGACCGCCGCGTTTCCGCGATGCTGCCTTGCTGGAGGACAGGCATGCTTGGATTGTTGGGCTGGTTCATTTGCACGCGCATCGTCTGTATCCGCGTCGAGCGCCCACAGGACCGCCAACACGACCTCGGCCTTGTCTCAGACCTTGGAATGAGAGCGAGAGAGGGCAGTGTCATGGATGTTCTAAATGTGCCCACCGGGGCTTGTGCCAGCCCCTCGTGAGAATCGTCGCTCAATGTCTGCGTTCATCCGCCTCGCCAGGACGTCTTCGCTAACGGGTCCGACCCAGTTCGACAGCATCATGCCCGAGAAGCCACAATCATCCAACCCAGCCGACGAGATCACACCGGAAATTCGACAGAACGGCCAGTCAAGCCAAGACATGTCCAAAGAAAAGGTGCTTCTGGCGCCAGAGGAGGGTGGAAATTCAAAGAAGGGTAGGAGCTTGCTGCATGTGCCGTCTCGGTCTTCCTCGCAGCTCAATCAATCCTCTCCCACGTCGACGGGGCTGAGCGGAGTAACAGTCAGCGACTCGAGAAATAGCATCGGCGGACGCTCCAAAGAGTCCAAGGGCAGCATTTTGGGACGGCATCGAAATGGCAGCGTTGGAAGCCACCGATCCGGTATCGAAACCGAACCGACCAACACCCCCGGCAACACCCTACCGAACTCTCCCGTGAACCCCCCGCAGAAGAAGAAGAAGGGCGGACTTTTTGCCCTTTTTGGATGCTGCGGAGTCCCCGACAACGCAAACGCGATCGAGAACGGTGACGACGCCGTCCACAAGCTCGACAAGCTGCCCGCAAGGCCGGCAACTGCCAAGTCCCGGCAGCCGACGCCACAGGAGCAACAGCAGCCGTCATCATCCATCAAACCCCAAATCCAGGAGAAGCAACCTGAGCCTGAGCAACCAATGACCGTAACCGAGGCAAAGGGCAAGCGTGTCTCCGGCGCGACCACGGCCGATGATACCACCGTCGGCGGCGATGCCGGAGATTCCAAACAGAACGCTGCTACCAATGCTGCCACCAGCAGTGCCCCTGCGCCGGCCATCACAGTCGAATCCACTACTGGCCAGAGGATGGATGAGGAGACGTACAAGAAGGATGCTGAGGGGGATGAGGCGATGCCGGATGCGACGCCCGAAGCCGAAGTGAGGCACCAGATCCCGCCCCCGGTAGAAGATGCGCCAACGAGCCAACAACTGCCGCCGCCGCCTCCACCCGGACCAGCTCCGAATGCCGCCGCACACATCGACGACGCCTTCGAACCCGAGCAGAAGTTTCTGCTGCCCCCCATTGCGCCCGAGTTCAAGGGCAGGAAATGCCTTGTTCTCGACTTGGACGAGACGCTCGTTCATAGTTCCTTCAAGGTAATGCATTTCGCCTCACGAGAGAGAGGTTAATCTACGTACAATGTCGCTGACTGGTCTGCAGATTCTTCACCAAGCCGATTTCACTATCCCCGTAGAAATCGAGGGCAATTATCATAATGTTTATGTTATCAAGAGACCGGGCGTCGACCAATTCATGAAGCGCGTAGGCGAGCTCTATGAAGTGGTTGTCTTCACTGCGTCCGTCTCCAAGGTATGTTGTCCGGCGCAACCGATTCCGAACAATCGCTGACCGTCCACAGTATGGCGACCCCCTTCTGGATCAGCTTGATATCCACAAAGTCGTTCACCACAGACTCTTTCGCGAGAGCTGCTACAACCACCAAGGGAACTACGTCAAGGATCTTTCCCAGGTGGGAAGAGACCTGAAGGATACCATCATCATCGATAACTCTCCCACCTCGTACATCTTCCACCCCCAGCACGCCGTTCCCATCAGCAGTTGGTTCTCGGACGCGCACGACAACGAGCTGCTGGACTTGATTCCCGTTCTAGAAGACCTCGCAAAGTCGGATGTCCAGGACGTCAGCCTGGTCCTCGACGTTACACTTTGAAGCTAAAGATACCAATTTCTTTTCTTCGTTCATCACCTCCGAAGAAATTTGCAGGACCGCGGTCCCATCATAGCGGAAGGCGTTTGGGTTGCGATGATTGGTTTCCAGCAGGTGTAGATGTATCACTGTCTAATCATACCTTATAATGAGCACTGGCGGAGGTACCAGACCACCGAATCAGCTAGCTCACAGCGGCTTTCACGCAGCAACCTCCAGGGCCGCACTCAACGGGCCACAAGGATGACAACTCCATCGAAGAACCTGGGACTGGGAAGGAGAAAAAAAAAACAGGGTACTTTGGAGCTTGTTATTGCCGGACGGGGAGCAGTTGGCGCTCGTCTGTCATTCTGGCGATTATTCTTTGACGGCACTGCTTCGGACATGCACTCGATGAATCCAACAACGAAAGATACCAGTCTGTCAAAGATCAGTCATCACGAAAAAAGGCGGCTAGGGATACCATTGGGTCCATATGTTGGAATTGGAAGGGGTCGCCCCCCTACGTGGCAGGCTGTTGATTTTTCCCTTTGTTCATTCTTTATGTTATTTGAATCGTACACACCAACACCATCACCCATTCCCCAGAGTCTGCAAGCAGACGTTTCATTTCACTGCCAGTATAGTCGGCACCAGTCAAGCGCAAGAGAGAGAGAGAGAGAGAGAGCGACAGAGAGCGGGAGAGAACATAGTAGTTGTGGGATAGCTTTGCGTCGTGTGTTGTATTTCACAAAGTGCTGCATAAGCTGGCGCGATCAGTTGAGGGGGGTTCTGCTGCAAAGAGCAGCTGCTTCCTAGACGTACAGTACCCTCAAATTCAATTCAAATCGTTGAAAACCCCCAAGACAAAGAAGAAGAAGAGTAAGAAGCTACTGTTTAACTGGGCTGTCCAAGAAAGCGTGTGTTGTATGATTACGACGGGATGACCATGTCTGCCATGTAGTGAACCTGAATGGTCGCGTTGGAACGGGGGTGAAGGATCTTGTGGGGTCTTTTTTTGGGCGGGGGGAGGCGCTATCTACGCTGGGTGACAACCCCAATTCAGGCAGATTCGCCGCCCCCTAGCTACCTAGTTACCTAGCCTGCCCTGGGGTCGGGTCGGAAAATCCCACTGGCCACCACGGTTCCGCGGTGTGGTCCCCTTTCCAAAACTGTGGCCTCAACTCTGCCACTTTTGAGCGCAGGTGCACCGCTCCAGAAGCTTGAGTTTCCCATCATAACGCCCTTCGACATCTACCCCCCGAAATTCGATTCTTCCTTTCCGGTTATACCATCATCTCAAAGTAATCCTGCAGCGATTCTTGGGTTTACTTCTCGTCACACTCCTTCACAATGGTTCGTACACTACCCTTGGCCCCCCTGAGATAGCTCGAGCTCCGGTCGTTAATGGCTTCGTGTCGCACGCGACACCTTGTCAATTGATACGGCTTTGGCTCGCCGCCCATTGGGCCCCTGCTTGGGCTGGCGCTGCGAAGCATACAACCACGGATGAGATCAATAGCTAACGATGGTATCATGTGACAGTCTTCCCCTCGTCCTTCCTCCCCCGTTAACGCGCCCGGCGCCGTCGCCTCTGGCGCAAGCGTCGCGCGCCCTTCGTCCCCTACCCCCCCTGGCGGCCCTCGCACCGCCATCCGTCGCCGCGCGGCTGCCGACCAGAAGGAGAAGATTGCCAATGCGCGGCCGAACAGCACGAGGGCTGCCGGTGCCGGTGGCAGCAGCAGCACCATGCTGAGTATGTCTCTCCCTATGATATTCCATCCTGTGGAAGCAAATATGAGGAGGAGGAGATGACCTGTTGAGATTATTGGTATCAGTTGGAACGGATGCTAACGCGTTGATAATGCAGGACTCTACACTGACGAGTCTCCCGGCCTCAAGGTCGATCCTGTCGTTGTCTTGGTTCTTTCCCTTGTTTTCATTTTCAGCGTTGTCGCTCTTCACAGTAAGTTGTCATCTTTTACCTTGGCACTTTATGCCTTGAAAGGGAGCCCGATCGGCTGACATGTACTCCCCAGTCATCGCCAAGATTACCCGCAAATTCTCCTCTTAAAGAGTGAATCGCAAGGGCTGAGAGAGGTGGTTACGGAACCTAGCTTTGGGGTTGAAAGCTCGCGAGCCCTGAGAGAGACAGGGACACGCGAAATACGACAGTACTCCGGTGACGTCGTGGCAGAGACGGTGCGTGTCTACGGATACCGGTCCGCCCTGGGACGCATGGGGAGTGGCATCTGGCGTCGAATATAACACAAAAGCAACCTTTGACGATAATGGGCAGTATGTGCGTGCTTAAGCTCAAGGGATAAGAGCATGCGGTTCGAGGAGCGGGAGGCAGGGAGAATAGCATGACTGATGCGCGCCGCTGTATTATACCTCCTTTTTTTCTTCCATCATAAATCTAGTCTAGGCCGTCGAATGCGACTCCTGGAACCCAAGATGGGTTTTCTTTCGTCTAGTGATTTGGCAATGTCGACAAATAACAAGCCAGGCTTCGACATGGAGTACAGAGCCGAGGGATGGGAGCCCCGAGACAGGGCAATCACTGTAAACAGGCCTGCCTCTCTTGAAGTCGCCGCAAAACATATATTCCGGAAGGTATCCATGTTCCTGGGAAAAAGAGTGTGTATAGCTAGCTACTCGCATCTCTCAGCCTGAACTGCCTTGACAGCCCATCACCCCTGTGGCGACCCCGGGCCCCTTGGAAAGGCGACTGCCCGGCTCGAGGAAAGCTGGACCAGCGTCCTATACTCCGTAGTAGTCGCATCAATTTAACAGTGTGGAGTTGGTGGACGGGGCCCACGGCATGACCCACGACCGTCCAAAGCGCTGGGCAAAAGATTAGAGAGCCGGGTCAACTTGAGCGAAAGCGAAAATATGTGGACTTGTCGATGACCTCGTTTACGGCCATCTACGGGCGCGCCCGAGGTAAAGTCGAGTTGGATGGCCCATGCGAAAGATAGTTGAGTTGCAAGGTTAAACTCGCGGTCGCCAAGGCCTTGTTTATCCATGGCCGAAATCCATTGGCGGAACTTTCGATGCCATCAGGTCAGCGCTTCTTCTCCACGCTTCTGCCCTCCGCCTGGCCAATCATTGTACGGGAACTGAGGACCTGCTTCGTCCCGGCTATACACAGTACACACAAACCCACTCAAGTACCTACACCGGTTCAAAAAACAACCCTTCATAAGTGTAGTGTTTTCGAAATCGAGCAACGATCCACCGAGAGCAGCTTAGCTGTCCGCTCCCCTTGGTGTAGTTGGTTCATCACGTTCGACTGTAATGGTTACATTGTCATCGAAAGGTCTCTAGTTCGATTCTGGAAGGGGAGAGAGAACCTCAGTTTTTGCACCTTTTGTGTTTGCGGACTTTTGTAATGTCTCACGACGTTGGTTCTTCCTGTCGCTGTCGTTGTTTTTGACGTTCGACGGCTGCCTCTTTCTTCTTCTTCTTCTTCTTCTTCTCCTCGTTGGCAATTGCCCTACCTCTCTGTGACCCTCTCATTATTCGCTTGCAACTTGCTCTTGTGCAGAGTTCCCCATCTTGTTGTCCGGGACCCCGCCGCTTGGAGACCAAAGATGCAGTCATCTCCTCTCTGGGGACAACTCTGATTCCGAGCAAGAATCGACGACCAACTTACTCCGCAAGAGGGCCCCAAAACACGGAGCGACTAGTGGTGCGTCATGATCTTTACTATGCACGCCCCTGTGGTGTTCAAGGTTGTTGACTACAACTGTGTCTCAACCACTCACACATTGATACAGGACTACGACTCATCGACGAGTTTCCAATTCGCCCATCACCGGTACTGCAAAACTCTGCTGGCCCGTGGTCGTCCTCTCTTTTCCCGCTTGCCGCGACGCGATGGGATATACCGATAATAACGCTCATCAAGGGGAAGTAAATACGAGCTCCACGCGTTCTTGATACCTACCTTGGAATGTCAAACCCCCCCTGAGAGGACCCTAAAATAAACACCACCAATAAACGTATTATTGCGCAGTTTTGTCGCTCGCTGCCTGGAAGCACTTTCACAAAACCCCATCGTCGATACGCGTACTCCGTACGCTGCGTGGTATTGGCGGGGGCCCAATTCTTCCCTCCCCGTCCCCTCCGTCTGTGGCTGTGCGGGGTTCCAGTGCGACGGCCCTTGAATCATCCCATCAAGATCCCGTCATTGGCCCAATAGGGCGGGCGCCCCCTTCTTGGGAGGGTTTTCAGTTCCCTTCCCCCAGTCCCATTGGACGGAGGTAGACGTCATAGCTGTCCCTCTCCAAAGGACGAGGAGAGGTGAATCCCCAAGCCTGCCTGCCTGCGCAATGGACGCGCCGCCATCCTTTTGCTAGTGTAGTTGCTTACTGCCGTTGCGTGAGGCGGTGCATTGGGCCCGAAGGGATGCTTCCCACCCCAAAGCGTGCCTTGGAACCCTGGAGGGGAACTTACTTGTACAGGTAAGATACGGTTCCCTGTCGGTAACACCCCCACCACAGCCATTCCCGTCCTCCACTGTAGCTCCAGGGTCCCGCTGTCAGCTTGATCTTGTTCCTCCGATGATGAAACGGGACTGAATACTTAGGATGGGTGTTCTCGCTCGCATCTCCAAAACCTGCCTCTGGGTTTTTTCCGGCTTTGGTCCTCGAATTGTTACACCCCCTAAGCCACGTCACTGAAGAAGCACACGCTTTGCTTCACCATTCTGGTTTGCTTGCCTTATCACTCGGCTTCTATTGAGACAGTCGCCCTTTTAGGTCACTGGCTGCTTCTCGCTCCTCCAACTACAAGTCCGCAGCATCTTCACCACCTACTACCACAGCATATCGTGATGATCTGATCCTTTCGCACATGCCAACAACCTGCTCATACCGTCGCTGGTCCTTTCATCTTCTGTTGACGAGCTGACGTTCCCCGCAATGACGGGCGTCCAAAAGACAGAAGCGGGCGCCAGCTCCTCTGCCCCTCCCCCGCCCCCGCGACACAGCGACCTGAACCTCGACGTAACCGACAGCCAGGAAGTCCCCGACGCCCTTGTCTCCGATGGCTTCAGTCTGCCTTCTCTGGAGCCCGACAGCCAGGCCCCGCCCGCCTATGGCGACCTTCCCAACCAGCTGCAGTTCAGTCAGGCGGGCTTCGAAGCCGGCGCGAATGTCACTGGTACATAAACTCGCCTCAGCCCACACCCAGATTTCGAGACCCGCTAACATGAGATGCCAGGGGACGGTCGAGTAAACATCAATATTAACCAGAGCGGCAACCGCCTCGCCGAGATCCTCGCTCCGACGTTACGAAGCCAGCTCCTCGCTGACAAGCGCCCCCAGGGCCCCCTCCCGCCCGCCTACATCCCCCCGAGCCTTGGAGGTCAACCGGGCCAGACCCCCCCGCCGCAACTCAACCTCGTCATACAAATCGTCGGCTCCCGCGGCGACGTTCAGCCCTTCGTCGCCCTCGGCAAGGTCCTCAAGGACACGTACGGCCATCGCGTGCGCATAGCCACGCACGCGACGTTCCAAAAGTTCGTTGAGGAGAATGGTCTCGAATTTTTCTGCATCGGCGGCGACCCCGCCGAGCTCATGGCCTTCATGGTCAAAAACCCGGGGCTGATGCCCGGCTTCGACACGCTCAAGAGCGGCGAAGTCAGTAAGCGCCGGCGGGGCATCCAAGAGATCCTACTTGGGTGCTGGCGGTCGTGCATCGAGGCGGGCGACGGGCTGGGACCGCCACCCAAGCCGCATGCCAGGAATCAGCCGTTGGACGAGCATGACGGGATACCCGGAGACCCGAGCCAGAGGCCGTTCGTGGCAGATGCCATTATTGCGAACCCTCCGAGTTTTGCGCACATCCACATTGCCGAGAAAATGGGCATCCCGCTGCATCTCATGTTTACTATGCCGTGGACGCCAACCCGGGCTTTCCCACACCCGTTGGCCAACATTCAGTCGACAAACACCGATGCCGTCATGACCAACTACGTTTCCTACGCGCTGGTTGAGATGATGACCTGGCAGGGTCTAGGCGACGTCATCAACCGCTTCAGGGAGAAGGCGCTGGACTTGGAGCCCATGTCATTGATCTGGGCTCCTGGTGTATTGACGAGGCTTAGGATTCCTTACACTTATTGTTGGTCGCCGGCGTTGATCCCCAAGCCGAACGACTGGGGTCGCGAGATCGATATCTCCGGGTTCTACTTCCTGAATTTGGCATCGGCGTTTACCCCCGAGCCTGACCTGGCTGCCTTTTTGGCCGCCGGCCCTCCTCCGGTTTACATTGGATTCGGCTCTATTGTGGTTGACGACCCCAATGCCCTGACCAGAATGATCTTCGATGCCGTCCATCGGACCGGCGTTCGAGCGCTGGTTTCCAAGGGTTGGGGCGGCCTCGGCGCCGAGGATGTTGGACTCCCGGAAGGTGTCTTCATGCTGGGCAACGTACCACACGACTGGCTGTTCAAGCATGTGTCGGCTGTTTGCCACCACGGCGGCGCCGGTACAACGGCGGCTGGTATCCAAGCCGGCAAGCCTACCATCATTGTACCGTTCTTTGGTGACCAGCCATTCTGGGGAGCCATGGTTTCGAAGGCTGGTGCTGGGCCGGATCCGATCCCTTACAAGGAGCTTACGGGAGACAAGCTCGCTGAAGCCATCAACTTCGCCATCAGGCCCGAGACTCAGACCAGGGCACAAGAGCTTGGCCAGAAGATCCGCGAGGAAAAGGGAACGGATTTGGGCGGAAAGAGCTTCCATGACCATTTGGATACTGATGAGCTCAGATGTTCCATTGAGCCCAGCCGAGCGGCCGCTTGGCGCGTAAGACGGACGAAGGTCAGACTGAGCCCCATGGCTGCCGCCGTTCTCGTCGACAATGGTCTCATCAAATACTCTGACCTCAAGCTGTGTGTTCTCCTGCCGATGAAGCGTGTGCCGATGACTGACGATTCGCAGCTACCGACCCAAGGAGTATATCACGGAAGGTCAACCTTGGGATCCTGTTTCCGCTGTGGCAACCTCGCTCGTGGCGGACCTAAGCAACATCGGCATGGCTGTTGCCGACTTCCCCCGGGAGTTGTTCAAAGCCAGAAGCAAAGGGGACAAGACCCCGGAGCCCCCTGCGACCCCGTCCTTTCCGGGGGGGTCAGGATCTGGCCAAAAGTCGATTCAAGAAAGTGACAGTGGATCTCTCGCACCAAGCACGCGCGCTTCAGAATCGTCTACACAGCTAGGCCTCATGGAAACGGGCGCCTCTACGCCGACGCTTCCGTTCTTCCCGCAGTCCGACACGGGATCTTTGGCACAATCGCATCAAACGTCGGCGGCACCGTCCATGGTGTTCAGTTCAGAAGAGACCGCGTCGATTGCTCCGAGCGAGACAGCACCGTCGGAAAACCCAGCGACGGCACAGCCCACAAGACCACCCAATAGCCCGGGGAAGCGGTCTTTTAACGAGTCCTCGTCCGCGGCTGTGGGTGTCGAGGCAGCTGTGGCAGCTGGCACCAGCGTCAGCCGCATTGTCACGACCGGTGTAAAGACGCCGATGAACGTCTGTCTTGGCCTCGCTAGAGGTTTCCGAAATGCCCCCCGCTTGTACAATGACGACACTGTCCGGCCTCCCGAGAAGGTGACAGATTTTGCCAGCGGCGTTAGAATTGCGGCAAAGGAATTCGGCTACGGCATGTTTGACGGTATTGGCGGGTTGGTGACGCAGCCCCTGAAGGGCGCCGAGAAGGAGGGTGTTCCTGGTCTTATCAAAGGATTCGGCAAGGGTATTGGCGGCTTGATCTTCAAGCCCGCCTCTGGTGAGTGCTGCAACACCTGACGGACGACTAGAATTGTCTCTAACTGTTACAGCTGTATGGGCCGTCCCAGCATATACCATGCAAGGTGTTCACGCGACACTTCGCAATGCATTCTCTACCAGCGTCCAGAACTATATCATCGCATCCCGCATGAAGCAGGGGCAGATGGACATGGAAGCTGCTGGAATTGCGGAGCGAGCAGATGTCATTGCCCGGTGGAATAACGTCAAGTTCGACTTGAAAAATTTCCAAGCCATGAAGATCAAGGAGCAGCGCGAGAAGCAGAGAGCAGATGGCGAAAGCTCTAACATGCAATTACAACCCGAGAAGAGTCTTACGCCTCCGGTCACTGGCTGGTCGCATACAAGGAGGCTGTCATTCGAGGAGAGAAAACAGCTGCACGCCCGTAAAGAGGCGTGGAAGAAGGGGCACGTTGAGGCCATCATACCCACATCGAGATCTGATCCACCAGTCCTCGAGAGCAGCACAGTCGGTGTTGCCGAAGATGAAGAGTTTGAGCGGGCTATTCGGGCGTCTGTCGCAGAGACCTCTCGCGGCAACTCGGAAGAAGACGCGGCTGTTGAGCAGGCGATCAGAGCAAGCATCAACCACTTCCGCAGCAGCGGCACTGGGATCCCGGACGTGGTACCGGAGAAGCCCATGTCGTACAACAGAGACGCGAAGCACCTGGACCAGGACCCGTTCTCATGCGCCGAACTGCAAATCACGGACGAAGAGTACCAGCGACTCGTCGAGAAGGCGATCCAGCAGAGCATGTCTTTGAAAGCGGCCGGTGTGCACCCGGGGCAAGGCTCACACGAGGACGACGAGGAGTTCCAACGCGCCCTCGAGCAGTCCAAGATGGCTCAACTTTCGGGACATGATGACGATGATGAGCTGAAGCGCATCTTGGAAGAATCGAAGCGGCATCAGACCGAGGGCACGACGAACGACGAAGAGGAACTGAGAAGGGCGATTGAGGCTTCCGAAGCCGCGCACCGGGAGCATCTGAACAAGGCTGCTGCGGCACAGTCGGAGGAGGAAGTTGTGATGGAGTACGTGAAGAAGCAGAGCCTGGCCGAAGAGGAGTATCGGCGGAACGCTATCAAGGGAAAGGCGCCCGAGGTCGCGGACGACGAAGACGACGACGAAGACCTCAAGAGGGCAATGGAGGAGAGCCTGAAGCTGAGCGGGAGGCCGGGGCAGTCGAGTTCTTTCCAGTAATATAGACGAAGAAGACGGAGGGATAGATCCGAGATACCATTTGAGCTTTGTTACGTTTCTTCTTCCCTTGATTTCAATACGACTATTCTTATTCCCATGACAAATCCCGAGGCTATCCCGTGCAAGACGAGCGCGTGCAGAAATCCCCCGCTACTCGTTGGTCTCCCGCTTGTGGGCGGGCGGGAGGTCAGGGGGAGGGGGGGCTGAAGACTCGCCCAGTTGCACTTCTCCCATGTGGCGACGGCCCTGTAGAACCGGGCTGGACCTCACCCGTGACGGGTGCGGCCTTAATATCCCACCTGTGTGTCCGGGATCGTTGCCGCGATACAAAAGAACGCATTGTGGGAGACCCCCGTCGATGGGCTGGCCATCACCCAATCGGGAAATTGACACTGTCAATGGGCGAATGTGATTGGCTCGTGGGTCCGAGGAAAGCGACTACCTACATCAACTCAAGTCCTTGTCATCCTCTCCTGTCATCAAGTCACCCAACGAAAACGCCTTGCGAACAGTGGCAATAATTAATTAATGGATATGTTGTATCTCAGGTCAGTCATTATCCTTGGATCTGGCTGGTATGGCATCCCCCTACTAAGACTTATTTGTACACAGTCCTGCCGTGCATGAACCATCACCACCGTTTGTTTCCCTATCGTACTATTTCCTTCGTTTCTAATATTTTACCGAGCTCAACGGAAGCCAAAAAGTCAGAAATACAAAACCACCGAGTCAATTGAATAACCCGCTGTAGTAACCATCCCTCCCAAATCCCTGCATTATTTTGTGTTTGGTTTTCTGTCCTGCCTAGTGCAGCTTCTCCTTCAGGTAGATGACTGCCGCATATCCGGCGCAGCATCGAGTCGTCATCCCGTGAGAGCACCACGGGCACTTTACCGTCGTTGAGATGATACCGCTTACTCCAAGATTCCGGTCTTCGACCTTCCCTTCAGGGTTCGCCATGCATTCATAGACTTTGCTGGGCATATCGTGCAGGAACTTACAGCCGCAGCATTCCACCAACATCTTGGCGACCGGTTCCGGGGTGCCGTTGGGAGGTAAGATGGATGCCCGCGATGCACGATTGGATCGTGTGGTGCCGGCTGGGGGAGATGGGCCTTGCATGGACTTGCGAGCCTCCTGGAGGTAATTCGAAGGGTTCGCAGGCGTCTTGAGAGACGCAACCGATTTTCTCCATGCCGAATCCGATAGCGGTGAAGGTTGGGCGGTTGTATTGCCAAGCGACATATTGATAGATGTACGCTTAGGTGAGCGCGGTGGTGGAGGCGGAACAAGAACCCGGGGAACCAGAGGCTGATGCTTGAGCTTCGGAAGGAAACTTGTATCCAGTACAAGATCAGGGCTCGAGCGACTCTTAGTCAAGCTCGGCTGACGCTGAATTGAATATGCTGGCTCATGCTGCATCGGCGGAGCGACATTCTCGACCTGCTTGTGCTCCTCCTGCCTGTACTCCCGAGGACTCGTGAGGGCTGCAGAAGTCACCGGCGTGGCCATCGCTGAAGACTTTGAGCTCTCTGTGTGTGTGGGGGTGGGGAAGCCCTGGGACGAGTCGCTGTCCTCGGCATCGGCGACACTGGCATTCTTGCCAAAGGTCTCCGTGACAAGAGCCTCCAGCTCGTTCAGATGAGCCTCGTGATTTTGGAACGGAATCTGAGGGGGGAGACTGATCCTTGGGCCCGAGACGGTTGGCGAAGATGTCAGAATGGCCGCGTGAGAGATTCTGTACGATCTTGTGTCGTTCGAAACCAACACAGTCTCGTTGTCTACTCTACCTACTTCTCCTTCCACTTGCGGCAGCCCTTTCTCCGACTGAGGTCTTGAAGAATCCGGGGTCGTGGCTGACGAGGAAGAAGGCATGCCCTCGTCACATGAGGACATGGATGACCTATTGGTCGGACGAGCCGACGAATCTCTCGATGGCATGGATGACTCAGCAAGTTCGGCAAACGGCCGGGCGGGCGCGGCTTCTTTTGGCGAATACTCCTCAGTCGAGTACCGGGAGCTTGATGGCGAGTCGGGTGTCATGGTGGTTTCTCTTGCGGCACGCGTGAAGTAATTGGAGACTGGTGGCTTGGAAGATCCTGGACTCGAGACCTTCTGGAAAGCTGCTTTGGCGGCATCTCTGAAGTTCCTGATTGCGTTCCCTGTTGTGGGCTGAAGACCATCACGCGACATCGACCTCTCGTGGTTGGGTGCTATCTCCCTCTTCATGATCCTGGAAGCAGGGGGCGCTTGCGAGGTTGAACGGTCAAACGACCCTTGATTGGGGCTGGCCTGGATAGGGGGGGTGTAGGGGAGACGGAATGTGATCGTGAAGTCTTCGGTTTGAGGCGACTGATCACTTTGAACATTAAGATTTGTCGTAGAGCCATTCCGCGGCGTGAAATTGCCGGCCAGCGGACTGCTGCCGGAAGACGACGACTGCGCACGATGTTGGTGTTGCCGGTTGGCCTGAGGAGGATAGTGGGACTTGGCGGATGACACACGAATCTCATCCTTGAAGCCAGTGACGGATCGTTCCCGGCTTTGCTGGCGGGACTGGTGGACATAGCTCTCCCTCCTTCGACCTCGCTCTTGTTCGAGCACAAACTCGCTCAGTGCGCTGGGAGGGTCCAACTCGGCATCGTCGTCGTCGATCGCGAGGTCTTGCAGTTTTGGTTGTGTTGCCTCAGCTCTCCACTGTGGGAGGCTACTCACATCCGATACAGGCGGTGCCGGGGGAGACATTAGAGGTTGACCCCAAGAGGGGACATGCATTGAAGCAATGCGTGGCGGCATTGAATCGGAATCGTCATCCTCATGGTGCTTGTTTGTCTCCGCCTCAGGTCCGTATGTAGAAGATCGTGGGAGACCAGGAGCCTTGAAGGCCGATGGCGTTACCCTCACCTCGGGACCAAACGAATTGGCTCTTTGGTGCGTCAAAGAAGTAAACGGAACAGGCTTTCTCAGAGGCATGCCGGTGGCAGCCGCTTGTAGCTTCTGCTCAAGTTTCAAACCGCCGATGAAGCCGTGGCTCTCGTCGGGCTGAGACTGAATTGGTGACTTATGACCAGTCAAAGCAGCCTTGATCTGCATCGCCACCGAGTCAGACCGCTGTCTAGCGTGCTGAGGAAGAATTGGCGGAGGCGGCTCGTAAAACGCCTGAGCGCTTGCTGAACGAAGCTGGTTGTCGGCAGATGTGACCGGGCTTGAGATGGATCTCGAGGCATTGGGGGGCCTCGACGGAGGAGTCTTGCTGACCTTGGCTACCAGCATCTTCTTGACAGACTTGGCCTCCTTTTCGGGCTGCTCCTTCTCTTTCTTTCGCATCTTGGCCTCGTTCTTCTTCTCCTTCTTCTTATTCTGGCCAAAGGACTCCCAGCTTGGAGAGTGGCAGATGGAAGACGCGTCGTCAGCGGTGGGCTCCTCAGCGGCGACGACGTCTAGAAAGGTCACTGTCTTGTGCTTGTGCTCGACAGACTCCTTGCCGTCTGCTTCGCGATCGATTTGCGTCTTGGCGTTTGAGGGGGGAGGCGGCACCGAGATGGACAGAGAAGGCAAGGCGGTGACTCGGCGGGAAGCTTTCATGGCAGAGGGCAGTAGATCTGTCTTGGGGACTGGGAGCTGCACAGATGACTCCCTCCGGCGAGACTGCAATGGGACAAGAGGCTTCGCGGGCGGTGAAGCATTGACGATGGGAAAGGGAGACAGTCTCGGCGGAGACTGTGGAGACTGTGAAGGGCGGCGACCTTGGTTTACATGTTGCTGCAGAACTTGCTGAAACGCCAGGTGAGAGGGATGGGTGTAGACGGGCATAGACTGATGGCCCTTAATACGCTCGAGCTGCAAGACGAGGCTTGTTAGTGGATGGGAGCTAAGATAGCCAAATTGAGGGGGGTGTGCCACGGGGTTGAGGCTTCAGGTTAGGGCGGGATCGGCGTACCTTCCGGGCATGTTCCAGATCCAGCATCTTCTGGAGGCTGTCAGAATTGGGTCTGCCGCGTCGCGGTGCGGTCGACTCGTGTGCAGCAGTCGTCGCAGTCATTTTCGGGTATCGTGACCTCGTGGCAAGTGCGTTTGGGGATGGATGGTGGTGGTGGCGGTGGTGGTGGGTAGATTTGTGGCGTCAAAATTGGGAGGAAAATCGCCAACTAGCAGTCGCAGAGGGTGGGCGCAAAGATGATGAGACGTTGCCAAGGAAGGCGTTTCTAGTTTGTCATGATTTTCATGGACTTTCGTGAGGCGTTTGCTAAAACAGACCGGCGAAGGGGCGGCTGAATGAAGTGTCCGTGATGTGAATGTAGCAAATGCGAATGCGAACCCGGATCGTGGTGGTGAATCAGTGGTTATTGTGAGTCTCGTGGCGATACTGAGAGAGCGTTCGAAGGAGACGGTAAGTGAGCGGTCAAGAAGGGACGAGTGATGACGGGCGAAGTGACGAGGGACGAAGTGACGAGAGACGAAGCGAGGGGACGGTCGAATAAGCTACCGGCGAGGCAAGGGGCAAGAAAGGAAAGTACAACAAAGTAACGTTGTCGTAAAACAAGATGAAATATTCAACGAGGGACGGTTTTTGGTGACGGAAAGGGAATTTCGAGGAAGAAGAACAAGTAGGGGCGACGGCTGGGATGAGATCGGGGTCCAGTGAGACTAATAGTAACAAGACTTCCCGAACATGGGACGTTAGAAGGGGAGGAGGATCAAGAGGAAGGAGCTACGGATCGGGGTATAGGTGCTACTGCTGCTGCTGCCGCTGCTGCTGACCCCGGTCCCTTAATTCCATCGGCCGTCTGAAGAGTGCAAAGCTTGTTTACATGGTAAGGCGAGACTACGTCCTCTACGACAACACGGCAAACCGGATGGCAACTAACCAACCAACCACCTTAGGTGAGTACAGTAGGGGGCACAGTCGAGTTGCCTCGCAGTCAATGTCGCCATGCCTCATTCTACGCAACCGCTGGGTACGGAAAGGCCAAGGCCACGGTCACGGCCGTTCGACTGGACACGGACTGTGCGGATGAGTAGGCCATGGTGAGATGGGATGGCGACGAGCTTCGCCCACCGTCCCCGAGTAGGTCTGAGGTGAGGGCCGGATTCAAGAACAGGTGCAGCAGGCCGGAGGTCCAGGTGGTGCAGCTTCCGCCAACATTAGAAAGAGGGCAAACCGCTCGAGAGTCAGCGTCTGGGCGGGGTCTTTCCAGCGCGACCTGTCGTTTCGGAACGGATACAGCAGCGGGGAGCAATGTGCCGTGCCGTGCCATGTCATCATGGGTACGATATAAGTCGGCCGATACAAAGAAGAGCCAGCCATCGGAGCGTTGCCTGTCGTCCATCCGCTCCGCCATGGCTAATGTTAAACGGAAAGAAGGGCGAAGGCGGATGCCGAGTGAGGCCCAGGAGGGGGCCCTCTCAATGGAGCGATTCTCGTGTCCGCAGTGAATGCGTGATCGGATGGCTGATGCCGCTTGCCATGCCCATATGAGGCCGCGTTCTCAAGCACCGAGGTGATTGGTTGGGTGGGCTTCCGGGATCCTGTCCGTAAGGTACCTACCTACCTGGTACGCATGCACACACACTCGCATACGTTTTCCCCAGAGTTGCAACCTGCTCGACAATACGAGCTTGAGGTGCGCTGGGAAGACCTCCAGCTTGGCAAGGGATGGCTGCAGGCGCCACCCTCTGGCCTAGGTACACCTTTAGCGAAGCCCGGGAAGACCCTCCCCCTGGCCGATCGCTACCTAAGCTACCTACCTTAGGTAGTTTACCTATTTAGAAACATGGTCGACTACCTATTTTTGAGCACCTCCTCAGGCACGCTTTCCTTTCTTTCCGTATGTTTTGTTTGCCAGCAGGAAAGAAGCATGCACAACGCAAGCACACGTCCTCCGCCACGCAAAGCCCGTCACGTGTTTCCGACCGTTGTCCCATGCATCGAGTACTTCCTAGAGTTTTTATTTTAAGAAAGTGCTATGTTCTTTGCTATGGCTCCTTCCAGGCTGATCCCCACCAGTCAGTACCTGTTCCGAATTATTTCTTCGCTTCACCTGAAGTTGAAGCTATGGACGATTGACGGCATGACGACATGACATCGTAGCTGCCGCATCCCTTGTCCGAATTCCTCCATCTCTCTCTCTCGCCCCCCCTCCCTCCCCTCCAATTAAGGTTATGCTTTCTCGGGTTTCCCCAAACATCTCATCATATACGGATATACCTACCGGTATCATTTTCCCGGCTGCGCGCTCAACCCAACAGTCCCAGACAGACAGTTCGTATCCTCATCGTCCCATCAACTGAGAGCTGCATACCAACCACTCACATCCTCTACCACACCACCCACCCTTTCTCTGACCTGCATGCCACAATCGATAACCTCCCTGCCACTTCCCCTCCGTCTTGGCGCTGCCGAACGACACCGCCGCGCAACACCACAAATTTCCATCCGAGGAGACGGTGCAGGCAAGCGAGACTTTGAATGCCAGGAATAGCACATTCAGGCAGTTTGGCCTACAGGTGGAACAAGCCACCTCGTTGACCGCCACCAGCCGCAATACGGGCAAACAACAAGTCTCTGGCTTTTCATTCGCTCCGGTCCACCCACCGAGGCGCCCTACTTCAACGCATGCCACGCTACCGGGCGAACCCCTGGCTCAATCGATCGAGATTGCTGCTCCAGACACATACATAAGTAGTCTGCGTCGTTGTAGCCAAGTCTCCTCAGGGCCGTGAGTCCGAGCCTCGCCTCGCGCCATGCTTCGAACCACAAGCTACCGCTTTTTCACGACAAAGCGTACCGTGCACACGATGGTGATAATCACTAACCCAGCTAGGTGGCTGGCTAGCTGTCTTGCATTCCCAGTCGCCCGCCCGTTCAACCATCCGATAGCTCGGAGAAAAGGTTGACCAATCAACGTCGGAATTGGAACCATGTTTCTTTTGACGCTTCATACTGACGGGCTATGGTCAATTCTCCGGGGGCCATGTCTTTGAAGTTCAAGGGCAGCGCATCCTGTGCTACAGACGCCCCCTATAGAATCAGTGGACCGGGATTCATGTTTGCAATATACAGAACTACACCAGGAAGCATCCCAGTCCCGTGGATGTATGAGTCCGCCCCGTACCCTCATGAACGCCATTTGAAACCGCTGTTCGGTCTACACGCCTTACGAGATACAGTCTTACAAAGCACATCAATCAACTTGTGCATAAGCCAGCTAGGCCTGATTCTCGCTCGTCCGCTGCTCGTTTTGCCGCATACGCTTCTCTACAGACTCGCGGCCAGGACTCACGTGCATCCAGACCTCATTGCCCTCACCCCAGTTGATCAGCCCCGAAGGCATGCTCGATTTGCCCTTCCTGAGCAACACCCGCTTCTTGTGCCGGAGCCAGCTCTTCAGTCGCAG
Source organism: Colletotrichum cereale (assembly GCA_034509685.1). Lineage (NCBI taxonomy): Eukaryota > Fungi > Ascomycota > Sordariomycetes > Glomerellales > Glomerellaceae > Colletotrichum > Colletotrichum cereale. The sequence continues at coordinate 38,271 of JASUDE010000033.1, read as the reverse complement.
CGTCGCCTCGTTGTCCACCTTGAGCCGAACGGCGATCCATCGATCGTCGGGCCGGTGGTTATGCATTACTGCCCCGAGTGGCTCGGATGGCGGCTCACTCGTTTTGAGGATCTGCTCATCAACCCACGTGTTGTACTTTGTATGCTCCGGCGGCAGCGTGATCTTGAGGAACTCGAGTGACGGCGATATCGTGAGATAAATGGCTCTCAGGGGGTTGACCATAGTCTTCAGCAGCAAATCCATCCAGGTCGAATACAGAATGGCAAAGTCGGTCTGGGAGAGATGGGTCGATCCGCGGATCGTCATCATCCAGGCGAGCGCATCCTCCGCCCGCGCCTCGTTGCAAACGTCAACGAGCCTATCAAAGTTTTCCTGCCAGTGCATAAAGGCCTCGGACCCGATTGACAGAAGTGGCTTTTTGACGCGGTGTCGAGCGTCATCCCCCGCCTGAGGCGTGGCTGGGCCCCAAGCGTCGAGGATGATGCCCTGGCCGACCCAGGTGAGCGACTCCGTCCTCAAGGCTTCGACCGTCGTCGCTCCGCCGAACGAGTGGCCCATGACGGTCACGTTTTCGAGGAACATCCTGCCCTTCCAGTCCTCCCACACGACCCCCGTCAAGCCTTTGGAGCTAGCGGCAACGTTGCCCTTTCTTCTCAGATTCATGGCTTCGACCTCGTGCCCCCGGCCGCTGTTGATGTACCCCAGGATGCGGTACGCCTCTTCCATTTCCGTCATCCTCATCTCAATCTGGGCGGCCCTCAGTTCGGTGTCGACTCCGCGGGCATTGTGCGGCGCCGTGTCCTGGGCATTGTCCTTGGGGAAGAGGTAGTCGACGCAGTAGTGCTGATCGCTCTGCGCGCCCTTGTTCTTCTTGTTCTTGATCTTCTTGGCGCTCACGCTCTTGATATATGCCTGGGCCACAGAGGAGTCGTCGCTGTCGGACACCTCTCGACTCTGACTCTCGGGGAGGTTTACATAGGTCCTGGCACCACTCCCGTCCCGATGCTCCACGGCCACGACAATGAACCCGTAGCTAGCCAGCTCGCCACAGATGGAGCTGTGGCTCATCCTGGAGCCCCCGAGGCCGTGGCTGAAGATGATGACGGGGAACGTCGGCTTGGTGCTGGAACTCGACTCCTCGTTACGCGCCGCTTGTCCGGACGGCCCGTCGTCACCCAGCATGTCCTCCGGCCAGTGTCCCGCAAGCTTTGCGTTGCGCAACGCCGGCAGTTTGGTGAACATGGACGTGGATGCGATGTAAGCCGTTACCGGCAGGTTAGGAACGCTGAAAAACTTTGCATAGCCCTTGCAGGTGAGAACCCGAGGGCGCGGAAGCCAACCAACTCGTGAGAGCTTCGGGCCCTTTTCGCCGGCCTTGCTCTTGCTCTTCTGTCTCTTCTTCTCCTCCTTTCCCCCGCGGCCGTGCTCAGGGGCGGCGTGGTCGTCCGGGTTGGTCTTGACAGCGTACGGGTAGTAGACGGCGAACAGGACGGTGTCGAGCCTAAGCAACGGCACATTGTCGCGTCTGAGTTCGGAAAAGACACGCGGATGGCGGACAGGCGCCTCGATCTCGAGGAAGCCCACGCCGTAAGGCCCCGTGTAGTAGGGCAGCGAGTGGAGGAAGCGTTCCCTGAAGGTCTTGGGCGGGTGCGCCGCCGACCGTCGTTTCCTGGCCTCGGTCGAGGCATTCTTCTCGTCTGACACCATTGCCAGGTTGGCCGAAGTGCCGATGTTGCGTTGGGGGCGGTGCTGTGGTCCCGATGCCCGTTCAAAACACGACGCAGTGGAGGCGCCGCCGTGGTCGCAGTGAATGTCCTGATGTTGATGTCGTCGACGGGGGGGGGGGAAGTTGGACGAGAGGACAGGGAATGGAGCTGAATATAGATGTCGCACCGGGGACCATGGCGGCAACGCAGGAACGAGCTGGAGGGAGAGATCGGGGTCGAGAAGGGGGGGTGTGCGTGTGTGAGGTCAGGGTCTGAACATTCCATAAAGAAAGAAAAAAAAAGACGTGCGCTAGATTTCTGGTCTTGCCTTGTTGCCGAGATTGGTCTTAAGGGAGGGTAGGGGAACAGGACCAGGACAAAGTGCCGGCGTCGCGCTTGTTGGATTGATGCCGTTCGGGTTTCGAGGAACTCCTGGCGGTCAAAGGGGTGAAACCGAGAAGCCCGGCCAGAGGGCTGACGTCACGATTGCCCTGTACGTTATGATTACCCCGGACTTTTCTGTTTTTTACTGCTCACTATCGACAGGGGGGTATATGTGTGTGTGTGTGTTTTCTTACGGAGGTGCGGATTTGCCCCGGTGGGGATAGGTGTAGAGGAAACCTCACAATTGCGCATAAGTGGGAAGGAATTGAAAAGAGAGAAGGGAAATAAGAAGAAAAGAAGGGGGTGGGCCACCCTAGTCGAAATTGGTTTTTTTTTTACCTATGGAATCTTATCTCTTTCTGTAATGAAGGGGGGAGGGGGAAGTAGACTACTTTGGTTCTCAACGAGGTCTCGGTCAGCGAGACATTCCCGTATACAGACCGTGTTTATGTAAACGGCATGTTTGTCTTTAAGAGGCACTGACATTGGAGAGAAAACGAACTTGAGGCGGGTGGAGATTGTCAGGGAGGGTGTGTGTGTGTGTGTGTGTGGACAGCACAACAATTCAATTCCAGTTGTTGCCTGCATTTGAAAGTATGCGCTTGGTTGACGCAGCAGTGCATTGCATCTCTCTTCTTTTGCTTGCCAATGATGTCTTGTCTTGGCTGCCCGTCCCCCCCTACCCGGATATCCTCTTTCACATGCCGGCGGTCCCGTCTCGCAGCTCGTTGGAAAAAGGGCGTTGACCGCACAACATCCGACCATCGTACCCATGTGCGAGTAGTGTAGGTAGTGGCGGGTTCACTTCCATCTGACGACACGGCATAGTCCTCGGGAGGGTTGATTACGTCGTCGTTTCCCGCGTCAAGCAGCGTTTGGAGTCATTTTTCTCTTTTGTCAGCAAAAAACCGGGTATCGGTTGGTTCGGGCAGGTAGTCGCGTGTTGGACGATGCAGCGCTCGTCGAGTTCGCCGTCCCACCCTGAGAGGCGGGCAGTTCCATGTGGGGCCAGTCATAGACGCCGCGGACGCATAGCGCCCTTTCGGTGGCTTCCCGAACCAACGATGCCACCGTCTAGCACCGGACAGCCGGATGCGGTCCGTCACCGTGGCCGCGATGACGCCAAGCCTGGCTCTCTAGCTCCGGTCCAACTGCGGCTTATTTTCAATTCTGGTTGGGAAATTGATAGTCCAAGATACTGTCATACTGCCATAGCTCCGGCTGGTAATCCATCGGCAGCCGCCAGTCGGTAGCCATGTCCATGAAACCGGGGAATAGTTGGCCCTCGCTAGGCATTGCCACACCCCCCGCGGGGCTCATGAAGCTCTGCTGCTGCTGCTGCTGCTGCTGTGCGTCAGACACAGAGAGGCTCGTCATGGAACCCAAGACGTCGGCAGTGCCACTATTGATGCTGCCATTGCGGACCGACCCAGCTCCTCCCATCGGGGGCGGGAAGGCATCCACGGGTACCCCTGCCGTCATCGAAGCGGCTTGTTGGGGCGGTTCGAGGATGGACGAGGTTCCGAGGGAGACGGGGAGCATGTGCGGCGGCAGCGTTGGGGTATTCGCCAGGACGGAAGCGGCGACGTCGGCGATGACTTTGATGATGTGGTACGACACCACCGACTGATGGGTTGGGTCGTACTTCTCAAAGAAGGAGATTACATTGCGGATGAGGTCGAGGTCGCGATGCGCGCGTGGATTCGTCTTGTTCTGGATGATGTTGACGAAGAGTATGTCTACGCTCCAAGCAACTTGATACAACAGGTATCTAGACGGTGGATGTTAGCGAGCTGCTACGCGACCTTGTCATGTGCAATCAGTCCACTTACGGTGTGTACGGATGGTCGATCTGATGGTAATTCAAGAGCGAGATGGCGGCGCGCGACGCACTCACACACAGAGCGAGACTCGGGCCGATGTCGACGGCTTCCGTACCCTCCTGATCCTCCAGCGAAGGCAACCGGAAAGCGGCCGAGTGAATGGCCACGACGAGCTGGAAGTATGTGAAGTGGAGAGTTGTCAGGCTCGCCATCCTGAGATAATCGCCGTCCAGCAGCGCATCAACGTTTTCGGCGCGGATCATGGGGGGGATACTCTCGCGCCACTCCTGCAGATCGGCGTCGAGGCGGCGGATCTCGGTTTCGAGCTCGGCGGGCGGCACGCCGGTGCGGTGGTACAGGGCTGCGGCGATACGGCCCTGAATCTGGGCGAGGCGGACCTGCTGGAGGAAAATATTGAGCGACACATCGCCAGGGTAGTAGTGTATGCTGTAGCCGTCGGCCGGGTGCTCCTCAGGCAGGTCGAGGAGGAAATCGTCACTGATGAGCGGGGGCTTGCCCAGCCGTAGCATGAGGTCGTGGTCGATGATATACGCTCGCCAGAAGAGGCGACGACGGTGGAGGTGGTCCACGGGGTCATAGGCCGCGATGCCCCTCGGGTGGTGGTATCCCGCCATCAGAATGAGCTGTACAGTGAGGCCCATGAGAGTCATGGCGATATGGTTTTCAGACGTGAAGCTGAAGTACATGACCTGCGGGTGTGGTCAGTCACATTCGAACAGTACCCAGTGGGCGATCCTCTTGGAAGGTCGCTTCGACTCACGGTCGTCAACAGTGCCCCTATTGTCATGGGCGTCGGGGTGCGTAGGATGATGCCGGGAATCATCCCGAGGGCGTTGTAGATGTACATTTGGTACTCCTCCTTGTTTCGCATACGATTCCTCTTGCGGAGAGTGTGGGCGATGATGACATTGACGGCCATCCGCCAACCTGGGTCGGCAGGAGGCTGGCCTTGGAAGTAGGACCGGAGGGCACCCCGTACTTCGTGCTCCTGGAAGGTCCGGATGCCCGCGTTCCACGTCGCGAAGAACTCTGGTGGTCTGAGTTCAGCCAACAATTTTCCACATTGCGACGGCACCGGTTGCCGCGACGGAGGGGGGCGGGGGGCAATGGCATTGGTGTAGTGGCTTACCATTCACGCATTCCATAATGACATGGTTGGCAGGCAGAGGGTTGTTCAGATCGGCGTGGCTCAAGCATGGTTGGTGGTATAGAGTCATGATCTTTGGCCGTACAGTATACAGAGCATTGGTGAATCTAGAGTCTCCAATGAGGAGCGCAATATGGGATAAGCCTTGCATTGAAAGCAGAGAGCAGGCACCTGGTAGAGGTCTGTTAGCCGAGATGGATGTTGCGTTGGGTGACTACTTCAGAGGACGGAGGGCCTTGTTGAGTACCTGCTGCGATGATGGCGCTGTCATCAGGGCCGCCGGAATAATACGGCCTCGACCCTGTCGACGATGTGGCCGACGGCGGCGAGGGATAAGAGTCGGGGTGAGCTGACGAAGGGCTCGCGCTACTAGCCTTTCGCCGCGACAGGGGAGACTGGAACTGGCGATTCGACGACGACGACGACGAAGTCTCCCTCGCTAAGGGCGATACGGTTGCGGGTGCCTCGCTGTGATTGGCAGGCTGTGAAGATGTCGCGTCCTGCTCTGGCTTTGAGGTTTGCAGCTCCTCCACCAGCTTCTCCATCTGAGCCAGTCTCGAGACTACATCTTCGTAGAGTCTGATGGACCCAGCAACATGGCGAGTGTGTCAGCCATCAGGTAAGCCAATTGTGATTGTAGGTAAGGGCCACATGAGTTCCTCTTTCTTCTTTTCTCTATCTCTCTCTCTCTCTCTCCGCCCGTGGTGTGTGAGATTGAAGGTGAAGGAAGGATGTTGACGTTGACGGCGACTTACGGTCTCTGGCGGCGTCCGGAAGAGCGACGGCCTTCGGGCCAGGCACATTCCAAGCCGTACCTGACACAGTTGGAGCATATTGGTGTCTTGTGGTCACATCTAATCTGTCATTCCATGGACGAGCCATCCCGTTGGTTAGCCTAGCTTTCCCTACGTCGTCTGGGGCTCGCTTAGCCATCACACAAGCTTGTCGGGCCACGGCTGCTCCCTCTCTCGGATTCGAAGACTGGGAACCGAGAGGATGCTCCCGAGATCCTGTCAGGGGGGGGGGTGGAGGAAGATCGACCCCTTACCTTGCGGCGCCGGCATGGAGTGCAGGCTAACGGGCGCGGTCTCGGAAGTGCGTCGGACCCGCGGTTGGCCGCTTGTCCGTCTGGCGGCGAGTGCTGCTGCGCTTCGGGGCTCTGCTCCATACCTTGCCTTTCCTCTTCTTGGCGGTGAAAACGATAGGGACTTTTTTTCCCTTTTTTCCAATGTGCATGCAGCGAGTAGTAGACACGACAAACGGGGTCCGCAGATGCAGTAAAGTATTCTAAGCGACTCGGGATGTTGTTTACGAGAAACGCTGCCAGTCGGACAAGTGGATTGGTAAGGAGGTAGTGAAGAGAGGGAGAGAGAAAATCAAGCAACAGAGTTGGGAACACGGTGCGCGGTCTGCTTCGGCGAGCATCGCCGACAACGGTGCTTAGGGGCTCAAGCTCTTGAGGGTGGGAGGGGGGGCGGGCCGAATTTGGGGGCGGAATGAAGGAAAGAGACGTGTCAGGTCGAACCGTCCCTCAACCGTCAACGTTGTGGTGCAACTTCCCCAACCTATCGAGTCTTTTTTCGCTTTCTTTTCTCCCTCTTGCTTGCTTTCCTCCGCTTGCCGCGCTCTTTCGTGTCGCTGTTCAAACTCTGCTCTACTCTGCTCGGCTTGGCTTGGCTTGGCTCTGCTGCCACTTTCGCTGATTGAACTTTCGACGGGTGGGAGGTGGTGGGCGGGCTAGGTACCAAGCGGCTGGCGCGGGACACTCTCCCTCTATACAATGACTTCAGTAAACTGTACAGTCAGCAGCCCGCCAGAGTGTGCGGGTCAATGAGAACTCCTTTGGAGTGTGTTCGCGACACTTTCTGCCCCGTCGATGCTTGTCTAGTGTTTTAGGGGCAAAGCTTAAAACCCCAGCTCTAGTCTCTGCTGGCATACGATCTTCCAAATGGGGCCGGTCCTCCCGGGGATGTGGGGTCCGTCACCCCCGAGCTTGATGGCATCCAAGATTATCGGCAGGATGAGACGGACACATCGACGACTGCTCGTACGACTGACTGACTGCCCGTCACCCGACCCTTCTCAGCCCTGCCAACGGTCAGAGCGTTCCACTTGGCATTTCATCTTTTCTTCATCCCAGCTGTTGCCTACCTATGCAAGTAAGATGAGCTTGGTAAGCTACCTAGGCATCGGTCCGCACTACGAGTACCAAGACGAGGGAGAGTGTTCCGCTGCCCGCAACTCTATCACTCTAGCCATCCCCACCGTCATCTCCGGCGAGTCAGTCACACCACCTCTGCGGATTGTCGCCTAGCCCATGGAGCGCTGTTACTGTGCAGGACACTGTATTCGGATCCCTAATCAGCAGTAGGTAATGGGCCGAAAAGAGAAAAAAAGCCTGTTTCAAGTGATCAGTCACGGCTTTGGTAATCCGCAAGCGCCGTTGGGTCATATATACAGGTTTGAGATATTCACATGTATTCTTGTGAGTGTACGTCCACTCTTGTCCGGGCAAGGACGATCGCTCGATATCAGTTGTTCACCGAGGCTGCGGAGAAATGATCTGCTCATCGAAAAAGGGGGGTATCCCAGCGCGCGTCGGTTAATGAGACCTTAGCCTACAGTCTACAGAAGCCCAGACGCCCTGCCCCTGGTTTTGATTGTTCTACCCCATCTCGAGCTTGGGCAGCTACCGCTCGGTACCTGACATGCGTGCGAATCACCACCTCACAAACAGAACACGAACTATTAGCTTTCAATCTGACGTTTCCCTCTTGGCCTTACAGTAGGTAAACCTCATCGCGGTCCGAGTCTTTTTCTGAACATGCAGGAGTAAAAGTATCTGAGAAATCCCAAGTCAGCATACTGCAATAAGCCGAACGCGACGTGAAATATGGCGTGTGCCGGACCAGTTCGTTCTCGCATACATAGTACATCGACAGGTGGGCCTCTTGGCCTACTCACTTGTGTTCTTGTGCGCCATCTTGGAGACAAACATCGCAATCGGTAGCATCCCACCGGGTCCGAGTAGACTTCCATGCCCGGGACAAATCATCCACGCGATTCGGGACCTACAGTAACACGGCTAGCATGGCCGAAAAGAGTTTGACTAGTTGCGTATACGGTATAGTTGTTTTTGTCTGTGCGTCCACTTCTCAATTTATCTACAACCTGGTCAGGGAACAACGAGACATGGCTGCCGCTCATAAACCTTGCCCGGTTAGAAAAAAAACACTGTGCACCATTCTTCATACGCGGCAGTGATCAATTCTTCCAATGATCTGCACCTGCAACACGAAGGTTTATGAGCCCATCATGGGTCAATCGGGTTTGTCATTGGCCTTGGATGTGTTGCATGCACGGTTGGGGAATACCCAAGCCTGCACGCGTTCCGTCTTCGCAGGCGATTTATTATGGAATATATCATACGTATAATACCATCTTTCAACGCAACTTGCATCACTGTTTCGATGGTTTCAGCCAGGGTTGAGAGTCCGTCTGAACACGCCTTACCAAGCGAGCCCTTATTATTGACACAAGGGCCTTGTATAAAATTACCAGCTATGATAGTTATGAGTATTCGAAGTTATCAAGAGCTACAAAACTTGGGCCTCTTGTAGCCCCTAGAATCGCCTCATTTTCTAGGTAACATCCGATTCTGAATTTTGTAACACACTCGTGGTTGACATTGACGCCGGGTCTTGGCAGTAATCTCAGAATGCACATACGGACTTTGAGCACTGGGTAAGGTCGGGCCATTTGAAGGAGACTCACCTAAGAACATACACAGAAGCCTAGGACTTATATTGAAAATTTAAAGAATCCTTGCTCGAACGAGTCAAACAAGGAGAATCAGAAAGACCTTGAACGGGACGAGGAACCATACGGCAAAGCTCGCCCTACAGACTTTTACTTCATCTACCCGCTCTTGCCACATCAACTAAGGGCAGGAATCCACGCTCCCCATCTCAAAATCTTTGCCTCCATCGAGACGACCACGCCAAATCATACCCCACGTACAGCGGAAGAAATTGAACGACTGCTCGATTTTTGTGCGCTTCTGCTGATAGCTATGGTCAGAATGGACCGGCCGAGTTAGGGAAACCCGGGGCCGGTGTCGGGGGCGGCGCCTAACCAACATCTCGATCGGTCTCCATCGGGCGGGTGGGCACCCAATCAACGCCAAGGAATGTGTTGTCGGCGAGACCAACGTCAGGTATTACAAATCTTGGAAGGCCCACCGGAGGGGACGATCCACTTCCTGACTCTGAGAAAATTTAATGTTATTGTAACGGTCCGGAACCGTTGGAGACCTTTTTTCTTTCTTTTAATTTGTGTGCACCTCGTAACAAGTAATACTTGGCTTGAGCTTCTCAACCAGAGAGTCCAGACGCTTCGCAACTTGAAATATATCTTGTCAACAACACGTGAGAGGTGAATGCCAACGTGGTAAAGTAGGTAGGTAGTGTACATGTCCGGCTTGGAATGTGACCTCAAGGCGGGGCTGTCGGAGCGGTGGCTGCCGGCTGGTTCAAAAGATCGAACCTTCACGGATGATGCACTACGTAAAGCGGAGAAACAGGGGTCCATCGGCATACACGTTTGGGAAGCGGGCAGGCCATTCTTGCCACCAGAGTTGTGATGGCTTTGACGACTAACCTGTAAAGAAAAAGGGTTGTTTGAGTATACAGATCGATATAATGTACACTCAAGTCTTTGTTAGCAAATCCAAAGAAGAGCCAGTCACTCATTAGACTCAATAGAGATAGCGGCGTGCATCTATGATCCACACTTCAATAATAAGTAACATATAATATGATAATATGGTAGGCTAAAATTAAGTTACTAAGTGTAAGTAACGTAAAGTATAGAGAGTTATATGTGATTATATTGTGATAATGAACTTGCTAGAGTATTTTATGCTCTTCTGAAAACATTTTTCTTATGTGTTTTACAAACAAGTAGACAATCAATATACCTCTACTAGTATCTCTTATAAGACCTCTATACGCAACTACAGGATATAAGTTTGCCGTTGGCGCAGATTCCTGATGCACGCTGATAATAAAGTCTATTAGCTACTTTTTCATTCATGACAAGGAAGTTTGCTTTACCAGTCCCCGTGGTCTACATTCAGCTTCACAATCCGCAAAACAAGGGTCTGGAGGAGGCTCACGCTGAGCCAGTACCTGAAGACCCATGAATGCCAGAATAAATGACGTGATAAAAGTAGCCTTCATAATGATAGACTTTTTAATCTAAATTTTGTTAAATAGTTTATAAAAGAGCTCTCTAAGTAAGAAATTGAGGTTTTGCATAAGAAGTGCTGATTGGGAACCTCAGACCTGCAGTATAAGCAGCTGTTATATACTTAAAGACTAACCCTAAGATATGGGACTTACTCAGTAACCTTGTATAGGTAAAACAACTCTGTGTAAGGTTTGACTATACGCGCGTTATTCTGAAATCAATAACATTGGAAGTTTAACGTTTTTTAAGGGTCCCACTAATAATGTAAGGATACAGAAGTAAATAAGGTAGTAATAGCAGTTACTAGAACATACCAATGCTTAAAATACATATAAATTGCACTGCACAGTCCTCCTAATAGCCTGTTCCGGTTCTGTCAGGACGCAATGGACTGCAATAGTCTCGGGGTATTGCGGTTCGCACCAGCGCGCTGTGTAGTGACGCAGTGCGAAGGTGGAGCATAACAGCAAAGCAGTAAGTAAGGCAAGCAATAAAAAGGAGCGTAACGAGACAAGGGGTATCTATTCGTAACTGTAACTGTCCGTAGCTTAGTCTCGCCGCCCGTCATGTCTGTCCACCCGCACACGTCGAGTGCGCACGCTAAGCCCGGGCGCCCGTCGAGTCACTGCTGTTAAAGTCCATGTAATAGGCGTACTGCTGGGCTAAATGTAGCTAGCAGACAAATAAATATAAACCATGGCATCCCTGTGACACTACATAGTACCAACGTTAGCCTTGAGATCAATAGCGAAAGTAATATAAAGCTCTAAAGAGGAGAAGAACGCTTCGATTCTCTGTATCAGGCGCAAAACCATATGTTGCTTACATCTTGATAATTTCAAAGAGCTTTTGCGTGCCAAAAACCCCTCATTTTGAGTCCCATTGAATACCGCACTCACTCAATACACCGCTGCAAAGTAAATTTGCAACTGAAACGGCTGAAGAAGGGCAGTTGGTGACGCGCTTCTAGTCTCTAGACTCAAGCAGAAACAACACGGTCGACTCGAACGTCTGCAGGCCACAGAGGCGCCGAGGCAGGAAACCGGATTTTCTCAGGGCATTGTATGGAATAGACCCCTCCTTCGATGAGCAAACCTGTGTTGTCTATGTACTAAAAAGTCAGGGATGGGGTAAATACTGCCCAAAAGACTCACCAGCATATGTATTGTTGCCTATATGTCGCATGTTGCTGTTCATTGACCATCGTCGGTCTTACTGAACTTGGCTGAGATGCACCATGCGACGAATCTGGACAGCCTGCAGTTGGTTAGATTACACAACGATGACTGGCTTCTGTGGAGAGTGACCTGCTGGCTGACAGCACCACACGCGACGTGTTATTCGATACAAGCTGCCTAGAAGGTGACGGCGTTGGACCACAAGACCTGCAAGGTTCTCTCCGCTTAGAAGACCCATAAGCCCAGTCAGCCTGCTACTGTCTGTCCTTTGCGTCCTAGTATCCTAGAAGGGTGAAGCAGCATGGAGATAACATGTTAATGTATAGCTGCTGTGGACTCTGCAATCCACTCGCTGAGATGACACCCATCCTGTTTACTGGAGAGCCTTGCATATCGCAGCCAATAATCGGTCGTCGATGTGAGTGGCGTAGGCTGTGCGACCACCGACAACGCCCGTCGGTGCTCTACGAAGGAGTCTAAGAGATGAGAGCTAGGCTCAATGTATTAGGCCGCTTCAGAAATCTACGCAATCGAAATCAGGCTGGGGCTAACGGAAGCAATACATAGCCAACGGTTCTTTGCTATTTTTGCTAATCGCTAGCCACTTGAATGGCTTGATTCGGATCCGCTATGCCGCAAGCTGTTCTCAGCGAGCCAGTCATAACAGCTGCGGCATGTTACTACCGGCGGTTAGAACGCCTTCCAAAACCACTGCCTAAATATAGATAGAGGGGTAGGGCCGTACTTGATGGTTTGCAGACCCGTTCTTCAAACCTTCCACTACCCCAGGGTTCTTTCATGCTCTACGAAAGCGCCATGCAAGCCTTAAAGCGACTTCCCAACTCTCAACTATACACCGTCGGGTGGATCGCCGCTCTTGACAAAGAGCTCACTGCAGCACAGGCTGTGCTTGACGAAGAGCACCAGAGGCCCGATAACTTCAGAAAGCACCCGAAAGACACAAACAACTATGTCTGGGGTCTGATTGGAGACCACAATGTTGTCATCGCCTCGCTGGCTTCTGGGAAGTACGGGACCGTGTCCGCAGCGACGACTGCGTGGAGCATGGTCAGCTCTCTTTCACACATTCGATTCGGCCTCATGGTCGGCATTGGCGCTGGCATCCCCAGGCTGGCAGACAACTTCGACATCCGCCTTGGCGACGTCGTCGTCAGCCAGCCGATTGGTACAAGCCCAGGAGTCGTACAGTACGATCTAGGGAAGCTCGAAAACGACGGCCAATTCAAGAGAGTTGGCTCTCTCGCATCTCCGCCTGATGTCCTTCTCAAAGGATTGGCAGCACTGAAGGCCAAACGAAGACTCAGGGGATCTCAAGTGTGCAACATCTTAGACGATATGCTGCAGCGCTATCCCCTCCTGGCAGAATCAGAACAAGATGACGCAGCGTTCGTTTACCAAGGGGCGCAAAACGACCGGCTATTCGAAGCATCCTCAATCCACATCCAACACACGGGCAAGCAAACTGCCGTGTCTTCCACAACCATAGTTCCGAGTCAATACAGCAATCTCTATTTGCAGTGGGTAGTTACCTGGATTTGGTCGTTCTTCTGGCTCGTCTATGCCTCTATGAGAACGCCCGTCAGTACGGATACTCCTAGGATGGAACCCCCTCCTGATGATGCAAGCTGCCATGAAGTCAGCCAGACGACAGCTTGCATGTTTTGCGATCCTCGAAATGAAATAGAGCGACGAGCAAGACGCTCCACTGAACCAGTAGTTCACTATGGTGTCATTGCTTCTGGAAACTCGGTCGTAAAGGACGGCGTTTCTCGGGATGAAATTGTACAGCGACTTGGGGACAAGTGCATCTGCTTCGAGATGGAGGCGGCTGGTCTGATGGATAACTTCCCCTGCCTCGTGGTCAGAGGCATCTGCGACTATGCGGACACCCACAAAAATGACCGGTGGCAGAACTACTCCGCAGCTACAGCCGCCGCATTTGCAAAGGAGTTGCTAGGAGTTATCGACGGCGAGGATGTAGAGGGCGCCTCAAGAATCGATGAAATCATGGAACAGCGTTAGTACCATTGGCTGCAGTTCAAGATGTGTTACTTACATTTCTTTACAGTACATGAAGATGTTTCTCAAATCCGCTTATCCACAAATGACATGAAGAAAAGCCAACATTTCCAGGAAGTCATGAAGTGGCTCGCTCCGTCGGATCCATCAACAAACGACAACAAGGCCTTGCAGCAACATTATGTAGGCACAGGTCAGTGGTTTCTCGAAAGTGAGGAATATTCGAGATGGAAAACAACGCCAAAGTCCTCGTTGTGGCTTCACGGCATCCCGGGATGTGGAAAAACCATCTTGAGTTCGACCGTAATCAACGACCTTGGCAACACCAAACCATACTCTCAAAGTCTCGTCTACTTTTACTTCGACTTTACCGACACGAGCAAACAATCTCTTGACAAAGCGATTCGGTCGCTTATCGCTCAGCTGTACCACAGTAACCGGGACGTCCAGACTCATCTGGATTCACTCTACTCCTCTTGCGAAATTGCTTCACGACAGCCGAATATTGACTCGCTAATTGCCACATTTGGGGCTATGGCTCAGCAGATGGGCGAATTATGGATCGTTTTGGATGCACTCGACGAATGCCAGACGAGAACGGGCCCAAAGAACGAAGGGTTGTTACACTGGATTGAAAGCGTTCTAAACTTACCGCAAGTAAATGTACACCTTCTTGTCACTAGTCGCCCTGAACACGATATCAAATCAGCATTGGAAAACTTTATCGATAACCAGATCCCTCTTCAGAGTGATCTTGTCACCGAAGATATACGTGCGTATGTCCATGGAACAGTGAGACAACACGAGGGATTCAAGAGGTGGCGAACACGAGAAACAATTCTGGATGAGATTGAAAGCCATCTTATGGAGAAAGCTAACGGAATGTGAGACATCCCATCCTCTTGATTTCTATTGCTAAGTTGAAAAAAAGGTTTCGCTGGGTTTCATGTCAACTTGACGCCCTTGAGAAATGTCCCGATCCCCTTAGTCTTCGCCAAACGCTTCAATCATTACCAAGGACACTGGACGAGACGTACGCGCGAGTCCTAAGCACAATTCCGCCTCAATTCGAGCAGAATGCTAAGCGAATACTGCAATTTTTAACCTTTTCTGAACGACCTTTACGCATCGAAGAAGCTGTCGACGCAATTACTGTAGTCACTAAGAACAAGCCCAGATTTGATACCAAGAACAGAATGCCACAGCCGGAAGAGATATCTATCTACTGTTCAAGTTTGGTAGTTGTTATCACTCGGGGCAATAAGAATGGAGAAGCCGAGGTGAAAGAGCTACAGCTCGCGCATTTCTCGGTAAAGGAATACCTAATATCCGACCGACTAGAGCAAAACATCTCGGAAGACTTCAAAGAGCCACTGGCCAGAGCTTCCATTGCGGAATTTTGTCTTGCATACCTGTTAGATCTGGACCACGGCCTTTCTCTTCCAAAAGTCAGACAGTACTATCCACTTGCGCAGTATGCTGCACGTTACTGGATGAGCCATGCCATCCAAGCCAAGACCAGCGCAGTTCTTCAGCTCATTAGGGAATTTTGCCTAAATAAAGACTCTCCAAAAATGTGCTACGGACTCTATAATATAGATATGGAATGGGGTGAAGAACGAGAAAGTCTCCAGAAAGAGGAGGCTCCTTTCTTATACTATATATCACAAGGAGGGATTGTGTATGCAGTGGAGGAACTACTAAGAAACGGGGCAGACATCCACGCCCAGGGCGGACGCTTCGGCAACGCTCTTCAAGCTGCTTCATGTGGAGGTCATATAGAAGTCGTCCAGATACTCCTTAGAAAGGGGGCAGACATCCAGGCCCAGGGCGGACGCTTCGGCAACGCTCTACAAGCTGCTTCGTATCGAGGCCATAGTGAGGTCGTCCAAATGCTCCTCAACAAGGGAGCAGACATCCAGGCCCAGGGTGGATACTTCAGCAACGCCCTTCAAGCTGCTTCATGGGGGGGTCATAGGGAAGTCGTCCAGATGCTCCTTAGCGAGGGAGCAGACATCCAGGCCCAGGGCGGACATTTCAGCAACGCTCTTCAAGCTGCTTCATCAAGAGGCCATAAGAAGGTCATCCAGTTACTCCTTAACAAAAGGGCAAATATACAGGCCCAGGGCGGATACTTAGGTAACGCCCTTCAGGCTGCTTCATTTGGAGGTTATAGGGAAGTCGTCCAGATACTACTCAACAAGGGAGCAGACATTCAGGCCCAGGGCGGACAATTCAGCAACGCTCTTCAAGCTGCTTCATTTGGAGGTCATAGGGAAGTCGTTCAAATGCTCCTCGAAAAGGGAGCAGACATTACAGTTGCTGACAATAATGGATGGACGCCGGTCCACTCAGCTTCAATGAGGGGACATCTAGAAGTTATGAAGTTGTTGATCAGGGACGGCGCAGACATTGCAGTTGCCAACAATAATGGACTGACGGCGCTACATATGGCATTGTTAAAAGGACACATCAAAGTGGTTCAACTTATACTTGATGCTGGTCTTTTTCATGCAGAGGATCACGGTGATCAGTACAGTCGAACAGCCCTTTCGTTCGCAGCAGAAGGTGGCAACAACCAAATGGTGAAGTATCTGCTTGAAGACCATCACGCCAATCCCAGTTCAAGAGACAACACAGGCCGGACAGCACTGTTCTTTGCGTCTATGAAGGGGTACACAGCAGTTGTTGACACTCTATTGACATGGGCCATAATGGATTCAGACCTGAAGGATCACTGGGGTATCACCCCTCTTTCTTTAGCAGCCAGGAGAGGCCATACTGAGGTTGTCAGATCCCTCTTGGGCACGAACACTGTGGATCTCAACTCTCGGGATCAATTTGGCCGCACACCTTTGTGGTGGGCGAGAAGACGTGGACACCCTACAGTCGCGCAGCTACTGCTCGAAACTGGAAAAGAGAGAGGGGTACTACTGGATGACAGTGAGATTGGTCGGGAGGTAGACTTAAGACCTTTTGATGCGTCGCTCAGATATTGTGACATCTGCACTCTCAACATTGCTGAGGATGGAAGTTATTATCATTGTGTCGTCTGCAACGGCGGAGACTTCGATGTTTGCTTGGGGTGCTTTATCTTGGGCGGCCGCTGTCTGGAAGAATCGCATGACTTAGTTCTGAAGGGATAAGGGTGTCTGGGCAGCACGGAACGATATCTGTATCTTTCAAAACAAAATTTAAAGCAGTCGAAAGACCTATCCCTATCGACTACCATAACAAGCTACAACCTCGAAATAGCTGTTGGTGTTGAATGGACTTTCTCCGTGTACACAGGGAGAAATCCATAGGGTACGATCGTACTCATGGACTAAATGTAGGATGAACCAAAGATATGTTATTCCGTGATTATCTTCTAAGTACAAGATGTTGTCTTCCGTACATGTTCTTTATACCGGAAGTACCTGACTCGTACGGACAGTGAATCTCGGCTTCACGTGTTAGGTTTAGCCACAAGGTTCGTACGAGCGTGCTTTGCCAGTCATGATAGCCTACAGCTAGTCATGATCTCGCTCGTCCTTGTCTTCGTACGATCACGTTGAAAGTGCTGTTCCAACAGTTGGAAAGCAATTTCGGAAGCGCCATCATCACAAGGACAACAGGACGTCTGCCTGTACGCGGGTATATCTACTTACCCGTCGTATGTGCATGAGAAAGGTTAATTAGTGGCAGAAGGGCGTGCCTAACAGGTAGGCTTGCCTGTCATTCCGTAGTATTAACAAAAGCCTGCTAGTCTCTATTAAGAGTTATTTTTACTACAGATAGAGCGTGAAGAATTGCAAATTTGATAGGTTTTACTCGGAAATCCGAGATTTGGGCTCTAGCTTTATTTTACATGCAACTTGTCACAGCGACAATCCCCTATCTAGATAGGTGTACGTCAGAAGGCCATATAGGCAGTGTTGACAGCAGTACTTGTACTTCAGCTGAGTGTGCTATATATTACCTAGAATCTAGAAACTTAGGTCTCTGGGTTCTAATAGATAGATTTTGCTGCAGGAATTAGGCTATCTACTTCCTCCCTAGAGGTTACTAGGTATTGTCTATTATATATTACTGATAGGTAAGAGCACAGCTAAGGGCAGCTTGGGTGGAAATATAATCAGCTGGATTACTCTCTTGGGTCTGGGATAATTATAATTGCTAATAATTAACCTGTGTAGTTTTTCTGCTCTGCCTGCTGTTAAGCTGATGACAAAGAGTAGCACATGGAATACTCCAGCTGCAAGCAGCACCGTTAACAATTTGCCCAGCTGCTACATTTTTAAGGGCTCAATAGAGCTTAACCTCAGTGTATTGCTTCATAGCGTAACAAAGAAGATGTTGTGAAAAAACTGCGCTGTCTGGGGATAAATGGTAATTGTAATAGTTTGAAAGAAGGGATGTATTTGAGGATACGCGCTTTTCTGGATGTTTGGATGTAAGGGTTATTCGTAATTAGGGTGGGTGAGTTAGATCTAATATACACACTTGACCCATTACAAATCCAACAACAATTAATGAGCCAGCCCCCTGACGAATCTCTCCATAGGGTAAATAATTTTCTGAGCCTCTTCCATTGAGTCGTAGATCACCTGGGTACCAATTTTCGGTCCAAGTTCAGGATGATAGGTGACATGCCACCCTAGAAATTCAGCTTGATAAGCGACTTTTCTCGCCGTACGTTCCGACGGAAAATTGATGTATTTCTCAGCTTGGTAGACATTATCTCCGCTGTGATAAAATACTGCAAGGAGCACCTTAGCTGCAAAAGCGTCTGTAGCAAAGAGCATAGCTGCAAGTGCGGTTGCTTTAGAGATGAGCATTATTGATAGATTGTATCGTATTGATTTCAAGGTAATAGATAGGATAGAATATATGAGAGATAATTACAAGTGCAAATGGGTGTGTAAAGGTGTTCTGATTGTTCAGTTTAGGATATGGGTGAGTGGTGGTGTTTTGTATGTAGGAACCTATGAGGATTGTTCTTAGATTATTTAAGCACTAGATCTACGTTATTATTTACTAAAGTTGCCTAAGTGTGATTAAAGCTGGTATATAATAACTTCATAATAAAAAAGCAAATTTTACTATGTTAACATCTAAGAAGATGCTATTATATAAAGTTATTAAAACCTAATAGATTGTTTATATTAATATATATATATATATATATACCTACATATATAGCCAGTCTTATGTTATAGCGAGTTGTGTATACTAATAGATTTTAGTAGACGTGTATATAAAGTCTTATATTATAGTGAGTCGTGTTAGATTACGGAGCGAAGTAGAGCTGAGAAACGGCCCGGTGATATCGGAGATGCCGCTGCGCGCAAGCGGGATGCCTGCGGCAAGGTCGGAGCAGCAGACCGCTCCAGGTCGACCGATTGCTCGTGCCACATTAAGGGCAGGGTTATCGCGAGAAGCAAATATTTACACAGATACGAGCAATATACGTACTTTATCGAATTCAACAAGTCGTACATACTAACAAATTTTGGTGGAGGTGCATGCGACATCGAATTCAAAGATTCTTAAAAGACATGACCATATGCATAACATAATTTTACGTTTTTTACACATACTTAAATTATAGCCAAGTTTAGCCTTTTATATATATATAGGGTAGCAGCAGTAAATTTCCGCTAATCCCAGCTCGCCAGCCCGCACTATGGCCACCCCGAAAATCTCCGCCAACAACCCCGCGTACTGGCTCTGCCCTCCGTCTTACAACGGCATCTCCAGCATAACCCCTGTGGCAACCAGCCCCTAAAACAACTCAAAGCGGCTCTAACCGCTTGCCTATGAACAACCCGTCCTGCACCGTCCTGATTCCGTCCCGGACCGACTCCCACTCTGTCTCCTCCTGACCCGGGCATTCCGCGAACCTGTGCCCGTCCTCGCCCGCCTCCTCCTCCCTTTTGCTGCGGCAATCCCCGCACCCTCTGCTCCCGGAATCCTTCCATCTCCTGTGCCATCCGTCCGTGCTCCCCCTTCTTCCCGTCTTTTGCCGCTGCTCGTCCTCCCGCGTCGTCGTCGTCGTCGTCCTCATCGTCGTGAACACCGCTCGGCTGCACGCCACCACCGACACGCTGCGCCGACCGTCCCGTCCCGCCCGGCCGCTCTCCTACACGAAATTGCGCAACCGCAACGGCATGTCTAAACGCTCTCTTGATGCTCTTGTTTCTCCAAACTGAGAAACCACCAGGCGCGGTTGCGAGTGCCGGTTCAAGAGGTGTAGCAGGTGCGCCCTGACAGAGACAAAACCTCAGGTGGTGAGTGTTCTTACACCGATGGATTATAATATTGACATCCGCCTTCGCGACGTTTTTGTCAACCAGCTGACTGGTATGAGCCTAGAAGTCATACAGCACGATCTAGGGAAGCTTGCAAACGACAGACTCAGGGGATTTTAAGCGCGTGGCATCCTAGGCGACATGCAGAAGCGCTATGCCCTCTTAGTAGAAGCAGGACAAGATGACGCAGTGTTTGTTTACTAGGGGGCGTAAATCACTAGCTAGGTTTTTAATTAAAGCATCCTTAATCGACATCTAGCACCCAGAACTACAAACCGCTATATCTTCTAAGATTCTACATCTAGGTGAGTAGCACTCTTTGATACTATCTAGGGGTTCGTTAGATAGTAGTAAGGGGTGCATTTCAATGGATAATTATAGCATAGAAGGCTTTTTCTCTTCTCAACTTCCCTACCTCTGCAGTTCCTGCGTCAGCACAAACGAATCACCTCCGCTGGCCTCAAAGTGTGTCGCGTTCCTCACAACACCATTCACACGGATAATAGACCCATCGAGCCCCGTTACCAACGGCTGAGGCAAGTATACCACCCCCTTGGTACCGGCAGGACTCTCGACCTCCATCCGTAGCAACCCATCCTTGAACTGCCAATCAACACCCACGTCCCCGCGTG
Organism: Colletotrichum cereale; assembly: GCA_034509685.1. Taxonomy (NCBI): domain Eukaryota; kingdom Fungi; phylum Ascomycota; class Sordariomycetes; order Glomerellales; family Glomerellaceae; genus Colletotrichum; species Colletotrichum cereale. The sequence goes on along the minus strand of JASUDE010000033.1, from coordinate 17,797 downwards.
CAGTCGGATACCGGCCCCGAGCCCACGACAACCCCAGAGTTTGCGGCTCAACCTTCCACTCGGCGAACCCGGGCTTCGCAGGCTGCACGCCCAGGACGAACCTGCTCAGTTCCGCTGTCGGCCCAGCGGACCACCCGTGACACAACGACGTCACGATTCCCAGCCCGGGCGCTCCACCGGCGTCGAGCGTCTCCCAGAAACACCCTGTGTAGTTCGCGTTGCCTGGGTCTGCCATGGGAGCCCAGAGGGACTTGAGGAGGGCCTTTGCGGTGGATGCGTCGCGCGAGGTGAGCGCGGCGCGGAGGTGGTACGCCGAGGCGTAGGGGCTGATCGTCCTTGCGAAGCCGGACCCGGAGGTGGAAGGGGAGAAGGCGAGTGGCCCGGCGGGGAGGAGCAGGGCGTGGGATAGGGTGGAGAGCACTCTCAGCGTGGCGTCCGGCGGAGGGACACCGGCGAGAATCGCGAGTGCGTTGGCGTCCTGGGCGAAGCCCGTCGCGAGGGTCTCGGACATGGCGTAGGCGCCCAGGTCGTTGCTCCAAAGGTTATCATGGATGGAGGTACGGAGGGCCTCGAGCCGGGATCGGTATCTCGTGGTGTTCACGTCCGCGTCTTGGAGGAGGAGTAGGGACTGCTGCAGGGAGTAGGCGTACACGGCGTTGAACTTTGTCACGGCGCCGGACTGGACCGGGTCGTAGTAGTTCCAGTCGCCCCCGAAGGACGAGTCCGACACGTTGAAGAGCCCGTTCGGGAGGGTCTGGGAGTCGGCCCAGTCCAGCATCCTCATGACGCGGGGAGCCCACTGCTTGGCGAAGGTAAGATTGCCTCTCATCTCGTAGTTCTGGGCGATGGCGCTGAGGAAGTTGAAGGAGTAGCCGATGAGCCCCGTGATGCTTACATCCAACGGCGAAGCCAGCGGTTCTTGTTGGATTTTTGCGGTCGGGATGAAGAAGCCCAGAGACGCTTGGTATGAGCCCAGAAGGTCAAGGGACCCGTCGATAAAGGGCGTGCCGTATGTGCTCGCAAAAGCGGCGCCGATCGCCACGTCAAGGTCGCCTGTGTACGCGATCCTGTCGCGGCGGGAGCCGTCGACGATGGTGTCCGCCGGGTTAGTTCCCATCGTGAAGTCTGCCAGAAAGGAGGGCGACGTCAGCGGGTTGGTGTAGATGATTTCGCCGGTAGATGTACTGGCAGTAAGGTTGCGGAAGTAGGCTGCGTGCCCGAAAGAGGCGGCGAGGCCAAAGGAGCCGAAGAACCGGGCCGTTTGGGTCAGGTTGAGAACCGGGAGGGAGTCAAGAATTACTGTGACGGACGGCGTGGCTACATCGATATGGACTGTGTGCCAGGTGTCGAGGGCAACGCTGGATGGAAGGGAGGATGTTGCGAGGAGGGTATCCAAGGTCGTTGAGCCGGCGTGCGCTGTAACGGTGTGCTGTACCAGGTCGAAGGAGACATAGACGCAGCTGTTGAGCGTGTCACACAACACTGCGACTCCAAAACCACCTTTGACCGGCTTGACCTGCACATCTACACGGTAGTTGAGTAGCTGAGCGGCAGCTGCGCCAGCCAGGGCCTGAGGAGCCTGGCTTTCGGCATAGGCCCCCTCCTCGGTGACCTGGAGGAAGTCAGGAACAGAGTCTCTGGGGATCTCGGTGAGCTGGATCGTTCTTGCGCCGACTTTCCAGATGCGCGTGAGGTCTTCGTCAGAGCACTCGAAGGAGCCAGGCAACTGAGTCAGGGGCGTCGTGGATGTCGTGGGTTTGACGCCGATATTGCGGAGTTTTAGAGACCCAGCTGTTGAAAGATTGAGCTTCTGGTAGCGGAAGGCACCCTGTATGAGGCGGTTGGCGATGACAGACGGGCTGGTAATATTATACTGGTTGACTCTGTAGGTGTCCATAGCTGCGGCAAGGGGCAAAGGGCCATCACTCTGTGCTGTGTTAGTCTCTAGGTTTGAGCCTCAGAGGATAGCTAGGCGATTTACCATGTACAAGTCGAGTGCAGCCCTGCTTTCTGCATATGAGATCTCGAGACCGGAGGTATTGCCGGAGACAGAGACCACCTCGAATGTAGGGTGGCCTTCTACATTTTGGCCGTAATCGATAACTAAAATAGCAGCAGCTGTGCCGTTGGAAACGAGAGTTACAGTGTTGTTGGTCCCATAGATGATAGTCCCATTATTGAAGAAGTCTTGCGTGGAGTTGGGGACGATTACGGGCGATTGCGATCTAGGCAAGGCATTGGCCGTGTCGATCAAGCTAGATAAGGCACCTGCTAGGATGGCCCCGAGTCCAGGGGAGAACACCATGATGATGGAAGTACGAAGGAAACACAATTGAGCTAAACAATGACAATGGCGAGAAAGAATGTCGAAGTTAGAAGATACAATTCTAGAGCTATTTACTACGAGCCGTAAAGCGTTCTTATATTCGTTGTTACCCCTATAGTTTCCCTTTGTGGCTATGGTCGTTAGCTTGTCTGCTATGTGCAAACTTGACGTGTGGGTCAAGGAAGCTAGATATGCTTAGTGTAGATCGGAAAGCTCGTACCTAGCCGAACCCGCGGACCGAGAGGTTATACGCGGGTACAAGATGCCTGTCTGGCTGACAAGCAAGCATGACGTTGCTTGGCTAAGTCTGAGAACCCACTTGCTTTCTAATTTCCGTCAGAGATAAGCTTTGGCGCAATTTCGTCTTCGGGAAACGCGACAAAGAAGAACTATGTGTATTTGTAGCCACATTTGACAATCGTAAGGCGATTCTTCTATGTAGGAAGAAGCCGCTTTTGACTGCATAAATTGCCCCTAGGTGACACCGCTTCGTGATAGTTCTTACATCGATGGATTTTGGAATTGACTCAGTAGTCTGATTTATTTCAGTCCGCGGAAAAGAAGGCCTAACGTTACTAACAGACGCGTATGAGGATTAGGAGGGCAGCTCCGGCCTCAAACGTTTGGCTTCACCTCAGCGAACTCAGTTTCAGAGAATCCGGATTTTATTTTTTCACATCTGATTGGTCGTTGACCAGATTGTACACAGCACAGGACAACATCGCTATTGTTCTCGGGAAAGGTAATATTAACTTGACCAAAGCGAGGCCCGAGTTAGTCAGATTGGATTCACGGTTAGATGCTTAATAGACAACATAATATCGGATTGTCTAGAAACAAGCCCACTGCTGTTCAAAAGCTACGTGTAAAGACCTTGCTGGGTTTTCCCAAATTCAAGTCCCCGGTTCATGACATGACCAGGCGTCAGGAACATTTGCTTGAATCTCGGAGCAATGCCAGGTAAAGGAGAAGCAGAAATAGCTGTAATAAGTGAGATACTCTGACGAGTACTGGAGGAAATGCATGGAGCGCCCCCCCCCTTCAGCACGGCCGAACAGCAAATTAGCACCTATACCAGCACAAGTAGCTGTGTCCAGTCTGGCCACCCGAAGGTGTGTAACATTTTCCTCCTCCAGTGATGGCGTTCCCAGTCTCTCCAATCTGGTTCTGGCAGTTGTCGTCGTAGTACAAGTGACAGTTGGTGCCGTAGGTCCCGTCGCCTACAGCCTTGATGCTGGCGATGGCGTCGGACGACTTGTAGCACGTTCCGCTGCATTTCTATAGTCCGGTACAGAATCAGTACACACATCACACGGAGCAGGAACTGATAGCCCGGTCCAGAGACGGGCGTGGCAGGAACTTACACCGGGGCCATTGGATCCGATCTGGTCGTTGCAGCCTGTGCCACGGTAGTATCGGCCGCACTGTCCGTTGACGACGCCGGCGGCGGCGCAGGCGGCGCGGCGCTGGAGCTCAGTGGCCTCGAGATCGATCACCTCGGGAGAGTAGTCCTGGGGAGGGCCGACTACAGCGGCGGCGGCGAGCTCGGCCGCGAGGAGGAGAATGAGGTTCTTGAGAAGCATCTTTTTCTTTTTGCAATGAGTACCGCGAAGGCAAGTCGAGTAGGCAGAATGGGATAGTGTCTTTGGGTGATGTTGGATGATGGAATGCCGAGGCTGGTTTGGATACTGGGAGGAGAAGGGCGACAGCCATGGTCTTTATACGCCAGGTTTTGATCCCTCCTCTTACAGTCTTCTCTGCTCTCCCCAGAATCAGTCAACTCCTTGAGAAGTTCGCACCCGCAGCATTCCATTCGCCGTCAAGAACCGAACCAGCTTCCACCCACAGCGCAAGCTGCCTACCGTAACCGACGTCCGCAACTATCATGTTGATTGGATTACGTCCCCGCAAATCTTGAAGACAATTCTCCCACTTTCCCGCACGCAGTGTGCGTGCAGCAGCGATGTACCGCTCATGGAGCATCGTTACCATACTCGTTTAGTTCGTGTGATCTTGCGTGTCTTGCAAAAGGACCTGTTTCCCTTTAGCCTGGATGACTAAGTGGCGGTTTAATTATAGGGGCAAGAATCGTACCGTCGTCCGCCAGAGGAAGGAATCGAAGTAGCCTATCTAGGTGGAGTAACCTTAACCGAACATACGATGCCTGTGAAACCATTGTATGGTTCGCAACACTTGACTGGCCGTCTTGGTGTAGCGGATCCTCATTCGGCCTGCTAGTCGAGTTATGTAGGTAGTGCTGCTGACACATCCCGCATTTCAGCCGCACCCACACAGCGTACCCGGATGACAGCTTTTGTTTTGAATGCAACATAATGAGACCTGAAGTTGTCATTGGGTCAAGAAACTGTTTGTCGGCACCATGCGTCCATCGTATAGTCGTCGAAAGACGTGAGTGGTGGAACTACGGCCCGGCCTTTCTCCTAGAACGGCTGCAATAAACTAGTCATCTCACGGTAGTTCCAACGATGTAACCTTCCAGGCTAGCGGAAAGAGACGTGTTATTTCTGTCTAGTGCTAGACGTAATGTCGCAGATCTGTAAGACGGCGGCAAGCTTCACGACTTTCCATCTTAGGCAGACTACGGATACTGCCCAACTCACATCACAAGGGGTTTTGGTAGCATCCCTTGCTTACTGTTCAGGGGTGTTGGAAAGCCTAGAGTGAACTTTTCAACTGCGGGGTTGACGAGACTCGCTGACGATTGGATTTGTCGCCATGTCTCTCATGTCTGGGCTGACGTCTCAACCAGCGCAGACGGGCTGCGCACCGTTGTGAACACAATTGTTTCGGCTGTGAGCTATGTGCGCATGCTGACAGCTAAGCTTTCGTGGTAGCGCTGCTGATCTCGGTCCATTTCTCTCTCTCAGGTTAGCTCTTACGCCAGAGAAACAGAGCTGCTTGGAAGCTAGGATGTCTCAAAAGGAGGCGATGGATAGACAAGTACAGGCAACCCAGGCTACATCTAGGCAACAGTTTTCCAGGCTGTCCGAACTCTCTGGGCGGCGAACGGCCCGCGCCGTAACGAGACATTGACGATGCAGGTGGCGCCATTTCCACCGCTTGTCTGTGGAGCGTATGCAAAGGGGACACTTTTGCAGGTTTTGCAGATCAGCGTTTACTTGAACGGGAGGTCTTTCTCATCCGGAAGTTTCGAACCTCTGTATATAAACAGGTCTGTCTATGGTCACACATATGTGCTTACATTGTAGCCTTACAGTTATGAAACAAGCTCGGCGGGCACATCCATTCCATAGATGATCTAACATTACATCATGCTTACGGGTAGGATAAGACAGCTGGGGTGGCTCTATAAGTGAAACGTTCCTCGGTGGTGCTTCAATCACACGGTGTCGGTCAGCTACTAGGCGGTAGACGTATATCACAGGGCCAACATAGCACAGTTGCAACGAGCCTCAGCTGACATGAAGGCTATCTTGAAACTATAGGGTTATTGGCCCTGTGATGGCCGCCGGCCCATTGAACTTCAGATTCAGTAAAAGTCTTTCAGCCAGAAGGGTAGGTGAGGCCAGATGGATCATGAATTCACCTGTTCGCATGTCTGGCCTTTTGACTTTGTACAACAGCGGGGTCAACCTTGGGTTAACAATACTACACCAGTTTACAGATAACGACCCATGGGGTAGAATCCTGATAGTTTTACACTCACCTTGGAAATCCGCCTGGTGGGCTGTTGACACTGCCTACACATAGATTTAAGCACCCTGAAGTGCATCACTATGCTGGTGCCTGATAGAGTTTCTAGAGACAAAACAACGCCAGATTGTATTCAGCCAACCTGGAGTGTTCGAATGTGGGTCACCTCCCGTATCGTGGTCTGACGTGTGCCTTTTATTAATGACGGGCCTCACAATTTATCAGGTACAAGCATTGGTACATCTACCAAGATACATTCCATCGGCTGATGTAGAAGTGCAACGATTTTGAAACACACGAGAGAGAAATGGCCATCAAGAGAAAACAAGGGTGACTGTGTTTTCATGGCTTGGCGAGGATGTAGAGAATAAAAGACCACAGTATCGCACTCATTATGCTCGATTGTTGCAGCCTAGTTCCAAGCTTACCGTCTTGACAGTACAAATAGTTCACTCGGGCAGTGTGTGGTTTGCAAAAGCGCCGCTGGTCCACGAGCCAACGACGTGCTTCACCTCGACGATGCCTCTGGCGCCGCACACCGGCAGCCTGGCCTTCACGTAGTCGAGCGCGTCCCCTTTCCACTTTTCGAGCATGCTGCCGCCTTGACCGGGCATGGCTATCAACATGCTGATGCATGGGTCGAACACGACCACGACGACGATGCGGCGGAGCCGCGGCAGCCCTGCGAGCAGCGCGTCAAAGGCCGCCCACTGCGAGGGCGCGCTGTCCGGCTCCTTCTCCGTCTGGATGGTCGACGGGCCGATGCTGACAAAGAGGTTTTCAAGGCTCGGCGGTGCCGACGAGACGGTGGCGATGGTGTCGGCCAAGATGTGCTCTTTTGCGGGGTACAGGGCAAGAGTGGTGGCGAGGTTGCTCAGGGACCGCGCCTTGCTTAGGTAAATGTCGATGCCTGTCAAAATCAAAAAGTTTGTTAGCCGGGCGTTGGGAATTGTGCTTGGGACAAGGGAGGGCAGCTCCGAGTCGTACCAGGGCCTTGGAAAGAGAAGGCTACTGATCGTAGCGCCGGTGCCGCGGCGGCAATCAGCTTGGCAAAGGCGTCTCTGTCATGACACTCGGCGATCAGGGTCTTCAGCTCCGTCAGGCTCCCTTTTGCCAGCGACGGTACTACATGTGACCAGGCTAAGCCTCCAGAGCCCGAGAACAGGCACAGATGTCGGAGCTTATCCAGACGGACTACGTGCTCTGGCGACGTCGTTGGTACTACAATAGCGGCCGGGTCATGCTCGTCCTTCTTCTGGTTCTCGTCTGCGCTCATCCCCACGTCTCCATCCTTGGTTTCTTTGCCCTTGTCGTGCTTAGACAGATAGATGCCGCCGATTCCCAGAAAGTCAATGTTGGGTTGGTTCAGAATGAACGACGTGGCCTCATCTGCGTGCTCAACCTTGAGCCACTGGACGATGAGCACCTTGTTGATATGGCCTGGCCGTAGAACCTGCGTCCGTCGCGCCGCGGGGAACTGGCTAAGGTCCAAGCAGGCGACTGTCAGCTCCGACAAGGCTGAGAAGTGGTCCATGATTCTAACCAGATTAGTCTGCCAAGCGGCCGTCTCCTCGTCGTCACGGCAGCCCAGGTCATCCGACTCGTCGATTCGGAAGCCCTTGATCTTGCGCGGCACCATCGTGCCCTCGCCTAACACCGGCGCCAGAAGCTCGACGCTCGCGTCCGTGACGTTCACTCCAAGATTGCCCCAGTAGTGATCGCGGCTGGGTCCTAGCCACTCACGGCACACTAGGCTCGCCCGTGCCAGGTCCTTGTCGTTGAGGGCGCCAAGGCACTGGTGGAGGATCTCTGAAGGAAGTGTTGTGATGAACATTTTTCTTTGATTCTTGGGTGGCCAACTGGGTTCGATTTCCAAGGGTGGCTTGAGCACCGAGACTGGGAGTAGGAATTGTTCCTGTTTGTTCGGTTGTGTGGTTTGGACACCATCGCGTGAGGTTAGGCAGAAGTTCAAGGACTGGCGCCCAGGTGCATGTGTATGTTAGTCAGCATCTGCGTTGATTGAACACAGCCAACGCTCCTGTCTTGGCAATCCAGGGTTCGGTACAGACACGGCATCGTGGTACAAAAAACCATGCCCGAAATTGGTGTTCTCGTCCGGCTCAGATGGTCAAAGTACTACCGGCCACAGCAGGTCCAAGGCGCATCCGAGCCTTAAAGGCTTTGGAGCGTGGTAATCCCGCTGGAATGGCATAACCAAGACCGATTCTGTGTCGCGCGTTAACTGTCCACGGCAGACTGGCCCGCCGTATTGGGGAGAGGATTCGAAGGATGCGATGGAGATTCCCGCCCTCACGTGGAGCCTATGACACGTGCCTGGCTGACAGTCAAGATGCTAGTGGCTTCTTACATAATCGAGCGTTCAATGGCATGGACTCGGTCGGAGGGGAGGGGCACGCGCGCTAAGCTCCTAGGTACAGTAGGCCCCGAATTGCTTCGTTAGCTGGTGTCAGCCAAGAGTTGATTGGGACGCCACGAGGTCGGGGCAAGCACTACGGACGGTGTCGTACGGGGCCTCCACTTCGGCTGATCCTGGAAAGCGGCTGGCCACGGCCGGTGGACTGGCTCGGAAAGCATCGGTTCACCGCGTTTCATCGCCATTCGGGCCGCGCAGGTAAGGTCCGGATCTTGTCAGCTTCCAGGGCGGCTGAAGCTTATGGGAGCGGCTGATCATCGAGAAACTGAGTTCGAGGGTACATATGGGGCGGGTTGGACTTCAGACAAGATTTTGCGAACAATAACCACCCGAACCAACGCCTTACCTTATTTTTGTCCTGTGGTGAAATAACCATTGCGATCAAACAGATAATGTTGCGGGGGATAAGCGCTAGATAAACGAAGATGGGATGGACTCATGGAGACACAACCCCGGGATTAACCAGAGTGGGAATAACAGTAATTGGAGAGAGGAACTGGCCCCAGTGGGCGCCGAATGATGGATTGCTTGCTCCCTGTTCACTGCTCACTGCTCACTGCTCACTGCTCACTGCTCACTGCTCACTGCTCACTGCTCACTGCTCACTGCTCACTGCTACCTGTCGACACGAGTTCGGACCCCGGGACCGAAGACGTCATCGCTTGAACCGTTCGCAGTCCTGCATCTCGCTTTGCCCTGTTTGGGAATCCGAATCCCCTGGTGCCATGGGGTGACTAGGTACGAGTATTGGTAGGCAGACAAATGGGGACCTTTTGCCTCTTCCGTAGGTCTTCGTCTATTGGGCACGCAGGAATGCGATACCGAGAAGGAGTGGAGGGAGGGAGAAAAAAAAAATGGAAGCGAAAAAAAAAGGAAGGAGTAAAAATTAGCCTCGTCACATCGCTACGATTACTAAGAGGGTGGGCGGTTCTTTGTACTATGTAGCCCTCACCAACCCAATCACGACGTCGCTTGGCACTGCCAGGCACTCGTAGGAAACAAGCTTCGGGATGCCGTCTTTGCCAAGTCTGCTGCCGCTGTACCGCCACTTGGCACAAACTTCAATTCTCCACCACAGGAAACGAAACGAGACGAGCCGTAAGCCGCGAGCCGTGAGCATCGACACGACGACACGGCAGACCAGCCGTGAGTTGGCGACAGCTTCTATTACCAACTCGTGGCATCCCGACTTCTGCGACTTTTGATCGGCATCAAGCCAAGTCACCCGATGCTCGCCGTGCACGTGGGTATCCGTATTTCCCCCCAATCCTTCGACCCTCCTCCGGACTCTCTCCGTCGAACCCACCCAACTGTGGACCGCTCACGAACCGGTGACGGCGTAACCGCGACTCTAGCCCCGTCTGACGTTCGCACGACCAACGCTGCTAGTGTACATTCTTACCACTTTTCCTCTCTCTCTTCCCCATCCCATTGCGTTCTACTGCGTAGGCGCTGCATCTCGAAATGTGGGACGTGCATTTTGTACACGCTAGACGTTGCCTGGTTTCGCGCCACCGTCCATCGTCGGTGATGTCACGGTGGGCTACCGCACGTTTGGGGTCGGACAACAGACATCAGCAGCAAGCTGAATTCGGTTACTCGTCATGGCGGTTGAGACCAATACCTGCCCCTCGGCTTTTCCGTCCCAAGTCCCTTTGAGCATTGATATACCTAGGTAGACCGATCCTCTCCCGACCATGGTTCAACTTTGGCCGATCCTTGGTTTCCTGGAAGCCTTGAAGCGTACAGAGTTTTACTCGTCCGAGGTAGTCTGCACGCCTGTCCATCCATCCCTCTACCTTTTCTCTTTTCCCCATTCTCCTGTCCTCTTATAAACGGGAGGACAGCAACAGATCCCATCTCTCTTCCGTCTTTCCTCCGCCATTCCTTCATCTCGCGCCCACACACACAGTCATTCATGACATTGGCCCATCATGCCTACTACGCGTTTCGCCGAGGAACCGCCTCAGGTCATGAACGAGGCCGATCTCGAAGTCGCCAATGAGAAGCTCGAATCCCGCGACGACCGCGCCGTGGACGCTGATTCAGGCAACGGCGAGCTTGCCTCCTCCAAAGGTCTCGGACCTCATAGCACCGATCACCCCAAGCACCACGCCAACGGCAACGGCAACGGCCTCGCCGGCAATGGCGCTGCCAGCGGAGCCAAGCTCGAGAAGCTGGGCACCCACGACAAGTACGAGATCACCGAAGACGACTGCTACGACGAGCTGGGATTCTGCTTCCCCAAGTGGAAGAAATGGTACATCCTCACCGTCATCTTCTGGGTCCAGGTCTCGATGAACTTCAACACCTCGCTCTACTCCAACGCCATCCCCGGCATCTCGGAGGAGTTCCACGTCAGCGCCCAGGCCGGCCGCTGCGGCGCCATGATCTTCCTGGTCCTCTACGCCTTCGGCTGCGAGCTGTGGGCTCCCTGGTCCGAGGAGTTCGGCCGCTGGCCGGTGCTCCAGCTCTCGCTGCTGCTCGTCAACATCTGGCAGCTGCCCGTCGCCCTGGCCCCCAACTTCACCACCGTCATGGTCGGCCGCGCCCTGGGCGGTCTGTCGTCCGCCGGCGGTTCCGTCACCCTCGGCATGATTGCCGACCTGTTCGAGTCCGACAAGCAGCAGTACGCCGTCGCCTACGTTGTCTTCTCCTCGGTCGGCGGATCCGTGCTCGGCCCCATTGTCGGTGGATTCACCGAGGCTTACTTGCACTGGAGGTACGTGATCGTGCTCTGTCTGCCTCACTAACAAGAATCAAGCTAACGTGACTGTAGGTGGTCCATATGGGTCCAGCTCATCTTCGGAGTCGCGGTCCAGGCCCTACATTTCCTCACCGTCCCCGAGACGCGCACCACCATCATGATGAACCGCATCGCCAAGCGCCGCAGAAAGGAGGGCAACCCCAACATCTGGGGCCCCGACGAGCTTGTCCCCTTCAAGGATCGCTTCTCCGTCAAGGAGATCCTGTCCACCTGGGTCCGCCCCTTCAAGATGTTCCTCACCGAGCCCATCGTGCTCGTGCTGTCGCTGCTCTCTGGATTCTCCGACGCCCTCATCTTCATGTTCATCCAATCCTTCGTCCTCGTCTACCAGCAGTGGGGCTTCACCACCGTCCAGGTCGGCCTCGCCTTTGTCCCCATCGGCATCGGCTACGTCCTCGCCTGGCTCCTCTTCATCCCCGCCATCAAGCGTAACATCAAGGAGCGCCAGGCCAAGCCCAACGACGACAGAGCCCAGTACGAGTCCCGTCTCTGGTTCCTCCTCTACACAGCGCCCTGCCTGCCCATTGGTCTGATCGGCTTCGCCTGGACCATTCAGGGACCGCCCATCCACTGGATCGGCTCCATGGTCTTCGCTGCCATCGTCGGCATCGCCAACTACGCCATCTATATGGCCACGATCGACTACATGATCTGTGCGTACGGCCCCTACTCGGCCTCGGCGACGGGCGGCAACGGCTGGGCTCGCGATTTCCTCGCCGGCGTTCTCACCGTGCCCGCCACGCCCTTCTTCACCAACATCGGCGCCGCCAGCGGCAAGAACTTGGAGTACGCCTGCACGATCCTCTTCTGCATCTCCTTCGTTCTCGTCGTTGCGGTCTACGTCATCTACTGGAAGGGCCCCGCCCTACGCGCCCGCTCGCCATTCGCGCAGAGGCTCGCGGGCGCGAAAGACGACGTTGCAGGTCGCCGCGTGAGCCGCGCTCCCGGAGACGGAAAAGCCGGTACGTCGAGCCCTCACGCCGCTTTGACTGGCCGAGATGCTGACCATGTATTCCTAGCTGCTGCTTCTGGTACCGACCAGCCCGACCGCCCCGTGTACCAACGTTCATACAGCCAGCAGTCCCGGTTCTTTGGCGAGAACCGCGTCACGCCCCGCGGCACTCCCAGAGGCACACCGTCCGCCAGCAGAGCCAACAGCTTCATTGGCACCAAACGCACGGTGGCCAAGTAATGTCCAGCGCTGGCCAAGACCAAGCTCGCCGGTTGGGAGCTGGGCTGTCACGATTTGTTTTCATCATCATTGATACCCTACACATAATCGGCTTTGCCTAGAGAAATAGCTAGTCAAAACACAGCCATAGTGCAAACCTTCTTTTCAGTGAATGCCCAATGCCGTATCGTTCTTGCGCGGACGTCCGGCAGCAGTATCGAGAGTGCAGTTGCGTGTGCCTCGAAAGAGGCGGTGTAGCTATTTCCATGAATAGTGTCTCACATCGAACAGTCTGACAATTAAATTGCATTACCTATCATTGAGTCGCTGAGACGTGCCCTCGATTTCGACAAGGGAGCCTGTTTCACTTTGTTGGTTGCGTGACGCCTCCGGAGCGAGTGGGGGAGGGGGCTGCCGGGAGTAGCATCGGCGGCGGGGCTGTGCGGCTCGGCATTGAGAATAGTTGTATCCGTAGCAGGGCCGGAATCCAGACCCAGGTCCGCCGCATCTTGGTCTTTCCGCCCGAGCAAGGACTGGGTGTCTTGCATCACTCGCTTCGCCTCCCCCTCCCCTTCGCCAAAACAACGAAGCTTGTAGTGTTAAGTTTGAGAAGGGCAACCGTGGATCGATAATGTCCCATCTCCAGGCCCTGTCCCTGGGGGAGGAGGGGGGAAGAGTGAACGCGCCATGTTTTCCTTATCTACGGGAGAGCTCGTCAAGAGTCCGGCACTGGACCTATGTGGGCCCTGGGCCATTTCGGGGCTCCCCACTAATCCGAAGTAGGGTTAGCGGGGGTAGGATAAGATGTGGTTCGGGCCCGGCACTGGCGTCGGGCCGTACGTGGCTGTCTGTGTTGGATTATTGCACCGC
>JASUDE010000032.1:127795-190858 GCA_034509685.1 Colletotrichum cereale | reverse complement strand
GTCGGCATCGTGGGTTCCGTGGTGGGCCTGATCAGGGGCGGCTCATGGCCGCGATATCCAGCAAGGCCTGATACGGGCCTAGCCCGTTACAGTTATAGTAAATCTGCTTCTAAATTACCTTAATAGTAGCTTATACCTACTTCTTTAGCTAGCTACTTCGTTTAGTATTATTAACGTAGTTAGGCAGAAGGATAAGCGTTAGGCCGTTAGGTTTAAACCCTACTTTAAGCGCTTAGGCGTAAATAGAGTTAATCGTATAGATTAGTATGCCTATAAAGTAGGAAATTTTAGCTGTTATTTTACTACTAAAAGGGCTCTTTAAAGCAATAATTACTACTTATAGAACTAGGTTAGAATTTAGTGCTATAATAACAATAAAAAAGAGGTATAATTCTGCTGTTATTATTGTTGTTATTATTATTAAAGGCGAAGAGTAACGTAGAGAGGGGTAGAAGGGAAGAATTCTAGCTAAGCTAGTCCTTTTTTAGACTAGTTAGATATACTAAGCCTAAAGGGGTTAATTAGACAAGCTGTCTCCACCAGGGGGGTTGGCAAGAACTTTTGCACCGCACCTCCGTACGTATCATTCTAATCTCATCTAGATTCATTTCGGTCATGGACCCGCTCGGATACCTTGTTGCAGGAGACGTTCTTGCTTGCCGTTACGTTTGGCTGCATCAAGGTCATGCTCTTCATGACTGACCTCTGGCCAAGTGATGCACAGTCATTCGCCTTGCTGGAGCTCAGGAGGTCCGGTCCATTCAGTTCTCTTCCAGCAACTTGCTGTTGGTGTGCGATCGCTTTGCTTCTCACAAGATTAATAAACGCGTGGACTAACTTATAAGGCTTGTCATTATCAAGGAGTCAGGTATTGAAAAAGGACCATCTGATTTACACTCTATCGCTCCCCAGTTTGCCCCCAACGATGAATCTCGTCTCTGCCGTCTCCACCAACAAAGGAGCTGTTTTAGAGAGCCTAGTATAACATACACAGAGACAACCGAATTGTTGCCATGATCATTTAGTGGCGAACGTTGGTGTCCTTGGGAGGGTCGTAGGCGATCTTTCTCGACTTAAGCCAGGCCCACTTGTACTTCTTGACCCAGACGCTGAGGGCCCAGAGAGAGGCCGAGACGACGAGAACCTTCATACCCATGCGCTTGCGGTCGTCCATCTCGGGCTCGGCGGCCCAGTTGAGGAACTCAACAACATCCTTGGCCATCTGAGAGGTAGAAGCGGGGGTGCCGTCCTCGTACTCGACGAGGTCCTCGTAAAGGACACGGGCCATGGCGATACCGGTACCGGGGAAGTAGGGGTTGAAGTTCATGCCAGGGGCGACGACGGCGCCAGCGGGAGGCTCCTCGGGGTAACCGGTCAACAAGCTGAAGATGTAGTTGCATCCGCCGTGACGGGCCTTGACGATCAAGCTCAAATCGGGAGGGAGGGCACCGTTGTTGGCGAAGCGGGCAGCCTCCTCGTTCTTGTAGGGGTCGGGCATGTAGTCGGAAAGCTTGCCGGGACGCATCTCGATATCGCCCTGCTCGTTGGGCTCGCCGGGGTACTCGTTCTCCTCGGCCAAGGCCTTGGCCTCGTCCACGGTCAAGATGGTACCGACGAGAGTTCGGTAGGGGACACGGCTGAGCGAGTGGCAAGAGGCGCAGACCTCGCGGTAGACCTGGAAACCACGGCGGAGACTACAAAATGAATGTAAGCGTCATATAGGCCAAGCGGCAAAAAATAAAAAATAACAAAGATGTTTCCTTACGCCTGGTGGTCGAAAGTCTTGAACCACTGCTCGTGAACCCAAGGGTAGTTGGTGGGGTGCAGACTGTAAATGATAGTTTAGCTGACTGTTCTTTTGTTGTTGGCTGCTCGGCGTCGTTCGCGAATTATGCCTCAATCCAAGGGATTCCGGCATTCGAACAATCCATTCCGTAGCAACCACGTTCGGAAAATCGTGACTCACCCCTCTTCAGCAGGCGCCGCGGCGTTCGCAGAAGGTCCGTAGAGGTGGTAGTACCAGGCCATGGAGCCGAGGGCCAGGGACGTCGACGTGACGGCGGCGAGATTCAGTCGGGATGGGGAAGCTTCGGCACCAGCACCGCTGGAAGTAGAGGCCGCACGCTGCATCAACCACTGTTAGTATTCTGATCCGGTCTCATTGATGTCTGCCGATGGCCATTGAGGCGAGTCCGGCGTGTCTGATGGCGGTTGGTCGGATTGCCTCGGGAGATTGGAATCGTGATCAGCTCATCTGCGTACCTTGGAAATCGTGACGGCGCCATTTGTGAATGTGCGCGCCGAGCGCAAGCAGGACCTTGCCAACATGATGGGCGAACCGTATCCGCAGCTACAGAGACAGCCGCGAACAAAATGATGGGGCAATTGGTGGTTGGTCCTCTCGAGGCGGAGGTCGTTTCTAAGGTACAGTGGTCGAGGCAGGAGAAAATCGATTGAGGCAGTTTTCGAGTGCCTTAGGTATGGCACGCCTCTCATTGGCTAATGGGGACGGTCAATGACATCTTCCGTTCCGGCCACTTTTCGCTTCCTTCCTCTTACCCGTAGTTGCCCGGTCGCAGCCAGTACAGCAGGAGTACCTCCGATCGCCCGTCTCATCCATTAGCTGTCGCTTTCGTCATGCTCAGACTGAGAAATATGCTCCGCTTGATTGGCTTGACTCGGATGTAATTACAGCGATCTACTACATGCATCGCGACACGACGTTGGACGCAAGTTTTGTTCTCTTCGCGATGTTAATTCATTTAGCTGAAGCCAGCACAAGCAACCAATAATATGCCATCACCAGAGGGAGATTACAGTCGAAACCACCTGTTTCTTTCCCTTCTTTGCAACTCACTGTGTCATTGACAAGAAACCAAGGAATTCAGAAACTGGGTATCAATCGGATTTTATTCTGACAAACTACAAAACTTTTGCCGTCAATGAGCCTCGCCGAGGCCTTGTGTGTAGCTGCATACAATCAGTGGCAGGCCTTGGTATATGCGCATACACGAATTCTCCCCTGTCTCCTGGGCGGTTACATTGATTGCATCGATGCATCTTGAAACCCACCCCGCGAAAACAAATGGCAAGAAATTCCTTAAGCATGGCCATTTCTGCCAAGGATTTCACGACGTTGCTTGACTGCGTCAGCCAACTGGTCGAGGACGGTGACAGTGTCCTCCCAGTGGATGCATGAATCCGTGATGCTAACCCCGTACTTCAGACCCTCCTTGCCCTCCTTGGGCACCTTTTGATTGCCTACTAATGGTCAGCGTATGCCACTGGGTGAAGCAGTCCCGACAGTACTTACCCTCGTTGATGTTGCTCTCAATCATGACACCCATGATTCCAGCCTCGCCGCCGGCAATCTGGCCAGCGAGATCAGCGGCAACCTTGGGCTGGTTCTTGTGGTTTTTCTGGGAGTTCCCGTGGCTGCAGTCAACCATGAGTCTCTGGGGGAGACCAGCTTTCTCCAAGGCGGCCTTTGCCTCCGCAATACTCTTGGCATCGTAGTTGGTACCCTTGGTGCCGCCTCTCAGAATGGTGAAGCAGTCCTCGTTGCCCACGGTACCGACAATGGCGACGACGCCCGGCTTGGTGACGGAAAGGAAGTGGTGGGGGTGTCTGACAGCGCCAATGGCGTCAATAGAGACTCCGAGAGAGCCATCGGTGCCGTTCTTGAAGCCGACGGGGAAACTGAGACCGCTAGCCAGCTCTCGGTGCAGCTGGCTCTCTGTGGTTCTTGCGCCGACTGCGCCAACGGACAATAAGTCGGCGAGGAACTGGGGCGAAATGGTATCGAGCATCTCGCTGGCAATAGGCATGCCCTTGTCTGTCAGGTCGACGAAGAGCTGTCTTGACATACGCAGGCCCTTGTTGATCTTGAAGCTGTTGTCGATATCCGGGTCGTTGATCAGACCCTTCCATCCCACTGTTGTGCGCGGCTTCTCCAGGTAGGAGCGCATGACAATGAGCAGCTCATCCTTGTGCTTCTCCTTGGCCTGCAGCAGCAAATCGCAGTACTCGAGGGCGGCCTTGGGGTCGTGGATAGAGCAAGGCCCAATAATGACCAAGAGTCTTTGCTTCTCGTCGGTGCCGTTGACAATGGCAACAGCCTCCTCGCGCCCCTCGATCACGGTCTGCTTCGAGTTGGCGGTTTGGGCGATTTCGTGTTGGAGGAGATCGGGAGAAGTCAGCGGGTTGTAGCCGCGAACTAGGGAACCAATTAGCCCACGAATAATTTGCGAACATGTCTAATGCAATTCCTTACTTCTCCAGTCTTCGCTTTCGGCCTTGTTGCCAACGTTCTTATTCTCGATGAAGAAGCTCTATTGTGACGAGTGAGTCAGACATATCCGGGCTAGAAGAGGGGGGGGGAGAGAGATCAAGGCGAGCAATGACTTACAGACATGGTGGCTGTGACAAAGAACGTAACTCAAGTGAGGTTTCGAAAATGAGGCTTGTGCTGGAAAAGAAAACGCTTCGGCAATTGACGAGGAAAACCCGTTGTCTTCTGGATTACACTTTTGCCCCCTTTTCCGTTCTTTTTAGAATTCTGCGTCACAGAGGGCAGCTTTGAGGGCCGAGAGCAGGACTGTGTGAGCAATCCAATGGGCGAAGACTCATTCGTCCCTACCCGCCACCCCCCGGCCAGCACACTGCAATACCCCGCCGAAGACGGCCCAGAAAAAAAGTTGAAGCAGTGCAACCCACCACCAGAGAGGGGCATCCTTGTTGCACCTTTCTCACTAACTTTAGCTGTGACGTCTACCCTGTGGACCTATCCAGCCGCCTGGGGTAACACATCAAACTGGGTTTCACCGCCTGTGCTCCGTGGAAGCCACCCCGAACGCCCCGAAGACCGGGCACTTGCAGGTGCGGTTGGCGACCGGAGCAAGCTGCAGTCAATGCTGGATCGATTGAGGATGACTACCTAGTTACCTAGGTAGGTAATAGATTATTGCACCTCTCACATCCAACCTATCGGGGCTGGTGAATCAATGCACATGGTAAATACTTTTCTTCTCAAGGCGTATTTTCGAGTCTAAAGGGGAAAAGCCTAACCACATCCAATCTGCTGCATCAGTTCTGCATCTCAACACCACCGATATCGCTGAGACATCACTACCAATCACCAAATATTTAGCCGCCTCGTATCCGTATTCGACACCACAAATCTACACTTCCTACCTACAGCGACTTCTTCAGGGGCTTGTAAGCTTCCTTCTCCATCTGCCCGTAGCCGTTGGCTCGCCCATATACCCATTTCAGAAGGCTCGTGCTGGCCGTCATCAATGCCGCAGAGAAGGTAAACAACCCAACTCGCTGCACGGTGTTGAGGACATCGAAGATAGGATAGGGGTACCTACGGCCTGTTAGCAGACTGAAAACGCGCCTTGCAAAACGTGACACCACTCACCATCCATTCTTGCTATAGCAAAATTCGACCCAGCCCCAGTACATGAAGGCAAAAATCATGCTAATCGACATGGCCGAGTACGCACGAACCGTCCATGGTGGGCTGAACAGGACGAGGTCGAGAGTTAGGACGACAGCTGGGACCAGATGAAACCCGACGTCCGGTAGCCAATGGAGCTCAAAGCCTTCTGGTATCAACAGCCTCTTGTCGATGGACCGAATTCCCCAGTACAGGATGCTGATGAGGACCTCCAGCGGTGCCGCCGTAGTTGACAGAGCGTTCTTCACGGCAAACAACGAAGGGCTCAGCGTGATGTCGGCCAAGAGCGCCGTGACGAAGGTCACAAACGACAAAATCAATCCGATGTTGGTGAGGTGCTGGTAGTTCCCTCCGAAGCCCATGGAAATGTGATGAGTGAGGCTGTTAAGGAAGTTGAACGACGCCATGAACGAGAGGATGCCAGCAGTGTGCAATATCAAGGAGCCTGATCGAGACGGTGACTCCAACCGCTGCAACCGATGTTTGGCCATCTTGATGTGCTCCCAATTGACGATGAGCTTGCTTGGGTGATCCGAAGTTGTGGTGTGGGGGTTTTTTTTTATTTTATAAATCCAGGTTGTTCTGAGGAGAGGTAGGATGGCAGTTTTCCCGACGAGACGGGGGGTTCAAAAGGAAATTATTTGTTGAGGGATGGCGCAGGGAGACAATGTCTGATGTCTGAGCAAGACTGTCCCTTTAGTTGCGTGGAGACGAACTTTCTTAGAGAAGGAATGGAGCCATGAAGCTTTCTTATTTGCCATTTATTCCGAGTACGCACTCAGCAGCCAATCAAGGCAGTATTGATGCATCGTCAGGCTGGCGGGATTGCGGCAACTTGCAATTGTCCGTTGGCATCCAAGGGCTTCGTCATGAGGTCACTCATTGATGGATCCCCGCCAGCGCGGTCCACGTTCCTGGCTGTGATCTCACAAAGCTCCACGCGGGTGGCCCCCGGGGCCCAGTACCAAACCTGGAAGACCCCATCGCAATGTGAGCGACTGTCGACATGCATGTGCTGCCAGGCGCTAAGATAAGGCGATAAGACCGTCAAGTGGGTCTCGCGACAAGGCTGGCTAGTGGCCATCCAATACCTATTTTGATTGGCCTCGATGAAAGCTTCCTTGCGAGCTCCCAGCTCGGGAAATTTCAGCCTTACAGTCACGAAGCCGCCAAAAGTTTTCTAGTTTGAAGCAACTTCCTTACGACATTGCGTCCTTGCCGCGCTTTCTCACACCGACACAATGGCCGACGAGGACGCCAAGGGGAACAAGAGGTCCCACGAGGATTTCGTTGCCCAAGATGATGGTACGTGCTTGAACTGGAAGAAGGCGCGAAGAGCCGCCTGCTCTTTGCTTCGCTTTTCGCTCCCTACCATTTGTCGCGTTGAATGACACCTGAAGCCCCATGGAGTGTGTCGGCAATGAGACAACAGGCAGAAACACCTTGCTTCGGTGGCGAAAGCAACAAATACGGGGCGAACAATAAGGATTGGAAATGCTAATGATCCGAACAGACAGTTCTTCTGACGACGATATGGGGCCCCAGCTTCCCTCAGAAGCCCCGAAGAAGAAGCGCCGAGTGCTCCCCTACGAGAAATTATATGTTTCTGCCCTTCCAAAATCGACCCGATACTCAAAGTCGTTGATGCACAAGGAACAGCTGGCCTTTGTGACCGTCACGCCACTCACGGACTTCATCATCACGTCCTCCATCGATGGCGTTGTTAAGTTCTGGAAAAAGGTGGCTCAGGGAATCGAATTTGTGAAGGAGTTCAAGGCGCATATTGACGAAATCAAATCGGTCTCCATCAGTCTAGACGGAAGGAGCTTCGCAACTGCTGGTGCAGACAAGACTGTCAAGATCTTCGACGTCATTACCTTTGATCTCCTGTCCATGCTCAAGCTGGACTTCGTGCCTCGGTGTGTATGCTGGGTTCACAACAGAGGGGCATCCCTTCCTTTGCTTGCGGTTTCCGAGGACGCCAATTCCAACATACACATTTTCGACGGGCGAGGCGAGAGGCAAGACCCTATACACACCATCAAGTCATGGCATAGAAGCCCAGTGTGCATCATGGTTTTCAACGGCGTGTATGATTGCGTCTTGTCTGCGGACGACAAGGGTATGCTGGAGTATTGGCGGCCGAGTGGTGACTACGAGAAGCCGGATAACGTCTTCGAGTTCAAGGCCTCCACAAGCTTGTTTGAGTTCAAAAAGGCCAAGTCGGTTCCAACATCAATTACCATCTCGCCCACCGGGCAGCAATTTGCAACCTTCTCCCAGCCAGACAGGAAGATCCGAATCTTCGACTTTGCATCAGGCAAACTGCACCGAACATACGATGAGTCGCTCCAAGTCATCGAGGATATGCAACAAGTGGGATCGGCGCTCCAAAAGTTGGAGACCGTTGAGTTTGGTCGCCGTTTCGCCGTCGAGCGGGAGATCGACTCGGCAGCATACAAGAGCAAGGCAAACGTAATCTTTGACGAGTCTGGCAACTTCATCATATATGGCTCAATAGTCGGCGTCAAAGTTCTCAACACCTACACCAACCAGATCGTCAAGGTATACGGCAAAGATGAGAATTTTAGAGCGGTCAACCTGGCGATATATCAAGGTCAACCACAAAAGAAAGGCATCACCACGGTCGAAATGGGTGCCTCTGCCAACCCTCTGCTCCAGGAGTCCGAGTCTAGGGATCCCATTCTCTTTGCGACAGGAGTCAACAAGCAGCGCTTTTACATGTTCACTAACGACGAGGACATCTCCAAATCGGTCAGGGACGTCCAAAACGAGAAGCCTACCATCCTGGGCCAAAAGAAGGCTGCAGAGGCCAAGAAGGCCGAGACTGGTACCGGGGCAGTCATCCACACGACCTATGGCGACATTCACATCCGCCTATTCCCTGATGCGGCTCCCAAGGCCGTCGAGAACTTCGTCACTCACTCGAAGAGAGGCTACTACAACAACACAATCTTCCACCGCGTAATTCGCAAGTTCATGATCCAGGGTGGGGATCCCCTTGGTGATGGCACCGGTGGCGAAAGTATATGGGGCAAGGAATTCGCGGATGAATTTAGCAGTCTGAAGCACGACAAACCGTACACAGTCAGCATGGCTAATGCAGGTCCGAACACCAATGGCAGTCAGTTCTTTATCACTACTGAAAAGACGGTGAGTGCGAATGTCCCCTACACAAGTAACGGGGGAGAAGCCTTGGCAGCCAGAACGGAGGAGCATCGTTCTGTATCTCGGCAACCTCCCAACCCCCACTCTCTCAAGCTCTGCCTTTATGTCATATTCCCTATTGTTCCATCTAGTCCCTCCATCGCCTTAACCCCCAATGTCTTTCCCTCTTCGATCTACAAGCGCATCCACGCACGTTAGAGGCTAGAGAGTGGTTAGGCTGGTGATTTGTGTTTCACTTACTGCATCCCCTCGAATCAGAACGCAGCTGACAGTTGTTGATGCAGCCGTGGCTTGACGGAAAGCACACCATTTTTGGGCGTGCTACTCAGGGGCTGGACATCATTCACAAAATCGAGAACGTACGGACATACAAGGAGAAGCCAGAGGAAGATATCAAAATCCTCAACATCGACGTAGTATAGCCGGCAAAGTAGCGGGCTCGCCAGCAGGGCGACTAACGAAATGAAATGAAATGAGACCAAATGGGTTCGGTACGCCGTTGCGCAAGGGCTGCAGTGAGACAAAGCAATGCGGCCATGCACCATCCCCGCAAGCCTGACGAGATGGCACATGAACAAACGGCTTTCGCGATGCGGCCGCAGAGCCACTTGAGTCCATCCAACTGCTGAGTGAGGCTGTCCATTGCTCACGTGGACGCAAGAGACCGCCTTTAGGCTGCTGACCATCCGCAATCGGCCTGCATCACCGCAACCCAACTCGGGCCTGATTCCACCGGCCAATGGCCCTCTTACTTAAGAGGTCGGTCGGGACACAAGTCGGTCTTGACGCGGTTCGCAAACTGGCACGACGTTGTTTCTCTTCTCGATTGCCGCTTGCATCTCATCTCATTCCATTCACGGGTAACGTAAACAGTGAAGACAGTCACTCGACTCGTCTTTCCGAATGGAGATTGCGTATAAGCAGGCGCCCTCACTTTGTACGTTCGCTGCATGTTCGCGTAACATGAACTAGCCAATCATCCATCCACCTTCGACCCCGCGCACTTCGGTTCGGCTCGTCCCCCTTCTCATCGCGGGGACTGACGTCTTTGGTCTCAGCATGCCACGCCCAAAGAAGCCAGGAGCACCAGAGCCGAAACGTCGAAGTAGAAATGGATGCTGGTGAGTACCACTGCGTGCAGAGTGCCTCGGTGTTTTTCGGGGAGCAGCAACTGACCAGCCAGCAGGCCATGTAAAGCACGAAAGGTGAAGTGTGGCGAGGAGCATCCGACTTGTATAAAGTAAGTCAATGTTTTGTCTGCCCTTCGGGACTGCAAGTTTCGAAACTTGAATTGGTATTCCGGTTGTGCTTCTTGTACTTGACCCTTGCTATCTGATAGTCTCGTTACATACATCACACGGCCTACCACCCAGTCGATAACAGTCTGTGAATAATACTATCCTACATGATATCCTTTGTTGACATCTCCACTCCACGTCCCTTCCATCCGAACGCTTCCTCGGTGGATCACTCTATCGGATACTGCACAAACAGAGACTAACACTCAGCAGTTGTCAAAAGACGGGAGAAACATGCGACTACAGCGTGCGTCTGAACTGGGAGGGTCGTCGGACAAAAAGATCACTCTCGTTCGGAATAGCAACAGAGACTGTCCAGTTGCCGAAAGCTCCCGTACAGGTTCAACCATCATCGTTCAGTCATACGATTTCCATAAACAACTCCGTTCCGCAAATCCGCCCCAAGCCCACTATAAGACGTTCTCAAACCGCTCCACAGGGTGTCGAGCCCGGAAAAAGAAAGCTAGAAACTTATGGATCCCGGGAAGATTTCCCTGACAAGCTAGATCCTGGTTCTCTCCACCCGATACCTTGGAGACAGGCGCATATACTAGCGCCGTCTCCCACGTTTACTAGGCATGTCGTTGACAGCTTCACCTCGACTGTTCCGGAAGACACCGGGAAACATCTGATAGCACACAAAAGAACCAAGTCGCTGGCCGAATCAAGTGACTCCGGGGGGGCGCGCCAGCACAGCTATGTTTCTTCGCCGGCATCCTTGACGGGGTCGAGTCCTCCAGTATCTCGTCTCCGCTCCCGCACGGGCTCCACATCTGTTGGGTCTCCGTTGACGCCGGTATCGTTGGGGCTTAGATCTGAAGATGACACGAGATCACCTATCCTGAGCTTGCCTTCACCCGCGTCTCCAGGGAGCAGTCGACTGTCGGTGAATTACTTGCTTTCAGGCTCACCAAGGACCTCTCACGGTCGCAGCAACAGCGCTTCACTGTCTTTGGGTACGCCTCTTGGCTCAGAAACGACTAAGGGCGGAGCAGACGAAGCAGTGCTCTATGGGTATGATCATGGCATCAGAGATACTGACATTGACCACAACGATGACTTCAGAGCCATCTCTCAGATGACTATATACGTTTCACATGATTCCGTTTTCCCCAGTGGGGTGCACAACGAGGCCTCATGGCGTTTCCAACTGGCACATGACACTTCTGTGGGAGACGGATACTATAAACAGCCAGTCCCGATATGGATACCTCGCAATCTTCAACCTTTGCCGCCCAAGTAAGTCTCTTTGCTGTGGTGTTTCATCTAAGACTGACAGCGGAAAGGCTTCGCGATAATCCCATGAATCTTCTGGTAAGTCAAGGCCTCCCAGTCATCTTGGTGCAACGGCTGACTCAAGCTTTGCAGTACTTCGTAGGTAAAGTGATAATCATGTAGCCATCATGGAATAACGTTAAGAGACAGCACCATTTCCTGAACCACACGGCCAAAGGTAGGTAAAATCCTATTACCTCAGCAAGAACGAGCCGGCTGACTCAAGGGTAGTTCTCATCCCCTACGATGATCCTAAATCCAACCCTTTCCGCACCGTCCTGCCACAGATGGCAGTCAGGAATGACCATCTACTCAGCTTGCTGCTGGCATATTCAGGTAAGTCGGTCTACGTTGATTCTGCCCATCTTGTCTAACAGCCTATCTCAGCTGCCCATCGAGCAAGGCTCCTTGGCCAAAAAGAGCCGCAGATGAGAATCGCTCTTTGGGTCCAAGACATCTTTCCGGCCCTGCGACAGGCGCTTAGCGACAGAGAGCAAATCATCTCGAACACCAGCCTGGCGACCGCCATTATTCTCGCGTCGCTTGAGATCATCTCCCCCACGGCGTTCGGATACGATATACCTTGGCAGCGGCACCTTAGCCTGGCCCGGGACCTTATGTGGAGGCGGTTGGCCGATCTACGCATGACGGCGCATGGAGTGGAAGAGGACCGTGTATGTGCCTTCCTATGGAGCTGGTTCGCATACCTGGACGTCTTGGGATGTCTAAGCGGCGGAACGCCTGACGAGGACTCGTCAAGGTTCTGGCTGCTCGAGTACACAATGCACGACGCCAGCGACGACCGGTATGAGATCGACTGCATCATGGGGTTCACAACCAGCTGCGTCCAGATCTTGGCGCAAATCGCCGACCTGGCCTGCCGCTGCGACAAGCAACGCCTCGCCTCAAGTACCCCCCCTCCGCCGTCCACCTGGACGCCCGATCCGGCTTTCGTTGAACGGGCCAAGCAGCTCAAGCAGGAGCTACTGTACAGCATGAACGAACCATCTCTTCCTTGCAAGCACATCCAGAGCGTCGAGTCGAAGGACAGGTTGGTGATGGTCCTCATGAACGAGGCCTTCCACTGGGCCGGTCTCATTCACCTGCACAGGCGCGTCCTCGGCAAGCCGTCCGGGCACGCGGACGTCCAGGAGTCAGTGCGAAGCATCATCGCGTGCCTGGAGTCCATTCAACCCGGCGGATCTGCCGAGACGGGGTTCCTGTTCCCGATGTTCACGGCTGGGTGTAACGCCCTGGACGAGGGCCAGCGGAGGAAGATATTGGAGAGGTTCAAGAGCGTAGAGAGCAACGGCATGACCCAGGTACGTGTACTTTTCTCGCATGCTGTCTTCGTTTTCGAGCTGACGTCTGGGTTTAGGTGCATAAGGCGAAGAAGATGATGGAGAGTGTGTGGGCATCGGGACAGGCGTGGGAGCCCCTGCTGTGTACGGAGTTCATCGGCTGAAGACGGAGTTCTCTTGCCGTGGAATACATACAGCTGTCTTTAAGCTGCTTCGCGGGCACTTTGGGTCTGTTCTATGGGTTGGCGTTCGGGTGGCATGTTTGAGGGTTAATGTTCTCCTTCTTCTGGACGGGCACTATCGGGGCACATAACGATACGGGGGGGGGGGGGGGGGGGGGGCATATTTTGACGCCACTTACGACTTATGATCGATGCTGGGCGGAGCATACACAAACTGCTAGTCGGGCGGGCGCGGAGGACCATCGGATATTGGTCTGGTGTAGCATTCGTCCGTATAGTCCCCTCGCCCCCGAAACTGGTATCGGCAGCAATTACATTCTCTACAAGAGCGGTTTGACTCAATGGCTCGAAGCCGTGACGCGAGAGAAATATGATGGCCAGTAATAGCTCGATCCCCTTTGGCGATGACTCGTTCTTTCTCGACCCCGTTCGAATCATTGGGGCTTCTGTCCCCAGCGTTTGAATTCGGGAGGCTGTGAAAACGAGATGGACGTGCCATATCAAGCTCTGTTGAGCTGTGGGCGGGATGGGATGTCCATGAGCTCCGGAAACCCGAAGATGGAACTTGCTTCAAGCCGGCACCGTTCGAGCTTCCGCCATCGAAAGGGTGACGGCTAGTTCTCTAATTTCAGCTTTCACCAACAAGATGTACAAGAATGAAGTTGGCAGGTGGTATTTCAGGAAAAGACAAAAAAATATCAAAACATCAACAGATGAAAATGGAACCACTCGAACCTAGGTGACGTAGTCTAACCCAAAGGCCTTGCATGTTCTATCAGGAGGGCCCCCTCATGCCCATGCCGATACGGTTTACTCTGGCTTCATAACCCAAAGACGTACGTACGGCGGTGTACCATCCTCCCTGTTCCACCTTTAAGTTTCCTTTGGACAGAGGAGCGACGGCGTGATGCTTGATGCCAGAACCGTATATCACCTTATAACAAAGCTGCATCATTGCGTGCGATGACAACGCAGAGAAAAGTCCCATACGTTTTGTTGCATTAGGTGGAAGGACCATTGGCAGCCGGGGGCTATGCCATCAAATAACAATAGAGAGAAGACAAAAGAGGTAAGAATATTATATCGGATATTCGTAAAATGCCCCTGAGCCGCACTCTCTCTGCGGCTTTCCGTCACAAGCCACCAAAAGCCAGGCAGATGGGCTTACCCCACCAGCAAGTTAGCCAGCCAGCCAGCCCCCCCTTAGATCTCGAGGATGCCGACACCGGCGACAGTGTTCTCGTCAGAGACCTTGGAGTCCTGGCCGTTGGCGGTGCTGAGGACGACGTAGACCTGGCCCTTGGGGCCCGCGGGAACGAAGGCGACGTACTATCGGAAACAGGTCAGCATTTGCGCAATCGACCGTGGCGACAATTTTTGCGATGATATGGGGGGGTCAGGTGGGGAATACTCACGTCGGGACCGTTAACGGTCACCTCGCTGTAGTAGGTGTCGAGGCCGGAGAAGAAGACGGCGTAGACTCCGGCGCCCTGGGGAACGGTACCGGCCTCGACGGCGGCCTTGTAGGCGCCCTCGAAGACGACGCCGGTCGAGCCGCCCAACGCCATGACGGTCAACGCGGGGAAGGCCTTGAACGGCAGGGCGGGGGTGCCGGGGGCGAAGCCGGTGATGAACTGGGCTGCCAGGGAGTAGACCTGGTTGAAGTCGAGCGGGGTGTCGAAGGGGGCGGGGAAGGGCTTCTGGCGGAGGGCGGCGCGGATGTAGGACGAGTGGCGGGCCTCGACGGTCAGGATGGAGCCCGCGGCGGTGAGGTAGGCCTTGTCGGCGATGACGGCGGCGGCGCCAAGGTAAGCTGACACGCCGACGCCCTCGAGGACGCTGGCGAGGGCAATGAAGGACCCGGCGTCGTTGAAGGGGAAGCTGAAGGACGGCTCCGAGATGGCGGAAGCACCGAGGGCTGACTGAAGGAAGTCGACGTGCGTCTGCGGGTTGCGTATTAGTAAGGGTTCTTCATAAAGAAATGTGCAAAAGAGACCAGTCAATCTGGAACTCTCGTAGAGCAGTAACGGTCGATGTGGCAGCAGCAGCAGCAGCAGCAGCAGCAGCAGCAGCAGCAGCAGCAAAGCGGTTTCAGACTAACCTTCTCGTCCTCGTAAATGGTCTGCAGGTTGTCGTAGAAGCTCGCGCCCACTTCGCCGGCGAACTCGCAGAAGTCGGACTCGGAGAACTGCTGGAGACCCAGGCCGTAGAAGGCCCTCTCGAGGTACTCCAGAGTGAGCGCGTAGTTCAGGATCGTGGAATCGCCTCCGGGGAGGGGGTCGTAGTTGGCCTTCTTCTCCAGGGGAACACCGAACACGGAGGCGGCCGAGGCCACCGCCAGGATGAGGGACGAGGTGCGCATCTTGATGGCAGGTATTAGAATATAGGAAGCAAAGTATAAGAAGAAACTATATAAAAGTAAGAAAATTGAATCACGAGGAGAATTCGATCGTTTGGTAACGAGAGACTGATGGTGAGTGGATGCTGTATCTTCAAATCTTTCCACCTCCTCAACCCGCCTTGCCCGACGCTGTTATATACTCGGCATCTCGAGCATGGTCAACAAACATGACGCCTTCGAAGACCGCTTTCGCAATAAGATTATTCAAAGACAGCTCGAGTCCGCCGGTCTCCTGCCCACCGCTGTCTCTGCCACCCCCGCTTCCTTGGGTGAGATCCGTTCCATATGGAGCTATCGAGGGGGGCAACCGGAGCGAAGGCGAACTAGCAGATTGGCCGTATGTGAGAGTGGTCCACATTCCCAAAAGGCTACGATGATCGTATCATTTCTCTTACCGTGACGAGATGGCGAGCGGACCAGCAGGAACCGCATCGTGGCTGTCGAAGCTTAGCTGGCTTGCTTCCCGCAAGAGACATCTTAGTGCTGGTCGAAGCTTGTGATTGCAAATACCACTGGCGCGTGCAGGGAGATGATCGTAAAGGGAGAACCCCACGAGCCCAGGTTGGTCGAAAACTCGGGCAGGAGAATTCCTCCGTCCCGCTCAAGGACGGACAGCAGAATGCAGTAAACATGGTTTTTTGACACGGTTGGGGGAGGTTCGCACTGCGATTCGGTGCTTCTCGGCTCCAGACATATTGCAGGATCCGACCGTTAGCTCGGTGGCTTTCTTCGTTCCCGAGCCCAAGCTTGTCGGGAGATGAGCATTCCGGGCCCAGCAGTCTGCGCGACAGGAAAACCTCATGCATCCCTACCAAGGTCATGTCGAAGGTGCATGTTTAATGCCGTTAAACCTCGACGGGCTTATGGGGCTGACTGAGACTATCGAACGTCGCTGCGGTCGAGGCCATTCAGGAAAGAAGCTTGTATTCTTGCGCGGGATTAAGCAACACGAGGGTCCCGGGTATCGGCTTGCCGAGCTGCTAGGCCCCCTGGCCCCCAACACAGCGGCAAGCCGGCCATCACAGATTAGCCTTAACATCTCCGCCATAGCGAACCTGCCGCAGAATGGATGGCGTCAGTTCGGAGATGTTCTTGAAGCCAGATAGCCCCATGGTCAGATCAAGATCGGCGAGTAACCCAGCAATCACAGCTTTTGCGCCCTCCTTGCCCGCGATACCCAGCCCGTAGATGGCGGGGCGTCCGACGAAAACGGCCTTGGCGCCCAGAGCCAGCGCCTTGACGATGTCGGCCCCCGTCCGGATGCCGGAGTCGAACATGACGGTGAGCTTGTCCCCGACGGCTTCGACAATGTCCGGGAGCATCTCCAGCGAAGCCACGCCACCGTCGAGCTGCCGGCCGCCGTGGTTGCTAACGATGATGCCCGACATGCCGTGCCGAACAGCAAGCTTGGCGTCCTCGGGGCTCAGCACGCCTTTGAGAACAATAGGGCCGTCCCAATGCTTCTTCAGCAGGGCCAGGTCCTTCCACCCATGGTGGTCGCCGGGGAAGGCCTCGCTGAGCCAGTACCGGGAGGCGGCGATGACGTTGTCCTCGACAGCGTCGCCGTCGTTCTGATCGGCGAACTTGCGGCGGAAGACGGGGTCGCTGAAGCCGACCGAGTTGCCCGTGCCGATGATCTGGGGCAGGTAGGCGTTGTCGAGGTCTGTGGGCCGCCAGGCCAGGGTGACGGTGTCGAGGGTCACGACGAGGACCTTGTAGCCGCTGGCCTTGGCGCGGCGGAGGATCGAGGCCGTGATGTCGTCGTCCATCGGCCAGTACAGCTGGAACCAGCGGTGGTGGTCGCCGCAGACCTCGGCGACCTCTTCGATTGTCGATGTCGCCGCCGTGCTGAGCGTGTACGGGACCCTGAGCTCCGCGCAGGCCGCCGCCAGGCCCGTTTCCTTGTCGGCGTGGAAAATGCCCTGGACCCCGATGGGGGCCATCAGGAGGGGCGTCTCTGAGATGGAATGTCTTAGAACATGATGTGTCTCGGGCCAATTTGCGAGCATTGAGGAAGCTTACCATAGGTCACGCCAAACAGCTTAGTCCTCAGGTCCCGAGGATTGTTGGGTCTCAGGAAGCGAGGCACGATCTTCCACTGGCGAAAGGCCAGGCGGTTGGCGTCCATCGTAGACAGCTCCCCTGCGCCTCCGAAGACGTAGCCAAAGGGCTTGGGGTCTAGGGCCTTCTTGGCCTGGGCCTCCAAGCCGTTCGGGTCCGTCGTCACGATGGGCAACTGGCCCGATACGATGCCATTTTGGTAGATGCTCACGGTGTATGATGAGTAAGGGACGCGTTCGTCGCCGTCGCCGTCGCTGGAATCAGCCATTATGAGAGGAGGTAACGTAGATGCAACGATTGTGACAATGTAACAAAGGCACAGTAAGATATACAAGAAGAAGCAGAAAACAACTGCGCTGGGTACATCGATTCAGGCCAGAGTACTTGTCAAGTAGAGCGTTGCTTGTCTTGTGAGATTGATGGGGTGAGAAGATCAGGAACGAAGGGACTGTGGAGGGAGCCGGTGCCTTGAAGTATCCTATCCTTACCTACCTAAAGAAGGTTCGGCTTAACCCCCCTCGGGAGGATGCCTCGGCAACGAACTTGGAACCAATTCGGGGTAATATCCAGTAGTTGGGCATTGTCGACGCAAATGCTTCGTATCTTGTTTGGAAGTATCATGGCGTCAAAGGTTGCAATGCTTCCAGCTTCGCTCGTTGGCGCTTTCCCAACTACCTAGTATAGAAACAAGTGGCCCGACCATGTTGTTTGCGCGAAAGCTGGAAGAGGGAGACGTTAGCATGCTGCCCCTTCCAGCTCATCACCCTCGTGGTTGGAGCATCCCTGCAGGCCAGGTGGTCCCGCCCCGGACCACCAAGGAACCCCACTACCGAATTCAATTAACCACCCCGCGATTTCTCCCACCCGCAAGCACCGTCCCGCGATCCGGGAGAAGGAGAGAAAATTAAGGAGCCCAACGCAACAACACCTCGCAGCCCGGCCTCCATTTGCGCGCACCATGTTATAGCACCCGCCGTCTACGATCGCAACACGCACACCAGACTCACACCATGGACATTGACGACATCCTCCGCGAGGTCGACCCGGTCTCGTACTCCGTCCCCTCCGAGACACGCGACCTGCAGGCCTTGACGCGTGCCTGGGTGGCGGAGCGCTCCGCGCCAGAGCTTCTAGAGTGTGTGCACTTGCCTCTCTTCCCTCTTCCCCCTCCCTCCCCCGGACGCGGGTTGAAGAGAAATCAATTGACCAACTGGCTAACACGAGACGCGTCAGATGGCCCGCCGACGGCCTCTTTGAGCGCGTCAACGACCGCATCAAGCGCCAGATCGAAAAGGTCGAGGACATGACGGGCGACATGGACCCCAAGACCAACTTCGCCCTCATCGTAATCCAGACCGAGCTCGAGCGCTTCAAGTTCCTCGTCAGGAGCTACCTCCGCGCCCGCATAGCAAAGGTGCCGTCTCTCTCATTCCTTTACCCCCTCCCGGCATGATTGTTCGGTTTTTCCAGGTCGACGCATGAGCTGACACACACCTCCGCCGCCGCTACAAGATCGACAGGCACGCCCTCCACTACCTCTCCTCCGCCGCCCTCCGCGCCCGCCTCTCCGAGACGGAGCTCGCCTACGCGACCCGCCACCAGGCCCTCCTGCACAACCACTACCTCTCCTCCTTCCTCTCCTCCTTCCCGGCCCAGCTCCAGAACCTCAACGACACGGCCGGCAACATCAGCATGATCGACGGCCCGGACCTCGACACCGCCGTCTTCATCCGCCTGCTGCGCGACGTCGAGGTCGAGGGCAAGGGGACCGACTCGGACGGCTCCGTCGACGGGCGGGCGGGCGACATCCTGATCCTGCGCTGGTCCAGCGCCAAGCCCGTCGTCGACGCGGGGAACGCCGAGCTGGTCTGACGCGCCGGGGGGAGCAGAAGCTGCCGTCTATCGTCACGCGTAAACAAAAGAGTATATACATGCCCGGAGGCCCCGGCGGAAGGCCGCGCGACGCTCCCCGCCCTGATCTTGTATATCGGAGTCGCCACCCATACAGCAGGAGTCAAGCGGCGCAGCCCATCCGCAGAAGGAGGGGCAGGCGTACTACGGTGCTCTCGACGTCTTGCAGTCCGTTTCCCCCAGCTGGCTGTGCCGGACGTTACCTGGCCCCAGGGTCCAGGGTGGGTAGGTTGGGGCGTGGCTATTTGACTTCACACGGGGTAAAGGTAAAGAAGGGGGGGTACGAGCGCAGGCCGAGACGACCTCGCCGGCCGCAACGTCTAGGTACAAGGCACTCCCCGAGCTTCCTAAGTGGACCGGGACTTTGCGGGCACACTGCAGGTCACGAGATGGATATACTCCAGACCGGGGGCCGTCAGGTTGTTCCGGCCACCGCGTCGAAATCAGTTCGCGTACAAAACAGACAGGACCGGTACAAAAGCTGTGTACGGTGCGCTGAGAGGAGGGGCACGCCGCGGACAAGCTCAAGCCGTAAGAAGCTTGAGGAAAGGGCTACGTACCACACAGGGTTCCAAAAGGAATATAATATATAGCAAATCCATAATCATTGATGGTAGTGGTTGGTTGCAAGAGAACGTGATGCTTTATCTTATTAGAAACCGTACGCGTCTATCTATCTACGCTTCTTTCTAGTAGCCAGAGCCTCTTTCGAATGATCCCGTGCTGTAAATGCGCTTTTATGATCAATCAAAATGTTGCCCGTCATGCATCGCTTGCGATACGGAGTAGACCTGACCCAAATAGAACAACATCATCAAATGATGACCCAAAATTGAAAACGCCGGTTCATGCAGGTTGCCGGGTTTTCCGTCCGATCCAGCCACTCAGTCCCACCAAACCCGCCATTCAGCCCGTTCGTCTGCGTTTCGTCATGTCGTCATATCCCGAATGCCTCTGGGGGCCCACGCATCCCGGGCACAGAGTCCGTCTAGAACGCATAAGCGTTGCCCAACCCCAAGACCCCGGCACCGCCAATGCCCCTCGTCTCGCTGTTTCGCCGGCTATTTCCGGGCACGATGACCATTCCCCTATCGTTCTCGAGCCTCAGCAACACCTGCGACGGCCTCCGCTCGCGCATGCTCTGCTTCTGCAGCGCGGCGATGCCGAGCAGCGCCCCGCGGAGACCAATGTCGAGACGCCGCGGCTCGTGGAGTCCGAACAGCCCGGCTGTCGGCGACGAGAACTGCCGCTTGTGCGAAAAGGGCGAACCAAGGGACCCCGCGCTTGAGCTGGGGCGCGATGACAGCGGGCGGGGGATGGACAGCTTGCGCATGTAGCCCAAGTAGCTGTCACTCGCCTCATCGGGGAGGAAGAAGGACGCCCTCTGAGGCCAGTGCGAGAGAGTTGTTGAGGTTTCGTCGTGGATGTCGGCCGTGTCAACGTCGTGGTTGAGGAGTTCGGGGAATGGCACGGTGGGCTCGGAGGGTTCCGAGTAGTCTGAATCCTCCGCCTCGGTCATCAATGGCGGAGGACTGGACCGTTCCCCAGCCTCTTCCTCATCGTCCTTGTCGCTGAACGAGGGCGCCGATGTTGGCGTGTTCGGGGCTTCCGACGAGACGGAACGGGTCTCTGTCAGGGTTAGGGAGGACGGAACCAAGGGGGTTGGCTTGGAGGGATGAAGGCTCGATTCGAGGGGTTCCACGGAGAGCAAGGACGGCTCAATTGCTTCGGGGATGCACGGATCGGATGGCTCGGGGATGTGGGGAGATTCAGCAGCTTGAGGAGTAGAAACCTCTGTTGCTTCGGGAAGAGTACAAGTCTCATCAACTCGAGGAGTAGACTCGGTTACTTCGGGGAGGGAAGGAGGCTCGACGGCTTCGGGAACGTGTGGGGTGGAAGTGGCAGGTTCAATCGTGTCAGTGAAAGACGTACAAGAACCGACTTTGACAGCCGAACCGAGAGTGAATGCGGCACCCTCGACACTGGTAGCAGACCCGACCGCCTCTAGCGCAGGAGGCGGCGACGGGCCCTTGTCCACGTTGCCCGGAGAAGGAGAAGCAGGGTCAAAGAGGTTGAGCGAGGGCATCGCGGCGTCGAGAACGAAGGCATCCTCGTAGTACGCGGGCGAGTTGAGGCCCGTCTCCAGAGCAGTCGCGAAGCTTGAGGGGCTCGGCATCGCGGCCATGACGGAGGGCGAGCCCACGTCATGAAATTCCGCGTCAGAGTCCTCCTCGTCTTCTTCGACGATGGTTTCAATGGCGTATTCCAAGAAACCCTCGAAGGATCGCGGAGGAGTGGAAGGCCTCGGGCGGGTCTCGACTGGATTGATGACAATTGCCGGCTCCTTCTGCGTCGATTCAGAGTTTCCGCATACCTCAGCAGCAGCCGCTGGCTCCTGGTCCGACTCGGCCACTTGTTCTTCGGCATCAACCGGGACGCAGCAGTATCCTAGCCAGCCTTCGAGCGCAGGCTCTTGGGCGGCTGATTCGACCTTTGCATCGGGCAGCGCCGTCGAACGCGCGGGAACGAACTTAGAACCAGTCTGAAACTCCGAAGTAACTTCACGGCCCTGAACGATTGCATCATCGGATTCGGGTGAAAACAGAGACTCGGAGTCCCTCAGCGACTGTTTCTCGGATCCAGAGTCAATCGACACCAGGGAGTGACGCGAAACGGAGCGACTGCCTTTGCCCATAAGGCTGAACTGTCGCGGTCCGTTGAATCGCTGCATCGTTGGTGTCGATGGCCCTGCCGAAGAATCGTCGATGAGGTCGCTGTCAGAAGTGTCGGAGCTCGCAATGTTCGGGTTGGCGTCAAAGTGGCGATGAGTTCCGGAAAGTGTTCGCATAAACGTGGGCGTGATCAGTAGGCTCTCGTGGGGTGACCCAATGTCTCCGTCAACGAGGCTCGGAGTGGATGACGACGAGGGATATGTAGTCTCGCCGTCCTCGGTCATGGAGAAGGACAGGGTGCTTCGGCCAGGAGAGTCGAGCTGGTCTTTGAAGGCGACTGCTTTGGCTGGAGTTTCAGGATGTTGCGACGGCCCCACGGGGTCATGGACGTTTTCGGGAGCCGACTCAACCCCAGCACCATCCTGAAGCGTTTCACATTGCAGACCCGAAGGTTCGGACGACTCAGTGAAGCTGCCGCTGGAGGAGGCCGAGGCGACCCCATTGGGCGTTGGGATGGAGAGCGGGCTGCTAGAAGGATAAGCTTCCATCTCGGCAGGGTCGTTCGCTGCGGGGACCGGTCGCTCGATGATGCGAATGTTTTGCGGCTCGCAATCGGACAGGGAGCACGTGTCTTTGATGACCAGGACAACATCAGACCGGATTCGGTCCTTGAGTCTCGACACGAAGCGTTCCTTCAGAGTCTCGGGATCCTCGTCTTGGCGCTGTCCCGTCGCGTAGTGCGGCGAACGGGCCACGAGCGTTTTGTCCAAAACGAGATGGCCACGCTTGTGGACCATGAGCGTTATACTCATATCGTTGCCGCCAAGGATATCGGCAACGCCCGTCTGCACTCTGTCCAAAATGGCTTTGACGGTCCGCCGAGAATAGCAGGCCGTCGAGTCGAGACACACGGCGAATGGCTTCTCAGTCTTCCAACCGCGCCCAGAAAGCTCGTAGACTGTGAGTCTGAGATCATCCATCGCGTTCAGTTCGCTGTCGGTGTCATCCCGAACCGCTTCGAATGCGTGTTCGAGTTGGTTCAAAAACTCGTCGCAGTCGAGGCCGTCCGGGTCCTGGAAGAGGAGCAGGTTGCTGTCGAGCTCGCGGCGCAGGTGCTTGTGGTCCAACCCGAGCTGGTTTCGAATTTGGAACCCAACGTGAACAGCGTTCTGCTCGGAATGGCGGCACTCGTCCAAAAAGTCGAAAGTGTTGCAAGACCGATGCTGCCTGTCAAAAACCATCTTCCTAGCATCCAAGGCACGCTGCATTGCCGTCGACAAGACCCAAGCCATGTCCTCGCCGTGGGACAGCGTCAGCGGGGAGCTCTGCCTGCTCTTGAGCGTGACGGTACGCCGCCACTCCCGTTGCCTGCGTGACTTGCATCGACTGTGAAAGGACAGAGTGATGTCATACCCGGGGATGAATTCCCATTCCTGGGTGGTTTCGACGAAACGCGACTGGGGGATGTGAAGGAGCGAGACGGGGTTGCTGAGAGGCTTCAGTAGTTCCAGGTCGCTCGAGGACCGGCCACGGGTCCTGCCGTACATCCATCTAAAAGACTTGTCGTGGAGCTTCATGAAAGAGCCGATGATGCGGTCAGTAGAGCGGGCGATCTCCATGGCGGACGGCTTGTCAAGGGGATGCTTTTGGTAGGAGCGGAAGGATTTGGTGGCCCATGGTTCCGGGCCTCCTCGGTAGATGTGATAGATTAGCTCGAAGCGCAGCGGCTTCCCCTCGCCGATCTGGGGGATGGTCCGCTCGAGGGCGGCCGAGTCTCTGCGGGTGAGCAGCTCATTTGAGCAGTGGGCCAGGCGGCGCACGAGGGCGTGGCATATTTCGTCCGTCGGCACGAAGCTGTAGGAGGACTGGTAGTGTCTTTCGTAGGTGAGATCCAGAGAGGGCTGGAACTTGATGCAGACTTTCACAGCCAGGGCGGGTTGCGAGGGTGTCGGGGCGGTTTTGGGCTCGAGGAGGCCAGTTGCGGTTCGAGGCCGCCCCGGGCTGGAGAGGAGAAACCTCCTCTGGAAGCCCGGGGCGCCGGAATGCGACGTTGAGGGACGGACAAGCTCAGGCTCGGCCATGTCCGTCTAAAGGTGTCGAGATGGTGAGAGCAGCGCCAACGGCCTCTCGGTTGAGTTTGTAAAGATTGAATCCCAGTTTCCACCAAGATTCAAAACCAGACCCATCAGATAGTAGTAGTCCGGGGGGACGGGGGAGGGGGATAACGGGGGGGTTTTAAAAAAGCGGTTTTTGGGACAGGGACGAGAGACAAAGCAAGTATCACTGGGTGCCCTAATGCAAGACGTCTCCATCAAAGCCGTCCGTCCGTAAAAGAGGTACCTTGTTTCTTACTTTGGTTACCTCGACCAAAAGAAGGGAGGGGGGGGGGGGAGGGGTGTCCGAATGAATTGACGAAAACGGGGTAGGGTGGAAGGAAGCAAGCAAGCGTAGTAGTATGTGCTGCAGAAGCGAAGAAGAGCACGTCCACACTCGCAACCGCGGCGGCGGGTCGCGCGAGGACTACCTAGTAGTAATGTAAGGTAGGTATGCGATGTTCATGCTACGGCTGCGATTTTGTTGACGCACCCAAGTAGGAGAGGTTGGGCGACCTATACCTACCTAGGTAATATAGTAGCAGGATCCTGCCCAGGTACATATGGCACGTACAGCTTCTTTACTATGTACAAGGGAAGCCTGGCCAAACAGAGGAGTCTCTGCACCGGGAACTTTGCTCTGCAGGACAACCTCATATTAATTATTTGTTTGGGGGGGTTATCAGCCAGCTACTATACTGTAGCAGTACTTGGGTGCCCCCTGGGTTGTCAGGAAGGGGTCGTTCGGTCCGTGTCGCGCAACCTTTGGTTCTCTGGGCAAGGTCGAGAGCGAGATAAGGCTGATGCATCCATGTGATGACAGATGGACTACATAGTACTAACTACATAGTACTGACTAGGTAGCTACCTCCTAAATAGGTGATCGAGGTAACCGTGATTGATCGGTGATGGGACAGACAGTGGGAGCGGGAGGGAAACAACACAAATCTTTGGTCTGGTGGTTGTATCCGCATGTAATTATCTCCCCACATATCCCGTGTACCCGCACTGCTGGTAAGAACAACCTGGTAGCCAGCAACTATTCACGCAGACGGCAGGATTGCCATGGTGATTCCAACCGGGCGGCTGGAGGTATCGTAGCGTCGTAGCGAATGACGGCAAGACAACACAACAACCCTCGAACCCACCGCTCCTTCCCTTTCCGTCCCTTACATCGCTAGGTGCCGGCCGGCCGAAGAAGAGACGGGAGGAAAAAGAAAGGGAGAGTAGACGTGTTGGACACCAGAATGTGCGGCTTGGCCGCTACGGTGACTCTTCACGACTGCTGGTGCAGGAGCTGGTGCTCCTCCCCTCTGCATTACCGTGCCATGAATTCACTGCGTCCAGTCCTGTTTCTGAGGCAGTGAGGCTGGCATGCGCATGCGCTCCTGCCTCATCCAACGCATCGAAACGGGGTTCGACGCGATGGACAAGGGGGGTGTGTGTGTTTTCAAGCGCAGGCGGGTGGGGATTGAGCGGTTTCTCTAAACAGACGCGAGATTGTTTATCGCGAGACGGTCGTCGGCATCAGCGATTCAGCAGGTCGACCGAGGGGCAAAGTCGGGCAATCGGGGCAAAACGCCAGTCGTCGTCCAACATGTGTATATACGCCAAGTCGCCCCGAAGCCCAACGTGCGTGCATGTACCTACCTGCCTCGGTTGTACAGTACTTACTGGCTGTGGCTGGCTGCGCGCAAGCGGAAGGAAGCAGGCCAGCTGGACGGGGTGAATGCATCGCCGGGCTGGGCTGAACCTGGACGTCGGGAACTCTCGCTACATAAGCGCTTGAGGAAGGGGGGGGGGGGCAGGGGGGCCGGAACCGTCATCAGATCCTGGCATGATCTCCGTCCAAACCAAAGGCTCTGCCGGCCAAGGGTGAGGCGTAGGAAAGAGGAGCTTCGAGCAGGAGAGTGCGGCACAGATCGGAGACCATCTGGCTGGCGCTTGTTGTTTTAGGACTACCTAGGTACTTAGATACCTACCTAGGCACTCTGTAGTCGTGCACCAAACTTGAGGCTGCAGCGCCCCAGTTGGGTTAGTCAGCATCGCCGCTCTTATTCGCCCTCACGTCGCCGCTCTTATTCGCCCTCACGTCACCTGTGCTCAGTGCTGCTTAGGATACAAACCACCTCAATCACCTCCTCAAGGGCGCATCCAACCATCCACTCAAATAATCAACACTGCCTCATCATTCCTCCAGGTTGTTAACTTTACGCAACTTTAGCCATAGACAGGGACTCAGTAACTGCTACCAGGGAAGATAAGTACAGGTTTAGGTAAGTTACCCAGTGTCGCAAGCCCAGATGTGTAGATAGTCTTAACCCACCTGCGACGTAAATATACACATGTCAAACGGATATATACTCAACCCCCTCGAGGACTTTCGCCTCAAGGCTGTTAACCATAAGGAAGACTATCTGTTTAGACCTATCTTTTGAATTGACCCCGAAGTGCTTGATGTGGTGTCAACGTGGGGGCTAGCCGCCGGGATCTTTGCCATTCCCGGTAGGCGAATGATTCTAGTTATTCTCACATTGTCTGAGAAATGCGGCGTCCCGGGGGTTATTCCCCAAGATTGGTTTGGATGTAATCGGAAGTGACACTTTTTCAGGTAATCAGCATCATTGTTAAAGTATACTCTGTACCTTAGCTGAGTTATGTTTTCTGGGCCTTCTCAAGGCCGCTCAGGTACACAATAGGCACTCACCTAGGTAGGTAAACAAGATTAGGTTTCTTCTAGATAGATGGAAACACAGGACCATGGAACTTTGCAGACAAAGACGTGACCAGCAACTGTGGCAACTTGGAGGTTACTCTCCAGGCTGCTATATCCGGTGCACTTGTGACTGTGTTGTCCTGAATTTTGTTTTCACATCCATCTCAGACTCGTTTGTCGATTGCCTCACCTGCCTCACCTCAATGTGCACGGACCCAACGTGCCTTCCTTTCCTATCCAGAGCAGGCACCCTCAGCTCCTCCTTCTTCATATATTAATTATCTCTTTCCACTGGAATAATCCGTTCTGATCCTCGTTCTATCTCATATTTCCTCATTCCATCTCATACCATCCCACAACCGCATGCCAGCATGGATAGCCCACGCCCCTTGCGGTCTACCGTGCTGAACAGCGTCAAGAATCATCCACTCAGCCGGCGGGAATTAGATGACGGCCAGAGTTCATCTGCGCCGTCAGATCCAGACAGTTACTCCGATCTTGAGGAAGTCACGAAAGACATCTTGGATCGTTATTCCAACACTTCACAGCCCGACGATAAAACCTGTATAGTCCTCAGAACATTTCAGTCAAAGCTCCGGAAACGCGGAAGACTGGCTTTAATGACCGACATCAAGACCATCGGCAGAGACAAGCCAAGGCTCGCTTCGTTCGCACGATACCTAATCAACAACATTCTCAAGCCGAGTAAGTAATGATTCTATCTAATCATAGGGTGAATGAGAGTTAGCACGAGGAATATGATGCTGATACATATTTCTTTTCTTTTCATTAATAGTAAAACTTACGGGTGCCGTCAGTTCTGCTGTTGGTACCGAAGCTACGCACTTTATCTACCGTTTTGCAACCAATATCCAGTCATCAAACAGAAGTCCATAAAGTACCCTCAAGGAAGACATTCTCAAACGAGATGGTTTCAGATGCGCATTTTCTCGCGTTTACGACAGTGATAGTGCTGAAGAGGATCTTGTTCAGCCGCATACTGGCGCACGTGTTACAATCACACAACTTACGTATATCTTACCTATTGAACTTAGCAACTTCAGCGACCATGATGAACGTGAGACAGAGGCGGTTGCTAGTATATGGTATGCTTTATACCGATACTTTCCCGAGTTGGAAGGCAGGATTGGGCCAGATGACCTCAATCAGCACGCAAATCTCATCACCTTTGAATGGAATGTTCAGTATGGCTTCGACAGGCACAAGCTATCGTTCTACCCCCATCAGGGCCGAGTAAGCCATCCTTGCAGTTTTCCCTTCCTCTTGGTTTCTCTAATATTTATCTAACTTCTGATGGCTAGCCAAACACGTATAATGTTAAACAGTTTTACAAGTATCCCATTGAGCCCGGTCGCGAAGCCATGACGCTAGTTGCTTCAAGCAACAGCTCTCCGCTTCCTGACCCGGAATTCTTCTGGGTTCATCACCAGATCGCACAAATCCTGGAAGTGAGTGGAATCGGGGCAAAGATCGAGGCGGAGGTTGAGGCTTCTTGGAGAGACCCTGCAGATATAAACCCTGACGGCTCAACTGACTTGGGAGCGATCCTATCCCGGAAGATGCTGATGGATGTTTAGATACTGAGAATTCTTGTCGCGGGTGACTAGCTATGTAGGTAAGAACGGATACCTAGGTCTAAGGTAGCTACCTAGTTGAACGGCCGCCCCGCCCTGTCGCAAATTCCGATGAAAAGTCGCCAGAGGATCGATCTAAAGGCAGGACGAAAGGACGAGAGAGTCGGACCCGGCGCCCGTCGTTGACCGCTGCTAGCCCCCCCCCCCCCAGCCAGCCGCCCCTTCCCCTCCGAGACCAACTTGACATGCTACGAAACGGGACAAATTTCTTTTTTCTTCTTCTTCGTGCCCCCTTCTCTCCCCCCCTTCGCTAAGCAGCAACGACAATGCTTGGAATATCCACAACCTATACACCTCCGTGCCTCCGTACATGGTAGATGAATAACAATCTCGGTACGGCCAATGGCGGCGGTTTGCATGAACAGTTGACGCTCCGCTATCCTCTCTGTCGCCAATCGACGTTGCCTACCTATTCCGCCGGTGGATTGCTCCCCCACACCAAAAGGTTCCCGAAAAGAGACCCCCGGTCGTCCAGAACCTTCAAGGGACGACCGCGGTCCATGTCACAGACGAAGCGAAAAAAGAAAAAGAAACGGGCTCCGAGCCCCCCACTGACACCATGCCCGATGTCGTGGTCGTGCATCTCGCCCACTTTGATGGGACAAATCCACCCCGAGGTGGGCACCGTG
This sequence comes from Colletotrichum cereale, assembly GCA_034509685.1. Taxonomy (NCBI): domain Eukaryota; kingdom Fungi; phylum Ascomycota; class Sordariomycetes; order Glomerellales; family Glomerellaceae; genus Colletotrichum; species Colletotrichum cereale. Next base: position 162,014 of record JASUDE010000032.1, on the reverse strand, counting down.
GGTACTGTGGGTGCCTGTCTCCTGCGATCACTCAAAGCTAACCGACGAAGCGAAGAGAAGGAAAAGAACAAGCGACGGAACACACGACTCTCTGCGAACAGGCCTGTGACACTCTCCCATGTGAGCGCGAATTTTGGCGTCGTGGGCCGCCAGCCACGCGCCTTTTCCCACCCCCTTTCCCGTTCGTCCGCCTCTGCCGTTTGAATTCCAACCCCCAACCCCCCCCCCCCGTGCCGCCTCCGAGCCCAGCCCAAGCTTACTCTGTCATGGACGGAATGCCCGCTGCCAGTGACGATGTGGCTGCCCGCTTGTTCTCCCTCCCGTGCGAACGTCTCGCGCTATTTTCCCCGTGATGAGGATGGAATGTGGACCGGAACCACCGCAGAGGCCTTGCAACCCGTCTGCGTCACTCCGGACCTCCCGCGGAAACTCTCGGGCACTTTTTCCCATCTGCCAAATTTCCCGCTTGCGAAAAGCTTGGTAGAGACTTGATCGAGAAACGAAAAGGGCACACAATAAGACGATGTCAAACACCTCGCCCGGTGCACCGTGCCGTTCATCTCGATCTGCTCGCACCCACCGCATCCGAGTCGAAGGGGAGGGGGGCCGAGCTCTACTAGCGGTTTCCCCTTCTCGAGACTTCATTCTGGGGTAAAGTACCTTCTAGTAAAAAAAAAAGGCGTCCTCGTGGTCGACGACAGACGCAAACCACCGGTCGCGGAGTAGCGCAGCCACGGCCCGCAAACGGCTCCAACGCTTGTCGAACCTTGGTCGTCTTCAGGTGAGCCGCGGTCGTCATCGATGACAGACCAAGGCCTTCTGCTATGTGGACGATCCCTGACTTCCCGTCGACTTGGACCTCCTTGTCGACGCACCCCCTCCCAAGTGCATATTGATGAGGCCTTCATTTGGTCGGCTGGGTTCGGAATCGTAGGCGGGAAGATTCAGAGGCATGACGCCCTCGATCGTGGGCTGATACATGGTTACGTAGTTGAGTGGGAGATGACATCCGGGGACATCACTGTTTAGCAGAGACTGTCATATCGAAAACATCGGATGGCTTTCGAGCGACGTCAGTGTTGTACGGATACACAGTACACGTACAGAGGTAGTTGGCCTTTGTTGAAACCCCAAACAAACATTCTGCTTACGGTCTTCGGGCATCTTCCCAACAGTGTCCAAGCTCCTGGGTCATCGCCAGCTTACAGGTACTTTCACCTTGCGCACATTCCGCCAGGCTAAACGGGTCGTCTAGCAATGGCGCGACGCTGACACGGAAGTCGGCTCAGAAATTTGGAGTTCCTCGAGAATGGTACGGACCCGTGGCAGCAAGACCGTGCATGAACAGGACGGGAGGCTCCCAGCGAAGCGACATCACACAACATCCGTTTGGCTCTCCATGCCCTACAAATGAACGCCGTCGGACGCGCGGTCAGCCGTCATGGCCACATTCGGCTCCCGCAGGCCGCATGGAGCACATTCCCTCCGTGGTGCCAGGATGTGGCATCAGCTTACATGCCATACCAGTGATGAGTCGTGTGCGCAAGTGATTGATGAAGAGCAGGCGGCTGATGAATATATACAGGCTCCGGCGTTGGTAACAACTTCTCGGAACACCCTCTCTGTTTGACTGTCCTAGAGAAAGTGTGATGGTAGTTGAGTGTCGCCCGGTTTCCAGTACGATACGCAGTTCCGTATATGTGACGATATGAGCCACAGTTGCAATCTTTTCAAGCTTTAGACATCGACCGTCTCATGGCTGCAGACCTTTTTTCCATCCTGCTACAAATCCAAATATCGAAAACCATATAAGCTGAGGCTTGCGAACTGGACCGACATTCCCTCATTCGCTTACAACGGCACCTCAGGCTTGCATTCAAAGGCTTGCATTCAAAGACTTTACGCGTCAAAGACTAATAGCCAGGAAAGATGTGTTATCAACAAATACCATTCTGACTTTCACTGCTATGGTGAACTGGGTGTATATAACGAGTTATGACCAATCACACCTTGGTCCTTTGTTTCCTGCACACGTACTGTGAGGAAGCCTGTGTGAAAACCTTTGCCCAGTCCATTGACATCGCAGTGGAACCCACAGGACTTTGACAAAGACTTGTCTGAATGCCCTCACTCTCCATGTAAGTCAAATGGTATGCTCAAGACTCCACCATAGGACCAGGCAGTAGTTGCCTGATCCAAAGGCCAGCCAAGATGGTTAGTTTATAGTTGGTCCATGGGCACCTGGGACTTGCAAACGGTGAATACACACCCGTGAATAAACAAGAACAAACGCGACACTTTCATTGCTTTTCTTCCACTAGGGGAAAAACTCTTCTCTCTCCTGCCGGTCTCATTCTTCAACAATGGGTAGCCGCGACTGACCGACCCCGTCTCCGGGCTACACTCTCACCTCGTGGCATATAAAGGGAGCTCAGCAAGCCAGGACATTGCACCGGCCTTCAAAAGGTGAGTCCGGTCTCACACTTCTATTTCCCTCCAAAGCAGAACCCCCCCTGACTCGGAGTAGCTCCCAATCGCAGACTGGCAGAAATGGCTCCCAAGCGAGTAGCCGCCGGCCGCAAGCTCGAGGGAGCACAGGCGGTCGTTAAAATAGAGGAGATCGAACGCGACCACGAGATCCAGAAGGACGTCGTCAAGGTGGAGAAGGGGGACACAGGCGCCGAGCACAAGAAGAACGAGGATCGCGAGATCGACGACCTCCTCGACGTAGTCGAGGTGAAGCTCGAGGACCTTGAGCTCGAGGGTAAGAAGATGGAGGTCCTCGCCGCCGCCCCGAAGGCCGAGGAGGAGGAGAAGAAGAAGGGGGACGGCGTCCCCAAGGCGAAGAAGAAGCGCGCCAAGGCGGCGAAGGCGAAGAACAATAGCGAGGCCGTCAAGATGAAGCCGGAGACCACCGCGCCCGAGATCGAGACGATCGTCGCCCCGAAGCCGAAGGCCACCGCCGCCGCCGCCGCCACCACCCCCAAGGCGAAGGAGGGCAAGCGGGCCAAGGCCGAGGAGGACTTCTACTCGAAATGGGACGAGTACTTTGGCAAACGAGAACTTGCCGACTGGCAGCGCCTCTGCCGCGACCTCGGCCTCCCCGGCGACCTGCCCAGCAAGACCCAGTGCCGCAAGGTTAGCCAGCATCCCCCTTCCCCGGCCCCCCTCATCGCAAGACTCGCGAGCTGACCGTTTCGCGGTACATAGGCCCTGGAGACGGTCAATGTGAACATCAAGCAGTTCCTACACGCCATGAACGAAGGCGGGAAGGTCAAGTTCTTCGAGAACGTGCGCAAGCTCGCGCGGTTCACCCGGAAGAAGGGCCTGTGGATGCCCAAGAGGGAGCTGCCCAAGGGAGATCCCCTCCGCAAGCTCCTTCGTGAGATCAACAAATACCTTTGATGGATCGAAAGAGAGAGATCCCCCATGACACGGAAACCGGGGACACGACGACGTTTTGTGCGGATGCGATGGGAAAAATGGTCTCTTTTCCGGCTGGATTTGGCAGGGTAATACAATTAAAGATGGCCTCACGCCGCGCAAACCACGCAATACACACAAGATTCCCCCATTTTTCCTTTGCCTTTCTTTTGATGACCCTCCCTCTAACTCCGTATCTCCCACATTCTGATCTTGCCCGTGTCGTTGCCGACCGCGAGGAGCTCGCTGCTCCGCCCGAACGCCACGCTCGTGATCCTGCCCAGCGGCGTCTGCGCCGTGGGCCAGTTTCTGTAGACGGTGCAGCTGGGCAGGTGGACGAGGCGCAGCGCGTCCTTGGTCTCCCTGCTGCCAAAGGCCAGCAGCTGGCCGTCGGGCGAGAAGGCTAGCACCGTGATGGGCGTGACGAGCTGCTCGAAGCGGCGCGTCGGCTCCGGGCGCTCCTCGACGCCGACCTCGCCCGTCGTCTTGGACGTCTTGACGAGGGCCTCGCGGTCGTAGACGTTGGCGATGCCGCTGCTGGACCCCACGGCAACCCAGCGGTCGCCGCCCAGGAGCTCCGGGCCCCGGTGGCCGCCCAGCGCGATGACGATGCCGCCCACGCAGCCCTCGTCGCGCCACACGGCGAGGAACTTGCGCTCCGCCATGCTGTACTCGCCGACGGACCCGTCCCGCCCCAGGATCGAGAGCCCGTCGCCGGTGCTCCACCACGCAAAGTCGGCGATGCCGTGCCGGCTGTCGAGCCGCGCGGCGGCGACCCACTGCCTCGACTCGGTGCTGATGATGTTGACGATGCCGCCGCCCTTCCTCGTCGACGCCACGAGGCCCATGTACCGCCCGCAGGGGCTGAGCTTGAAGCGCTCCATGCTCTTGTGTTCGAGCTTGTGGCCCTGGATCTGGCTCGTCTTCTGCACGTGGCCGGACCCGAGGTCCCAGCTGTGGAAGAACTTGCGCCGCCCGGCGAAGAAGATCTGGTCGCCCGCCGGGTACAGGAACTCGGCGCGGCGCACGTCGACGCCCTTGGCCTGCACCGAGGTGAGCATCGGGTTCGGCGTCGGGTGGGCCGTCGGGTTGAGGTGGTGCAGGTACAGCACCGAGGAGACGCTAGAGGAGAGGAGGACGGGGTATTTCGGGTGGAAGGACAGGTTGTTGACGGCGGCCTTGTGGGTGTCGGGGATCTCGCGCGTGCGCTGGATGTCGATGACCTCGGGCCTGAGGCGGGTCTTGCCCTCGGCGTCCCTGCCGGCGAGGCGGCCGACGTCGCGCAGGAACTTCTCCAAGGGGGCGGCGGACAGCTCCGTGTCGCTGTCCTCCTGGTCGGAGCTGACGGAAGAGCCTGAGGCGGCGGCGGCGGACGATCGTCTCCTCCGCTTCGCGGGCCGACCCTCGGGCTCTTGCGCCCACTTCGGCAGCGGGTTCAACCGGAGAAACTGGGTTCGCAGCCTTCTGCTGTACTCGGCACCGCTGACCACGTCTTCGACCTCGGTGAGGCGCAGCTTCCGTAACCTCGTCGCGGTCGCCAGGGAGACGGTCAACCGCTCGTCGTCGCTGTCCTCCCACGCGGGCGCGCCCTCCGCGGCCGCCGGTTCTTGCTTGGCGGCCTGGCCGGCCTGGGAGCTCTTCGCCGTGGGGACGCCGGTGTCGAGGAAGAAGAGGTCGTGGTCGGCAACGTCCTCTAGTGTGGGATCGTCGTCGGGCTTGGTGAGCTGGAGGTTCTGCTCCCTCTCCAGACGCTCGATGTCGCCGAGCACGTCGTTCCGGAAGAGCTGTTCGCGAAAGTCGGCCTTCCCCCCCAGGACCAGCTTCTCGAGCTCCTCCTCGTCGGAATCCTTTTCGTCGAACACGGGCTTCGGTTTGCGCTGGCGCGGGGTCTCCTCCTCGAGTTCCGACTCTTCCGAGGAGGTCAGCTCCTCCTCCTCGTCGGAAAACTGCTCAAACGGTTGTTCTTTTGCCATTGTCGCGGTTTGGTGTGGTCTGGCGAGGATTTTCGGTCGTGAGCACGCACCGACGGATCAGGGCGGGAGTAGGAAGCGGCTCGCAGAGGACGTCCAGAATTTTTTTACTGGGGCTCTCAGCCTTGCAGACGCTACTATGTCGCTATTGGGCGATCTTTTCAGCCACAGCAGGGACTTGGCCAATAGCTCCTACCCTTTTCCGAGGCTGTTCTGCGGGGCACTTCGACCCCTCCGTGGCTGCACAGTAGCGAGTGGCAACCATTCCTCTGAGTGCTCTTTCCTTCAATGTCGTATCGCGAAACTGACGACGAAGCATTTTGAAGTTTGGTTCATTTAATGGAGTGTAGAAACTCCTAGTGTGTATTGATCTCTTCGAATCCGCCCTGAAAGCTTCCGGTGTTACGTAACATCTACGATCAAGGTGTTCGTCGACAGCGATCATGGCCAACTCAGTAAGCCATTATCGAACCGTCGTGGAAGATCGACTTCTGTCTATATACCATCTCGGGCTCTTGTGGATTTGACATTGGAACCAATCTTCATGTTGTATTACTCGAGGAAAATGAGACGTAGCGCGCGGAACTATATATTTTGACACATGAGAGATATATTACAGTACAACCACCTTGAAACGGGAAGAAACCTTCAATATGTGCCGTGTCAACTATCTTTACAGTGTTTCTTTTGGCTTCAACACCACAATTGCCCCGGAAACCCGGAAACCCAGAAAGTAGCCAGCTGCCACAGTCGCCCACTACTACACCAACTAGCAATATGTAATAATCATTCCTACGACATCGACCCAACCCGCTCAACTCCTCACGGCGGCCTTCAATAGCCCGTCAAGCCTTCCCAGGTCAGGGCTGACGCTCTCGTGGCTCTTCAAGGTCAACACCGCCGCCTTCTGCGCAACGTCGATCAGATCCTCGACCTTGCCCCCCTTGGACAAGCCCGCGATCATGACGCCCAGGAACGTGTCTCCGACGCCGTTGACGGAGACGATGTCTTGCACGGCGACCGTTTCCGCCGGCGGGAACAGACGCATGTACACGCCGCCGATCGTAGGGTGGTCGACGTGGGCCCTGGTGAGCAGCCACCTCTCTTCGTTTCTGTCCTTCAAACGAGGGTCGTCCTTGCCCAAGATGGTGGTCAGGAGAACGCCCTGGGATCCCAGCTTCGTGACGATGGTAGGAATATAGGGCAGGAGGTGGATCGTCTGCACGGGGATCCCCGCGTCCGTCATCTCCTTGGACGTCAGGTACACGAAGCGTTCCCTGGCGCCGCCGTGTATGCCGAATGCGTCGATGACCTCGAACCACTCCGGGGTCTCGAAGAAGCCGTTCTCCTTGGCGGCGTTGTACATGGCCGTCAGCTCGTAGTGGTTCGGCGACGCCAAGTCGATGCCCGGTTCCGGGAACACGCCGAGGTGCGGGTGCTCCCGCGGGAAGAGGCCGATGGACTTGGCCGTCGAGACGGGCTCGAAGGCGACCCTGCAAGCCTGCTCGCGGCCGGCCTGGATCCACGCCCGGATGTCCTTGGGACTCCAGTTGCCGTCGACGACGAGCCAGCGCGGCTTGGCACCGGCGACGGCCGACTTCCAGTAGTCGGGGAACGAGTGGTTGGCAAAGATGCCCATGTCGGCCATGGCCATGACAAGGTTCTTTTCGGCGTCGTTGACGGCGACGTACTGCGCGGTGCGGTTCGAGACGTGGTAGTCGGACGTGAGCTGGCGGATGTAGGTCGTCTCGAGGCCCGACGCCTCGAGAGAGGAGAGCACGGTGGCTCCGGCACTTTTGATTCACTCAGAAAAGGGCGAGGTGGACGGGGGATGTATATATATGGGCGTGGACTTACACGTCGTCTCCGATCAGGCTGCAAAGGCGTACGCTTATGTCCTTGCTCACCCTGTGTGCGGCAAGGGCAACGTTATGGCCAACGCCGCCAATGGACTGGCTGATGCAAGCAGGGTTCGATGTATGCATGTGAGGGGAGATCTCTTTCTTGTCTCCAAGGGGGTGATAGTCACAGCTCAGGTCAATGGCCACGGACCCTGCCACAAGAACATCCGCCTTGCTTCTCTTGGGCGCTTCCGCCTTGGCCGCGGGCTTCGTGGCCACAGGGAGGTCGTAACCAGAAACAAACGTGTTTGACGGGCTATCTACGCAGTCAGAGTCTAACCTTCTGGCTGGTCTATGCGAAGAACGAAACAAAGAAAAGAAGAGGAAAAAGCTCACTCACACAGAGCCCGACCCGGCGTCCCCGTTCAGCAGCTTCGAGAACTCCACCGCGATCTTGGTGGCCCGCGCCACGTTGGCCCTCACCAGGGCCACGTTGGCCAGCGTGCTCCGCTCCTCCGTCAACTTCCTGATCCTGCCGAGGACGTAGGGCGTGTTGGTGGACCCGGTGAACCCCTTCTCGATGGCTTCCGTGACGGCCGTCTCGATGACGACGTCCATCTCGGCGCGGGGGATGGCGTGCTCCTCGGGAATGGGGCTGGCAAAGAGCATGCCGGACTCGATGCCCAGCCTCTCCTGCGCGAGGATCATGGCGGCGGCCTCGCGCTCGGTGTGGACGACCAGGGGGCTCCTGGTGCCGCTCTCGCGCGCCCAGAAGGCGGGGAAGTCGACCCTGCCCGTGCGGCCGTCGGCAAAGGTCGCGACGAAGGCGCCGTGCGTCTCGAGGAACTCGAGCGTGCGCGGGATGTCGAGGAAGCCCTTGCAGCCGGCGCTCACGACCGCCACCCGGGTGCGGCCGAGCTCCGTGAGGTCCGCCGAGACGTCCATGGAGTTCTCGCCGCCGCGGTGGACGCCGCCGAGGCCGCCGGTGCCGAAGATCCGGACGCCGGCGAGCCTGGCGAGCAGCATGGTGCCGGCGATGGTCGTGCCGCCGTGGACCTTCTTGCCCGTGATGCCCTGGTTCACCTGTCAGCCTGGTTGCGCCTTGGCTGGTAGTTGGGGGGTTTAAGGAGAGGGGAGACGTGGGGGAGCCAGCTTCGGATGAGCCAGCCGTAGGCATAGACTACCTCGAAATCAAACTTACCAGTCCAACCAAGTGAGCGACGTCTCTTCTCGACACCTTGCTGGCCGTGCCGGAGTCAACCATGTGCGCAACCTCTGCCTCGGTCAAACCGACGACGGGCTCGCCGTTGAGGATACCGCAGACAGCGGGCACGCCGCCCCCCCGGCGGACGACATCCTCCAGGCCGAGGTCGTTTCCCAGCGCGCCGTGGGTGTAGATGGTCGACTCCAGGGCAACGACGGGCTTGTTGGTTGCGACGGCGTCGGCGACCTCCTCGGAGACGCGCAGAAGGTCCTTCAGGCCGGCAGGGGTCCGGTAGGCGCCGGCGCTCATGTAACGACGGTCCGTCTGGGGTCGGCCAAGCACGGCGCTCGCGGGTGCGGCCCGTTTCGAGCCCCTGCACAGCTGGGCCTGGGAGAGTGCGTGTCTCGCCAGACGGCAAGACGAGCGTGCGACGATCATGTTCGGCAAGTAATGACACGACAGCCGTTGCCGCCTGTGCTCTCGGCGTGAGTGTTTTCCAGGTGTATGGTCCGATGAGGGAGACGGACTCGGCCTGTACGGATACTACGTAACCGCGCTGCAGTAGTTCAATTGAAAGCTCGTTGCAAGGGCTCAGTGAACCAGGCGTGGTTCAAACGAGTCTGTTACAAGCTCTTTAAATATGTGGTTCGTTCTTGGGGGTTGAGTTGATACGCAGACAGGAGATTGCCGAGGTGCACGCCCTGTCTGTCAGTCTGTCATGTACAAGTGCTGAGGTGAACGCCCTGCCATGCAATTAGAGTGGCTACCACCAGGATGGTAGCCCGTATTTTCCTGTGCACGTTTGGTATTTTCACTGTGTCCAACCTGTTTAGGAAAACAATACACTCATAAGACAAGGTCTGTGCGCAGTGGTAGCATAAGCCTTAGACCCACTCTACTGACAGGTCCAAGATATCTCAAGTCTATATCAATCCAACCCGGCCTTGAAAATACCAAGTCAAGCAGGGTTAGGGTAGCCAGTATTTTCCCTGTGTCCAAACTGTTTAGGAAAACAATACACTCAAAAGAAAAGGTCTGTGCATGGTGCTACCCTTAGACCCACTCTACTAACATCCAAGATATCCGAATTCACTACCGCTGCCGCCAGGCTTAGCTCCGCACAGCACAAACATCGAAATAGTACATTTTGTAGTGGGATCAAGCTTCGCAATTAAACATCCAAACCCTACAGTATCGTCTTAAACTACGACCGGATGTAATCCAATAAAAACTGTTGTTGTAAGTTTTGCGAGCGTATTGTTTATCCAAGAGGGCTGTTGCTATTGCTAAAAGAGTAACGAACACAGTGTCTAGCTCACTGTACCGCCAGGTATAACACGTACCTCAGCACCAGTTCGGTTTCGCAACATCATGGAAACTCTGGCAACTCGGCCACCACCGCACCCCAACCATAAAAAGAGTCCAAAGCACCGCCCTTGTGTCGTAGAAACTCGAGACAACGTGCGAAAAAAAGGTCCCGAATCAAATCCGGGCTTTAAAACCTAGGATATGTTGACAAGCAAAGATCCTTACCACTAGACTATGTGTATGTTCGCACCCAGTGATGGCTGGTTAGGGTGGGCGGTCCGGGTTAGGGTATATGGAACGTCAAAACCTAAGAGAGAAGAACCCCGCAGGCCTCACTCAACAGCTCCACTTCCGTTTGGTAGGCCTTTCATTGGGACGGCATGGGCAACAAAGTAAAAAGGCGTCTGAAATGACAGGGTCAAGACTTTATTCAAAGGTGAAAACAGTGCAGCGCGTCTGAATGGCCAGTTGTACGACGAGAGGAGGGGCTATCAGAGTGTTGACTTGATACCTAGTTGAAGGTGGGGGGAGGGCTCTAGGAGGAGCGCCTCGCCGTGTCACGGCATCCTGTGCAAAAGACAACGAGACGAGGTCTTGAGTATGGGTTTACCGACTCGATTGTGAGTAAAGATAAGACCTGATGTATGTATAATCGGTTATCTGAGCTTCCCGTCAAAAGCCCGCGTGTCCAGGATGTGCAAGCTCATGTTAATCGGGTTTGCATTAGACCGTCTGCACAGCGCGGCGCCTTCTCCTCTTCCCACACTCCTCCTTTACTAAACGTGCAGAGATTCCATAATGAGTACGATTAAAGTTTCAAGGAACTCTCTCCTACACGGAGGTCGCGCAACCGACTCGAGTTAGAGCCGCAGCGTCGACAGCAACCCCCCAAACTACGGCAGTCCGCAGGGCTTACTCCCTCAAAACAAAGAAGGAGCTACACCTACCCCTCCTGCCCACCTTTGTAGAATTCGCATTAACTATATACACTTTTATATATAAAACTAAATTAACACGCTCTAATTAGCTGAATAAGAAAGTACCCCCCCCCCCCCCTCTATTTACCTCTATTACTTAGTAATTACTTTCTAATTCCTTTTTTTTTTTCCTTACGCCTATACTACTTTTTATAAGTTACCTTAACTTTAACCCTATGATACTACCTAACCCTTATAGATTTACGCCTTTTTATTATAAGATATTAAATCTCTAAGTTATTATAATTAAAACGATATATCTTTTTACTTCTTCTTTTTAGCGTATAATAATTAGTAGTAATACGTAGTATTTTACTATTTTTTCTTTAGTTGTATTACTATAACTATACTTTCCTATATAACTTTACTTATACTTTCCTTTTTTTTTAGATTTTAGCTAACCTTTATAATAATTTATATAGATTTATACACACCTAGCGTTACGTTAATATATTTAATTTTTACTTTATACTCTTAATAAGTCTTATATAAGCCTCTATAACTACCTACATCCTTATATAGAGTCTAATATAATATTACTTAAGCTTCTAGAGGTAATTAGAGGCGTATAGCTTCTTATAGATAATAGTAAAAGTAATTAGCTTTAGCCCCTAGCTAATAGAGCCTGTGTTATTACGTAGGCTTTAGCCTATATATATATACTCCTATAGCTATTTATATTAACCTATACTAACCCTTATAAAGCTATAGTTAGTTATATAAGTTTAGCTATAGCTACATATATTGCTTTAGGTAATCTGCCTCTTTAGGTATAATCTTATATATAACTCTATATATTTATATATAGGCTTATATCTTTAATAGCCTTAGTGTATAGTTAATCTCTATACTACTATTAAGAATAGAATGTTATGCTTTTATAACCTTAATCCTACTTATATATAGAATGCTAACGTAATTATAATCTATATATATAGAACTAAAAAGAACTATATAGATTACTATACTAACTATAAGAAGAATTTTAGACCTTTTATAACTTACGTTTAGCTTATATAGGATAGTGTGTGTAGTAACTATACGTATAATAGTAGCGCTAGTAGCTATAGCTTTAGTAAGTTTTATATACTACTATAAGATATTATATAGCTTAGTACTAACCTATATAAAAGAAAACCGCTAAGCGTAGTAGTACTTTATCCCTTATAACCTTATATAAGCTTAAGATTTCCTATATAGAAGTAGACTTTCTTATAATAATTTATAGTATTTACCTACGTTAGCTTAAGCTTTTAGGTAACGCCTTAGTTAGTATTATAAATAAGCTTAATAACGTTAGCTATAGTATGTTTATATATAAATATATAATAGAATAGCTTAAAATACTAATAATATTATATAGACCTAGACTAACCTATCTAATTTTATAAGATTAAGTCTAATTCTAATACGTAGTTTATAGTTTTATATATATTTATATATTCCTATATAGTTAGCTATATTTAGCTATTAAAATAGTTAATTAAGTATGGCTTTAAGTAAGGAGTTATAGGTACGTAAAGACATATATAGGGGTTAATAGAACCTAATAGAAAAAAGTATAATTAGGGTGTTTTAGGTAGGTTTTTTTAGGTATAGGCACCCTTATATATAAGCGTATAGGGGTTTATAAATCCGCCTTACTTTTAAGTTTTTTAGGTTTTTAATACCTAAATAAACTATTTTATATAATTCTATATAACTTTATAATGTGTCTTATAAAATACTACGCCTACGTATTAATCTTAAGCTATTTTGTAATAATATCTATAAAAAGTTTTAAGCTAGCTAGAAATACTTTATAATTATCTCTTTTCTTTTTAAATCTAAATTAATTAAGGTATTTTTAGTAACCTTTAAGCGCTATTTATAAAAATATAACTTTTACTATAAAATCTAAATAGAATTCTCTATACTACTTCTTTTCTATATATTTAAGCTTTTCTTTAACTAATAACTTACTAATAAATATATCCTCCTTACGCTTTAGAATAAAGGCTTCTAAATTTTACTAACCGGCCTTAAAGATATATAGAAATATTACTAGTTATAGCAGTAATAATTAAAAAAGTAACTTACTATAGCTTATAGTAAGGTAACTAAATACTTTTATATAAATAATAATAATACCTACTAGATTTATAGTTTTAGCTATAAGTTTCTTTATACCTATATGTAATAATAAAGGCACGTTATTAGCTATAACGTATTATTTAAAGCGTATTATATAGTCTTTCCTAAGGAGGTTATAAGCCGGCTTAATAAAATATAATATTAGTAGAAAGGCTATATAACTATAGGGCTAAATTATATTTAGTTAATTAATATATATAATAAACTCCTTCTATAGGGGTTTAAAATCTATACTAGTATTAATATATACTCTTATTATATTATTTAGTTTTATATAGGAGTTAAAGTATATACTGCTTAGGCTGTACTTTACTAATATCTCTACGTTATTTTATAATAAGGTATAATACTTTATAAGATATAGTTAGATTATAGTGTTAAGACTGTACTTACTACTAGAGGCTACTACTTTCTATTATAAGATTATATAAAGCCTAACTTTTTAGTACTAAAATAAAATATCTTAATTTAGTTTTATAACTACTAGATCTTTAGTAAAAGTATCTATAATATTAAGATTAAGAGTTAGTAGGGGTAACTCTATTAAGCTTCTTTAGTATAATAGCGTGTAAGTATATATCTCTTAATTATATAACTATACTAATTATTATATAGGAATACTTTAGCTAATTATAGGCGTTTAGATTATTTAACCTAAGCTTTCTTCCTAATAGGATTATACTATTATTTATCTTTATACCTTTAATCTGTAAGGACTTTATAGATTTTATAAATATCTAAAATAACTATTATATTTACTTATAGAAAAGCTAGCTAAATGTAGTTACTAGGTAACCTTAGTAGCTATATTACTATCCTAATTAAGAATCTACTTAAGACTACTCTTATCTATATAATCCTACTAAGCTTTAGATAATATTAGATATCTTAGGCTAAGATATAATATTAACGTTACTAAATTAGTACTTACTAGATAAAACCTTCTAACTTTATAAGTAGCTTCTTAAAGACGTAAGTAACTTTACTTAAGTTACCTAGTTTAAAGGTAGTATGTATCTATAGGTTAAAGCGTATAAATATCTATAGTATTATCTAGATCTACACTATTAGTCTAGTACTTAGCTAGTAATTTTATAGTTAGAAAGGTAGATAGAAGGAGTAAAATAGATTAAGTAATAACTATAAGGATATAGGATTAATATTAATAGACTTATATAGACTAAAACAGATATACTAGAGGTAAAAGAATATAGTAGTATATAGATTATTCCTCTATATTTTCCTCCTCTTTTCTTATAACTATAGTATCTTTCTTATCCTTAAGTATAGGTATTTTAGACTCCTAACTATTACCCTTAATAACCTGTAAGTATCTACGCTTCTAATAGGTTATACGCTTTTATAATAACTTAGTTATCTCTAATGCTTTAGGTGTAAGCTTTTGCTTAGCCCCTATCTTTAACCTTATTAATATAGATGGATTGTTATTAGGCTGCTAAAGCTTGTCTAAAGGTAATATCTTTTTTATATTTTATTACTTTTTTAAAACCTCTAGGGCTAGAGTTAGTGTATCTATACGTAATAGTAATATAACTAAGAGGCTATATATATTTTTCTCTAGAAGAATAGATACTTTGTTAAAGAATGCGTTAAGTGTTTTTACTTTATATATAGCACTTTAGAATTTATAAATATTAGTTAGGTTTTTTAGATTAATGTGTATTACCTTTTAGTCTCGCTTAAGAAAGTGCTTCTCTATAGTGAACTTTAATAGGATTATTTATATTATATTAGAATAATACGTATAGGGCGTTATTAAGAAGAAGGATAACGTTTTACTAAACTTCTTAAGTGATACTATACGTATATATATAGTAATAAGAACCCTATTAATTTTAGTCTTATTATATAAAGTAAGCTATAAATAAATACTAATTAAAATAGATAGGGAATTCTTTATTAGCTTTTTTATCTATTAGATACTTAATTTACGTTAAAAAGAACCCTCTTAGGTAGCTTTAAGGAAATTCTTAGCTTTAGGTATAAATAGTGCTTTAGTTTTAATACTTATAGACGACTTAGGAGGTTATATATAGGAGGATACTTAGTTAATAGGGGTTTTAAAGTTATTAATAACTATAAGGTTAATTTCGTCTAGCTTAGTAATATTAGAAAGATCTTAAGAATAAAATATATAAGTTGCCTACTTATAGACTAATTTAGCTAAAAAGTAGTTAAGTTTGTAGTTATTAGGGTACTTTTATGCTATTATAAAGTATTAGATATAAAAGTAAGTAAGACTTTTTACTTTTATATAATAGTGTATAGAATTTATTGTAGTAGTATAATTTTGTAATAGCCCTTACTTAATTAATCCTACTAATTTAATAATGTTATTTATGCTATAAGTAAATATTATATTGCGATAGAGGAGTGGCCCTATAAGTAAAAAGTGGCTTTTTTAGAATCCACTTGTGTTTTGAGGGAGTAAGCCCTGCGGACTGCCGTACAAACCCCATAAATTGCCCTACACCCATGACAGACAAACGGGCCGGATTTTGAGTTTGCGAGACATATCAACCACTCTATTAGTATTTGCTCTTATTTGGACCGCAGGTCACAGGTCGCCTGCTACCGCTACCGCCATCCGACGGTTCTCTTGGACACCGGGAGGTGCGTTCTGCCATCCAATCACCATGCTACACATACCACCGGCCGCGGCCTGACGAATCCTTCTCACCAACGTCGACTCGCTTACAACAACACCACCCCCTCTGACTCACCATCGGTTCTTCTGCTTTCCACATAATGATGTGAAGGACGAGCCCTCCCCACTCCCCTCCCTTTCTATGTCATGCTCCAGACCCCGTCCTTGAACTTCTCAAACAGCGCCAGGTCGACGCCGGCGGCCATGGCCTCGTACCCGGCCGGGTTGAGGTGCAGGTGATCGCCCGTGTCGTACTCGACCCGCAGCTTCTCCGGCGCCGCGGGGTCCCTCACAACCTCGTCAAAGTCGATGAGCCCGTCAAACCGCCCGCTGGTGCGGATCCACTCGTTCGCCCGCTGCCTCGTCTTCTCCCTCTCCGGGTGCCCGTACGTCTGGCCCTCGCCCGTCATCGGCGTGATCGTCGCCCCGAAGACGGCGATGCCGAAGCGGTGCAGCCGCGTGATGATCTGGTCGTACGCGGCCACAAGCCTGTCGCCGACGGCCTCCTGAGCGGCCGCCGTGGTGGCCGCCGTGCCGATGTCGTTGACGCCGATGAAGACGACGGCGTACCGGACCCCGGACTGCGCGATGACGTCCCTGTCGACGCGGCCCAGGCCGTTGGGGCCCAGGCCGTCGGCCAGCACGCGGTTCCCGCCGGCGGCCTCGTTGACGATGGCGATGGCCTGCGTCGACGGCCCGGCCTGCAGCCGGGCCAGCAGCCGGTCGGGCCAGCGGTTGTTGGCGTTGGTCGTCGAACCCCGGCCGTCCGAAATGGAGTCGCCCACGATGGCCACGGCCGACGCGCCCTTGGGCACCCAGGCCTCGATGGAGCTGATCAGGTACCAGTGGTCCGTCGCGGTGGCGTTGGCGCCGAGGTCCCTGTCGGCGACGTGGTTCCCGCCGACGAGGAACGAGGTCGTCCGGCTGCCCGGGTGCGCCGTGACGCTGTTGGTCGCCTGCCCGTCGGCGAGGTAGATGGTGACGGAGACGACGGACTGCGCCGCGACGGAGAGCTCGATGGGGTCCGAGAAGACGATGGCGCCGTTGGGGACGACGAAGCCGCCGCCGCCGGAGAAGGTGACGACCTGGAGGGAGTCGGCGTCGACGCCGCTCGTGCCGGCCGTGTTGTTGGCAGCGCGGGCGATGGTGACGGCAGTGACGGGCAGGTCGGAGCCGCCGAAGGCGTTGCTGATCTGGAGGCGGAGGGTGGAGGCCGCGAGGGAGACCTTGACGGTCTGGCGAAGCGTCGCGTCCCGGAAGACGCGGCCCGTCTCGTTCTACGCGAGGTCAGCCGCTGTGCACAACGGAAAAAGAAGAAGAACAAGAGAAGCCCTTGGCGTATTTCCAAGACGGTGGGACTCACAAAGGGCGCCGGGGGCAGATTGGCTGGCTCGCAGAGCTGGGGCATGGTTCCCCAGATGGTGACCCATTCCCTCTCGTCCCGCGTGGGGCACCGCGGGCGGGCCTGGGCCGCCAAAGGCGAGAGGAGCAAGGCCGCGAGGGCCGTCTTGAGGGAGATGATCATCGCGAGAAGCTACGGAGGAGATGAATTTCCCTGTCTGCAGAGCAACGACACCGGTCCTCCCGTGGAGAGGAAGGGGAGCTCGCGGGCCCTTTATAACGACATGCAGGTACGGACTGAGTGCCTGCATCGCGCCAATTCTTCCATCAATACGATGCGTTATAGCATACCGTTATGGGAAAACGCAGCGGATCGCCGCGTGGGCGGAGACGAGGTCATCCGGCAACACGGAACTGGTGGTGCGGTGATACGCTGGGTAATGGTCTGTAGCAGGCCGGGGTTCAGGCTAAATTCGAGAGCATCATGGAGAAATTCGTAGACCGCAGCCTGGTGCGTGCCGGGGGGAGGAAGAGTTCATCCCATGCGATGCTACGCCGTCTCCCATGTTCGTCCCGCTCTGGAGGGGAGGGGGGAGGGGGCGCATTCCCCCGCATGGAAGTGCTAGCCGGGAGACGATCCAAGTCGGCCCCAGCCGAAGAGGGGGATGGGGTCAGGGTAGGTAGATTGAGCTCGGTCACGGGGTAAAATGTAACGACGACGACGGCGGAAGCGAAGACTAATGATTGGCATTCCAATGGCACACTAACACACACCAAGATGTACAAGAGAGGGGAGAAAGGTGGACCAGAAGGCTTTTGTTTGTTCCGGGAAACGACCGTGTGTTTACTCTTTTGGACAGCACCAAGCTGATCCAGAAGCGAGCCGAACAACGAGCCGACGGACAACGAGCGAGATGAACCATTTCAAAATACGACAACATTTCTTCCAACACTTCATAACAACATGATTCTTGACGAGAGCGAACGGCCTGGCCTACGGTTTGGCAGAGATTGAGTGAGCCCAAAGCAAGCCATGGCCAAGGAGGACAAGAGAGGTGTCGGCTATGGTGGCAACCATGGCCAGAGACGAAACGACAAGAAGAACGATGCCGGGGCAGGTCCTTCACTGCAGCGGGTCGGATTCACCATCCAGCATCATAGGGCCGGCGGGAACATCGGCCCAGTGGCCAGCAAAGGCGATGAAGGATTCAGAAGGGTGGTTGAAGAGGCCGTACTCGGCCTCGAGGTTCTCGGTTGCCTGGCTGGCGCGCGAGTGGGAGACGTGGACCTCCATGCTCTCCTTGGAAGAAGTGTCCTTGATGTCGAAGCCGCCGCGGCACGGCTGGCCCCAGACCCACTGGTACGTGGGCATGGTGCCAAGGGGACACACACGATCGTGGATATGGATGTTGTTCCGGGTCAGAGCCGAGCCCAGGACTGCAGAAGTCCCGGCGGCCCCTCCCCGAGTCCCGACGGCGCCATCGATGACAGTGTCGTCAGAGCCGGTGGTCTCCGAGGGCGGCCCCGAAGCAGCGGCCTCGCTGAGGGATATGACGTCGAAGCCGCCGTCGTGGCCCGAGTCGGCGGGAGCGCCATGACCCTCGGCAAGAGAGGATGCGGATTCGTTGGAGATTTTGTACTGGGGACTACGCTGCTGCGAAAAGTTGCCGGGCTGATACTCGGCAGGGCCAACAGGGGACTCGAGGTTCTTTTCGTTGCCGACTCTGGGATGGTGCATGATTGCGTGTGACGCTTTGGGTATGCCGAAGGGGGGTATTAGGGATGTGTAGTGTCTGGGGAGAGACCGGCTTTCGAGTGATGCTGGCTGGTGGAAGCGATGTCAGCCCTCGGTGTCAGGGTGTCCAACAATGACTCCAGGAACAAGTGTTTCTCACCGGAAGCTGAACAAGAAGAGGATCGAAAGGGGGGCCTCGACGAGGGCTGCTTGGGGTGGGATGAAGGAGGGTAACGTCAAAAAGGTGGACGTCGGTGGTGACGTGTGAGATGGTGTGATGGTGTGTACTCGCTCCTCTCGTTCCAGAGAGAATTTTACGAGGCTATTCGTTCCAGAATAGCAGGATACAAGTTGGCTTGAAGGGGAAAAGGACAAGAAGACGGGAAGGGTATATGCTGTATGCTGTATGCTGTATGCTGTTTGTTGAATGAGGAGTTCTGATGCTGTGTCGAGGAAGAAGGGGGAAGAGGCATGAGGTTTCGGGGGCGGCCGGGATTTATACACACAGCTTACGCACTGCGTCAGGTACGGAGTACTGAATGTTTCTCTGGTGTGTGTGGTGGGTGTGGTGTGGTGTCGGCAGTGTTGTCTGGTGTGCGGCATCGGCACCCAAGGCTGGACGGTAAAGCTGAACAGAACAGGACGAGAATCGCGCTCTTCTCGTCCCAGGGTATTGTCCTCCTCATTCCGGCTCGCTCATCCACCCCTTCCCCCTTCTAGTTCCTCTCTTCTGGTCCCCTTTTTATGACCATCTCGCTCGATCCAGGCACAGCATGGCCGTCACCTCTTAGCAGCTACACCACATAGCTAAGAGCAAATGCGAGGTGCATGCATGGTGGTGGTGGTGGTGGTGGTGGGGCAGAAGAGCAGCATCCAAGGGGAGAGATGCGCAGTGCAGCGCTGAAGAAGGAGACAGAGAGAAAGAGAGAGAGAGAGAGAGAGGTGTGGTGTCGGTAGGTACCTAGGTATCTATCTAGGTAGGTAGGTAGGTCCCTAGGTAGGTGCGTACCTGCCCAGGTGTGTGTAGTGAGGGTGGGGTCCAAAGCATGGTACTTTTCCACACTGTAGCAGTGGAGACTCATGTCATCGTATCTCTTTTCTCAATCTCATCCTGCGATTCCGTATCAATTCCGCTGCTGTCCCAGAGGCTTAACTGATCGATCCCAGCTCTGGCTCCCTGCCTGCCTGCCCCGAGGTGCTGCACGCCGGATTCGAATTTGGCCTCAAGTCTTAGCCAGCGCCATGCCGTGCCATAACGTGCGTACTAGGACACTCTCTCCCCCCTCCCTTCCACCCTTCATTACCTTGGTACCTACGGATACCTCACGACTGACTGCTCTTTTGCTCGCCTCGTTTTCCCCCCATCGCACACATTCAGAGGAGTGGAGAACGATACATTTGGCGCCAATTATTCCCTTTGCGCTCCCCGACAGCGCCAGTTTCCGACGCATCGTCATGTTTGTTTTTCCCTCCCCCTGGGTTCTCGGAAGACGAGCCAATCCTTCGGCGTCGTTGACCTCGGTGAGACATGACTGGGAAGGAAAGCCAAAGAGCTAGCTGCATGAACGGCTAGGCTGAACTCGTCCTCGGTCATCCGAGTCCACGCCCGCGCCGAAATCCATCTCGAGGATTCCGAGAACGACACGGACACTAGCCGCCCAATCGACCGTTGGACACACGCCCGCCAGCCCTGCTTGGCAACGGTTGATGGCATCACCCCAATGCCGTGCAGCCCATCCTTCACCTGCCATCCCATGTTCCGATCTCGCTACCTACTACGGTCTAAGTGCCGGTCGCTACTGCTGACATATATACATCTTTTGATACGGCAAACACACAGACTGGGTAGCTCGCCATGCCATGAGCCCCTCCCAGCTTCGCATGGCGTCCGCAGTGCACAGCCAACACTGGCTGTAAATGGCTGGAGCTGGATGGATCCATTGGTCTCCGATCCGTCTCCGCAAAATGCGCACGCGCTTGACAACCACAATAGTCACATTAAACCCCCCTAATCCCTTATTTATAGTATGATGGAAAGCTTGATTTTTTGTTGTTGCTTTCTGCTGGAATGGACAAGCTGCTTCTACCTAATTGCGTATTTGATCGCTCTACGAATAAGGTTTCCATGATGTTGTGTATGGCTTACCATTCCCTTCAAACCATATCCTGGCTTGGGCCCTAGATTGCCAAAGCCATCCTGGATTAGACGGCTGGTACTGCGCAAGCACCTTACCTCTAGCCCTTGTGCATTCGAAGTCGAGTCTGTATTCCGGTGAACCACCCTCCTCCGGCACGTACCCAACCCATTTAGGAGATACACCGATTGCTAAGAGTGTGTTTGTTAATACAAGCTAATAATGTTAGTGCTGGATTGATAGCTTACTTTCCCTGACCATAAGGTCTATTCTTTGCATCTCAGATGCATAGTAGTAGGTAGACTCTCCCCCCTCAGGGCCAAATATAAAAGCGACTGGATCTTGGTCTTGAGCAAAGACGTTATCATTCAGATCCCGCAGCCCGAAACGCATATCTTGATTGCCTAAACCACTCAGAAGGACAGGAATACTTTTCGTAAAACTTTCCTCAGAGTCAAGGACCTCCTTCTCGTAGATATGAGCCATCCAAACTGCATGTCTCGACATAACGATAAGGCCAACACATCCGCAAAACCCAAGCATTGCGAGCGATGTTGGTTCATTATTAAAGTAGGCGATCTGGGAGGAAATATCCTCTTTGTCGATTTTGACAATTCCGTTTTCTTTGTTGAATAGCTTTGCTACCTCGCCGCGGATAAACCGATTAACGCTGCCGCCATAGTTGCCTGGGCCGTACCAGTGGCCGTCGTCTGGATGTGATGACGGGCGGGGCGCGTCGAGAGCCCTGGGACTTAGCTGGGGGCGGCATGAACCCGCCTTCTTTCCAGCACCGCAGGTTTCCCGGCTGCAGTATTGGGTTCTATCCTGCGCTGCATGAGTGAGTGCAATCCATAGCAAGGAAAACATAAGAAGTATTGAATTTCGATGCATTATAAATTATTAGTCGTAGCAGCTGTAGTGAAAATGTAGTTAGAAACGTAAGATTAAAAACTTGGGTTAGGTATTTATAATATACACTTAGAATGAGCGCTTTGACTTGGGACAAATGGCACCCTATCTATGTATAGCTCTGTTTCTACTAATATAGCTTAATTTACAAAACTGCCACATAATTTAAAGTAAAATTAACTTTTAAAGCACATTATCTAGGTAATTACTAGTAAGAAAACAAAGCACGGCTTTCTTTTTAGAAGTGGTCTGCAATTAAATTGACTATAATAGTTGACTTGTATTTCTTTTAGGTTTCTCGCTGGCCCCGAAGTTAAGAGGCTGCCTGGCCGGGGCACGGCTTCGCCGACTGACAAAGCCCAGAGGAAGCGTTCTCGGCAATCACAGGACTCAAAAGTTTAGAACTAGGGTACAGGTCCTATGGTGTACTCTTATTCAATTAGACTAATATTAAAGTGCTAATACGTGACGTGAGAGTCTTCGTCTCCTTATGCACATTTTATATAACTTCTAGATTACGTCAATTTTAAAGTGCACCTGCGTGATACAGTGGTTAAGCGTCTAACAGTAAGAGCTTTGTTCTTGGTCGGTTTGATACTGACTGCAGGTATTTGAACCTTTGGACCCTAAATAGAAGTAATTCGTCACACTGTCTGTAGATTACATCTGACTAACTTGGCTATACTGGCATTAGTGGTAGTTGTTACACCTAGTAGCTTACTGTGAATAATATTTCTAAGCATATTGTGCGTAGAACGAGTGAGGAACGGCGCCACAATCGAGAAGCCCTTTACTGATTCTGGACGGATTTACTCGCCATATTTGTGTGACAACCACACCCAACACCATTGTCACCTGGC
Source organism: Colletotrichum cereale (assembly GCA_034509685.1). Taxonomy (NCBI): domain Eukaryota; kingdom Fungi; phylum Ascomycota; class Sordariomycetes; order Glomerellales; family Glomerellaceae; genus Colletotrichum; species Colletotrichum cereale. Next base: position 139,510 of record JASUDE010000032.1, on the reverse strand, counting down.
CGAGCTTGCTCACCGAAGAACAAAGTTGACGTGTCTCGTCCGTGGGCGAGCCCGCCCGTCGTCAAACTTGTCGAGGCCGATGACCGCACCGTCCAGGCCCCAAGAAGACCATGTTGCACCAACGTACCTTTTCGCCTCCAGTCAGGCACTCCCTCCCACACATGAGCTTCGTTCTTGAGAGCTTGACATGTAAGCCAATGTGCAACATGACCCGCCCAATCATGGTACCACATCGAGTGCAGCTGCATTATCGCTATTACATTCAATCCCCATATCGCACCAAACCTTAATCTCTTGCTACCTCCACACCGGGATGGGAGTTCCTCGATCCAATCACCTGCTCTTGACAGCATCGGATTACCAAACAGTTCCCGTCGTCTGCGGCTACATTGGGCGCGACTGCGGATAGTCCATCTGAACGGCATCATTGGTCAAAGTCCGAATACAAAAAACCCAACAAAAAAAAAACCCCGCCCGCCGTCTGTTTTCCACCGGATGCGCTACTGCTGTCAGTCGATCTGAAACGCGCCGTCAACCAGCCATCTGAACCATCGCTTCTATCCTTGTATATCCCGCCAGACCGCGATTTGACTCGGATATCTGAGCCCTCACGTCAGTCGCCCTGCAGGACCCGACCTCGGGGATGTACTCCGATGTTCGAGAGACAAAGGTGTGTAGCGTACACGAGAAAGCTGGGTGTCAGCCCAGCAATGCCAGCACACGCGGATCCTCCTCTGCGTCCCAAGACAATGAGCCACCGGACGAACAGCCCTCCGTCGCGACGTCACAACGCAGAAGACGACCCCAATCCTAACCTAACCTAAGCGTGTGTTCGTTGCTCAGGTCTTATGGTTTGGGAGGAGCAGGAATAATCAGCGCATGGATATTGCCTCCTGTGCCAGTTCCCCGCAGCTTCGGATCGAGACGGCGCATACGCGCTGCCGGCAACACCGACGGCTCCAAACTACCTAGTGGAGCGCGCAAGCTGACGGAACACCTACGCGGCACCCTCCCATAGCGGACAGAATAAGGTAGTGTACAGAAACATCGACAACACCACCGACGATGAAGAGACGGGAGGAGGCACTGACACCAGCACGAGCTCAAGGGCGGGCTGCCAACAGGAAATGATCCTCGGCGCATACCAGGTCACCTGGCGGCACAGTCACAGATGCGGCTTGCGCCGAAACGGCAGCTCCAGTCCCCGAACCACAATTCTCGGGCGTCGAGTCCTAGCCGCTGGCCATTTCTCCATTTTCGCCAGTTCAGGACGAATGTACTACGTATGTAGGACGCAGTCCTACCCGTTGCAACGGTGTCAAGCGCCTCTCCTCAAATCCCCGGACACACATACCGGGCGACTCTGGAGAGCAAGGGGCGAAGAGGGCGAGCGGACAGGGTTCCCAACCTTTGGTCTCGAAATGCTCCTGAGCAACCATCCCCCCCCCTTTGCCGGAACCGTTCCCCGGCGTCCACAGCACGCAACCAATCGAGGAACTGAGAAACCAAGATCCGCGCACCCACCGGCCCCTCGTGACCGCTGCGCGAAATACTTCCCTTCCATCATTGATGCTCCCTATCCAAAGTCACCTAATTCGCATTCGCCCCGAGGCCGCAGTGCCGGCCCTGCCAAGCAAGCCCAAAATTGCGTAGTTGCCTAGGACTTTCTGTCTGTTTGTCTGTCTGTCTGTCTGGAGGAGCGAGCGATCCCCATAGACCCCCCCCCCCTTGGCACAGTATCCTGGCAACAGCCAGTGACCTCGTGGCCCCCTCCCTGGCTTCGAGAAGGCTTCCAGAAGGTCTCTAGCGTGCGGGTCTCTTGCACCGGCCCCTCTTACCTGCCCGCCCAAGGGGCCAAGACATGCACACCACCACATCCTCCTCCTCCTCCTCCAGCACCCCAGTCCGTCCCCACTCAACTCGTCCATGGTTTCGTCTCTGTGCCTCTCGCAGGTCGCAGAGGTGTGGTTGTATATGTGTGTGTGTGCCGGGGGTCCAAAACATCTCACCCCGGGACCATTGGCAAGGCCTACTGACGGGCTTTGAAGGGGGACAACTACGACTACGTGGGATAAATAAGCAGGAGCGCTGCATGCATACGCACCGAGGGCGCGCGAGCGGCAAGGCATTCCGCCCTCGATCGCTCGCTCCCCTTTCCACGTGCACCCGTTCCCATTCCCATCCCATGTTCACCGTCGGTCTCCAGATTTGGTCATGACATCGCGGGAACAAAGGCTTTCGTGCGGCATTTGGTCTATAGGTCATCCGACTCGTCACTGGGACGCGTCCCCTCCGTCGTACAGGCTAATGGTTACATGCATCTCTTTCTACCTACATCCTAGCCGGGCTGAACCCTCCTGCGTTCTGCTCGGGCCCGCCTCCCTGCCGGCAGCCTGCAGCCTGACCGACAAACCTGAAAGTGGCAGTCTTCGAGAACATCCTGGCCGTCAGACAACAGATACGTCTTCCCCACGCTGCCCCCGTTACCGCGTAATCATCTTCGGGCCCCAAAACGCCACGCCGTTGATTGCCCGCCGTGTCCGTCTCGCCCTGGCCAACCACGAGGCCGGTACGGATCTGCACATGAGCCGCCCCCAAAGCTACAGTGCGCCTTGTGTCGAGAGCACAGTTGCGACGAACGTCATCGTGGGATTCACATGCATCGGGCTGATACCCAAGACCTTGAGGTTTGGCCCCCAGGTGGCATAGGATTGATCAGCTGCAGCGCGCAGCCTGCTTCCGGTCGACGCCATCAGTATGCGGCCCCCAAGCTGCTTGCTCTTCGCTCTTTGCTGCTGTTATCCATCGACGCCGCCGCCGCTGTTGAACCTTTCCTCCGGAGACCACCCGCCTTCAATCTGCGGACGGTCTGGTATGACCTGTCCAGCTCGTTTTCGACGGCGCAGCGAATCCGAAGCGCGGCGACGGCAGGCCAGACGCTCCGCTCACCCCTCGAGATCCAGTAGTCAAGCGTCTCCCTTGTCGGCGTCTCGAGCAAGCGAATAAAGTCGCTGGCTGCTACCTCGGGGACCAGCGTCATGGATGCCCCGGGCACTTGTTCGTCAACGAGGAAGCGGCGTATACCTGCCGGGAGAAGACGCAACGTGTCGAGCTGGCGTAAGCGGTGCCTGATCTCCAAGCCCACCATGCGAGCCAAAAAAGCCGTGATTGACGTCGTGCTGTTACGCGTCTCCATGAGTGATGGGCCGTGCATGTCGCTTTGTAAAAAGGGAATGAGGTAGGGGCGGGCCTGGCTGACGATGAAGTGATTTACGTTGAAAAGCTCGGCGATCCTGAGCAGTGGCGACTCGCCTTCTGAATACGAAACGTGTGTCCAATGGTGGAAGTCGATCGTATTCGCCGGTGCCCAGGGTACGATGTTTCCGTGCGCATCTTTACAGAGCACCGTCGTCTCACGGCCGTAGAGACTGGCCGTGGAGGCATTCGAAGCCACTGCGGCAGTCCATATAAGCTTTCACTGGTGTTAGTCTTTTCCCTCCACAAACCCGAACAAGAAGCACGTTACTCACCACGTTCGGCGCCGTTAGGTAGTTGAGCAGTGTCGGAACGCCCCCTTGGTCGGCCGTAGCAACAGTGATGTTCAGAACCCTCTTGCTTCTGTTGTACGCCTCCTCGAATGTCAAGTCGCCAACATTGGCTCTCACGCAGTCTTCCAAAACCTTGACGTCGAGAAAGTAGCCTTCACGAGTGAATCTCTTCAGCCTTCTCAGGAGCGTATTCCACCTCGTCGCGTAGGACTGGTCCTTTTGCAGACCCTTATCGGCTTTGAACTTGCCCGAAAACGCAGACAGATCAATGCCGTCCCCTTTGAGCACGTTGGGGAGCTCCTCCTCGGTGTGGATGGCCACCAAAGCGGCTATGAGGGCGCCCGTCGCGGTTCCAGTAATAATCCGTGGGAGCAGACCTCGGAGGAACAAGGCTTTCACGACGCCGAGATGGCACACTCCGAATATGGCACCACCCTGAAGAACAAGCGTGCTTCTCCCAAAGGCCTGTCGAGTGTCGTGAATGAAATCCAACTTCATCTGGTTTGTCAACCCAACGGGGGCTCCGTGAGTGTCGGACCCTGGCGTCGTTGGTAGATGTGTGATATCCTCCACCGCTTCGGCGATCTGCGTGATGTATTCTTCGATCAAATATTTGGTGCCAGCGAAGGACCGGTTGTAAAGAGTCGGGGCAGTGATGTTGCCCAAGTTCCGGATCAGGCCGGAGCGGAGCAGGTTGACCAGCTGGTTAAGGTTACCATCCTCTCTCGCAGTGATCAACGAGTTGAGGCGCTCGTTGATCAGACGGTAGTCGTAGAACTTGGACGTTGGGTTGTTCCTCCTGTCGCGGCACGGAGAAATTAGCAGGGGTTCTGAGACATGGGCAAAAACAGCAGCTGCTCACCACAAGTCCAGTCCAAGCAAATTATCTAGATGCAGGGCCGCCTCTTCCCAGTCCTCGAAGGCTTCGGCATGGCGGAGGAGTTCGAGCCATAGTTCGACGGGGGTCTTGCGTGTGTACCAATCGCGGAGTTTCTGCACATGCGCATCGAGGTCAGCCGCAGCCCGTGCAGGTAGAGGACAGATAGAGTTGTGGCCAGCCGAACAATGTCCATCGGCGAGCAATACACAGGTTCGCATGGATATACGTACATGCTGCCAAAAGTGCGTCACGTCTACGGCCACTTGCCAGACCGCAACGACTACTCCCATGGTTGCGCGACGGCGATAATGTTGGTGAGGACCATAGAGGAGCCCAAGCTGGTCGGGGATAGCGATACTGACGAGGATAATGACAGGCGATGATGTGTGGTGGTCATGACATTATGGCACAATGGGCCGGTGGAGCGAGGCGAGCGTCTTGTCTCTCTCTGACTAGGGGGATGTTTGCATTCCAGTTTCGAGGGCGGGCTAAGCGACCGAGAGTTGGGTAAATGGACGGCCAGATACAGAGAAGAGACAGTATTATATCACCAGGCCAGTTCGATTCTGGCCGAGAACAAGAGGAGAAGCGCGTGAGAGCGAACGAGCGGACGGGCGCTTAGGGGAGATAGGGAGAGGGATGCGAAAGAGAGAGAGAGAGAGAGAGAGTCGTGTGCGTGCGCGCGCGCGTCTTCAATAGTGTGCGGGACGACTCGAAGTCCGTGTGTTCTTTTATGTCAAATTCCAAAGTAGGAGCGAGTATCTGTTGACTCGGCCACCGTATCGGGCAAAGATGTTCGTGGTTTGATTTAGCCCAAGGCAAGCGGGAGAGAGGTTAGAGAGTAGTGAAATCACCGACGGCAAGCAGCGGTATTCGGAAGTGCTGCCGGGTGATCTGGGGATTCTGGGACAGACAGGCTGCAGGGCGGGACCACTTCCCCTCCCCCGAATTGATCCCGCTGCCGCTGCTGCATTTACCAGGTGCATTGCGGGTTGACCACGAGACCCCACCCCACGCACCGATGTTGCTCCCCCCCAAGCTGGCCAAGCTGGGGGGGGGGCAGCTCCCTCAGCTCCTTGGTTATGCCGTCCCATCCTTGGCGCTAGCTTCGACATGTGAAAGTGCCATTTGGGCGGCCCAGAGTCTCCTGCGAGCCCGCGCCCTTGGTATCGCGCCCGGTACCGTTCAACTCATCGAGCATCGAGATGTACTTTGACTCGGGTATTGATCGAAGCACCTCATCTCATGACATGCTGATAAGCTCGCACAAGACGGACATGACGATCGAGGAGTCGTCGCTCCCAACAAAGTCAAACTGACCTTTAACGGCCCGAGAGCGATGACAAAGAGCGCACAGCAGATGCAGCACGTGTCCTACCGTTTGCTGGCACCAGTCCCAGTGGGGCCAAGTTCCGTAAGATTCAATATCACGATGCGGTTGCTGGTCTGCTGAGCTCAACGTTCTTCCCTCGCAACCGAGAGACGAGTCATTAAGAAACCCACACTGATTGCACGGCTTGCATTTCAATTGTTTCTGTAACACAAAATCTGGCGCGTTCGCGCGGCTTGCGTAAAATAAAAAGTAGACCTGGTATATTACAGTGGTTGATGATGGCCAGCTCTGTGTCAATGGCCTAGCCTAAGTAGAACGCCGGCCATGTCCTCACTCCGAGTCATCGTCATCGACGACATGACGACGTCTTCCGCGGCCGCTCGGCTCCATCATGTCATCGTCGTCGCCATCAGCGTCCTCGTCATCTGACCTCCTTTGTCGCTTCTTGGACCGCGGCGCCTCGTCGTCGTCAAGAAGCTCCTCTTCGTCGTCCTGATCTCCCTCGCTGACCTCCTCGTCACTCGCGACAATGAAGTCGTCCTCCAAATCGTAATCGTCTTGCCTGCGCGCACCAGAAGGCAGGTCGTCGTCAGAGTCATATTCGGGACGCCTTCTCTTTTGCTTCGGTGCGCCAGGCATGCCTCTCTTCCGCGATCCACCAGCACGCCGTCCGCCTTCGAGGTCGCCAATGGATAAACCTCCGCTGCGGCCAAATCCACGGGTGGCATCCATCCGGGCAGTCTGCGTCTCCCGGCGTCGTTGCATCTTCATGCGCTCCTTTTCTGCTTGCTCCGCCTGTCTTTTGCGCAGCTCGGGGTCCTGGATCGTGTTGATGATCATATCCTTTTCTTGCGGCTTTTGTGATATCGTCGCCATGCGCTCGGCAAGAGCAATGAGAGCGTCGTCGGCAACTTCCTTTCCGGGTCGAACAATATACTGATCGGTGACATGCCCCACAAACATGAGGAAGTTGCTCGAGTACTCGGCGGCGGCGGCGTAGTAGTGTCCGTCTTGGAGTTCCGAGTATGGCTGGTCGGGTCCGGGGGCCAATGCCTTAGTCGTCACTTCAAAGTGCTCGTCGCCGACCGTCATTGTCACAGAGCCGTCGCTCCATCTATGAATCATGGCGTTGCTTTGCAGCTTGTTTCCTTGTCTTCGGACGCGGATGTCGGCCTTGGGCACCTCGGCTTTGGCATCCTCAATGTCTTGCTCGGTGGGCTCGAACGTGTCAGGATCGAAAATCGTAGGGACGATTCTCATGAACTTGGGGACGCGAAGAGATCGCAACTGGTCATCGTCAGCGTACGTGGTGGGCGCCTTGGGCCGCCGTGTCGACTCACTCTCTGATCCTTCGCCTTGGGGATGCGGTGGCGTTGCATCTCAACGGCCTCAATGACTTTGGTCTCGTAGTCTGTTGACGCCGGCGCCTCGTCGTCTCTGCCGTAGCCCTCGCCCGCATCCTGGTCGGATGCCGCGTCGTCGCGTTCGCTGCCAGCGCGACTGCGGTCCTCCAAGACCTCGTCCGCTGGCTCGTCGCCGAAGAGATCCTCATCCTCTTCGGGAAGCTCGACCAAGTCTTCCGAATCAGACATGATGGCGATTGAGATGCTTGAGGGCGGATGGAGCGTCTAGGGTATCGTAGCGCGCCGGTGAATACCTACCAGTCAGACGTGGTTGGCAGCTTAGCTTCTTTTGCGCTGAGGAAGGTCAAGAGCGAGCGAGGCTTGAACAATCCCTGTCTCAAAATTCTGACCCACTCGTGTCGGCTTGAGGCGGGTGTGCACCGCCACACCTCTCAGTAACACGTAGCAGACCAAAAACGATAACCAGGTACCGAGAGGCAAACCGGCGAGGGGTCCAAGCTGGGGCACTTTGGCTAGGCTGGTGGAACAAGAGAGATGATTCGGTCATCCATCTTTCGTGGCCTCATGGTTCCATATATCTTGAGTTCAACGACGATGCAAAACACACCGCCAGCATCCCAACCTCCCATATGCCACACGAGGCTGAAGGAAGACAGACAGACCCCCTTCTTTCCGCCCAGAGCAAGTCCAATAGGGATAGAGCGATGGACGGTTGGTACCCAAGGCTGTGGAGGTGATGGCCCGTGCTCTCGCTTAATGTGACACTTCAAGTCTAGCGCCTCTCATGCCGCTACTCCTCGAGGATGCAGGAGCGAACGTAGTCCGAAGAAGCTCACCTTCAATCGCCCCTTTTCAGCTTAAGCCTCTCTCCTTGCTTGATATCCGGCCATTTTTCGATTGTCAAACCAACAGACGGACTCAGCAGAGCTGCAGCCCGATAGTCCAGCCTCTTTTAAGTTCTGCCAGGAGGCGCGCCGGTCGCCTCAACCTTATAACCCCCGCCCATTCCCCCTCACCGCGGGTACCACCTCTACTATGTCGAACCTCTTCTCAGGAATGTGAGTTACTTTCATTATTTTCTTGTCATACTTTATTGATTGAATCGTTTCTTCTTGTTCTTCTTCCTCCTTGTCGCTATTGTTCTTTACGTGATGGAAAGATGGAGAACCTGATGCCCATGCTGGTTGCATAGCAAACAGCTGTGAAGTGAGTCCTTCGGCTAGTGCCGCAGCCAGTCGTTCCTTCTTTGGTTCATGCACTGCGTCCCGGTCACCGCTGAGACATGGGGGGTTGCATTGTCACTCTTGAGGGCATTGCCAAAGCATGGATCTCGGACACAGGATTGATATTGGAGGGTCCAGTGGCACTTCTGGGTCGAGTCAACGGCCATACCTTCCCGTCGTTGTAGCCAGGTCAGACCTTCCCCGGTCGGCCATCTCAGTTGTCCACAGCCTTGACGACTGTGCTCTTGGAAACGAGCGTAACCTTGAGTGATACCTATTTCGACCCTACTCGGTGCAATCATTGCAATTCCTCAGCATTGCAGCCGCCGACTGTGCCAATACTTCGGCGTACCCAGTCAGAAAAGGGAAAGGGCAAGGTGGCAACAAGATGAGACTGTCGCCCACGACGATCACCACCAAACGAACACACAAGACCGCAGCTCCTCATCACAATCCACAGCCTCGCCTCAAGCATCAGCTTAGGGACCAGTATCGAGTTACTTCCGAAGTGACCCGCCCAGCTTTGGCAAAGTCAGTGATTTGCTGGCCACAGAAGCAAATCACTCTCATGAGTCGGCGGTGGGGTCTCCGCTAGATATCGGACTGCCACAGAGAGGACAAAAGCTTTCAGTCGCCGGAGTTGTGATGGAGCCCCTGAATTGGATGATCACAGCAGTCAGTTCAGGCTATGTCGACTTTTTCAAAGACAATGACAATCAAGAGGAGAATGTTTGCTCTAGCTGACAATCTCCGGCACCACCGACCTTGCCATGGATGGTTTCATGCGGAATCGTTCCTTTCCTTTCATCACGCTTTGTCCTGTTTCGCGATGGAACCACGTCATCTTTTTTCTGGCAAAACGTGGCAATACGGGGTTACCTCACAGATACCTACTTTGCAGACCGCAAACCCCTCTGAGTCTTTCACCGCACACGCTCTCGCCAGTCCTTTCACCCCCTCAGACACCTTGTGGCCTAGTTGGGTCTCAAACATCCCTTGGTTGCCAACACAAGCCCTCGGGCCTGCAGGCTATGCCTAGCCTGAGTCAAGTTTTCTCAACATGGATGGGAAAACCCCTTGACTCCTGATACCTCCCGGTAGCCGGCCTAGTGGTCGATTCTACCAACATGTTGGACTTCTTCCTGTGCCTCAGAGTTTCGTTATGGCCTTGAGGTTTCCCCAGCTAATTGGTCATCGGTGAATAGCAACGCCCGCTTCCGGGGACAAGCCGCCAAACCGCCTGGCTCAAACAAGTCCCCTACATCTTCCACCGCCGGTCAGCAGCCTACGTCACCGACCGTTTCCCACGGAAGCCAGTCGTCCACCAACATCGCTCCCAAAGTCCCGCCCCTGCCAAACTCTCCTTCTCTCGCTCACTCTATTGGCATGGACGACCAGGGTAGCTTGACCGATGGAGATAGTATCCTCAACTCCTATCACCTGCCTCGACCCATGCCTATCTGGCTCAACTCCAATTATGGCAAGCACATCGTCAAGGGCAACTTCATGACCCTGAGCGCGAGACCCAAGACGGTCGAGCAGGGCGAGTGGATCGCTCACCAGGGTATGTAATGGTTCTGTGGCTGGTTGCCCTTCCTGCTAACCAGGCCCAGTCGTTGAGCATTACAGAAATCTGTGGAACTTTGTTCGTGTTCTCCATGAGAAGGAGGAGGATGGCTCGACCATCTGCAACGCGACCACCTGCCCCCGAATGTCCGCTGGAGCGTAAGTTGTCACAGTATCCTCCCTGGCTTGTTGCCATCTAACACTGTACAGGAACCACTCTTTCACGTGGCTCAACAGCCGTCGGGAACCGGTCGAGCTTCCTGCCTTCGAATACATGACTCTTATGCAGAGATGGATCTCGGGCAAGATTGACGACACCAACATCTTTCCGACCGACCCCTCGGGCGTCTCCTACGCGCACAACCCGGCCATCACTACGACGCCTCTCTCGCAGCTAACGAACCCTGGCGAGCCTGACTGGATCGGCAAGCGATCCGGCTTCCCCCAGAACTTCATCGACGTCTGCCAGACCATCTTCCGCCAGATGTTCCGCGTCTACTCTCACCTCTACTGGGCCCACTTCGTCGAGCCCTTCTACCACCTGAACCTCGAGAAGTCGCTCAACAGCTGCTTCAGCCACTTCATCTTGACCGCCACGGCCCTTGACATGCTCAAGCCCCACGAGCTGGAGCCCATGCAGCCTTTGATCGACCTTTGGGCCGCCAATGGCACCTTCCCTCCCGAGTCGAAGGCCTACGAGTACGCCAACCTCAGGGCTGGCGAGCGTCTGATGCAGCTGGCTGGTGTTTCTTAAATATTTGCGCAAACGTCACAGCACGGCTGGCAGGAATCGAGGTGGGATATGGCGTTGCTTTACGAATCTGGGGTACTCTTCTGTCTCTTGGAGGCTGGAGACTAGACTCTTGATTACGAAAGCTAGGCAGTCGTCCTGCCGATGTCCTCGCCGTTGATGACCGTCGATCCAACGGAATGGAAAGAGACGGGGTCTAAGATGAAGACAACAACAAGAAAAGAAGAAAAGAATTTACTAAACACGCCACGCACGCATTGCATTCGCAGCAGCCAAGAAGAAGATGGAGCTGCATGTTGGAGTTTCGGATTTGCTACTACGGGCTAGGCGGGCAAAGTCTCAAGAGTCTCGTACACACGCAAATGGGACGGACAGCGTCTCGCATGAATGCTTTTGATGGGGTAGGAGTGGAGGCGGGGAGAGAGAAGGCGGAGGTTAGACGAAAAGAAGTATCGCAGTTGACAGAAGACGGTGTGTCCGGCTCGATTTCCAGTGATGTGTGATGTTCTAGACCGCCACCTCGCTGATCTTGTACTCGACCACGACCGGCTTTCCCTCCTCGATGACGAACCGTCCGGACCCGACGTAGACCTTGTTCTGGATTTCCTTGAGCGCCTCGTGTCCCGTCTCGAACTTGGCCTGCGTGACTATGTACGCGTCAGTGCCTGGTCGTGCCATTGTCATTTGCCTCCGTCCAGGGCCGGGGAGGGAGGACACTCACAAGCATCGCCGAACTCGGTCGTCTTGGCGCCCGGCAAACCCTTCAGGACCGTCCCGGCCGGCCCGGAGACGTCAATGGTCCCCGTGTAGTCGAACCGGATCGCCGCGCCCGTCGCCTTGTCCTTGAGGACGCTCGACACCTCGAGCCGGACGTAGTGCCCGTCCGGGTCGGCGCGGAGGTAGTCGGCGCCGTGGACGAAGACGGCGTCGACCTTGATTGGGTAGTCGGGCTCCGATCGGAGGAGACCCGTGTCCGGGAGGAAGGCCGCGTGGAACTGGGAGCTGCCGACGGCGAGGACGCCGATTTGGGTGGGGACGTCGAGATGGATC